>CM042478.1:34900608-35328108 GCA_023621385.1 Quercus gilva | reverse complement strand
CACCTATGGATTTCTCCCAAGCACCCCTGCTGAATCCATGAACCCCGTTGCACAAGCTTTCCAAACATGGGCTGCCAACACACACTTCACTTTCTCTCGAACTCAAGATTACACAAATGCAGATCTCAAAATTAGTTTCCATAAAGGGGATCACGGAGACGGCTATCCTTTCAATGGAGTTGGTGGGAGCATTGCCCATGCTTTCTCACCAACTGATGGGAGATTCCATTATGATGCAGATGAACAATGGAGTGTCGAAGTTAGCTACGAGACGGTTGCCTTGCATGAAATTGGGCACCTTCTTGGGCTTGAGCATAGCTCAGTTGAAGGGGCCATCATGTGGCCTAAAGTACGTTCAGGAGTGATCCAAGGTTTGCATAGGGATGATATTGACGGCATTAAAGCCTTATATAATTTTTGAATGTGCAAGGATTTGAAATCTTCAATTTTTAGTGGTTGGAGAGAATAAGCATGCACGACACTAGGATTATTGGGCCATATATTATGAAAAAAGGACTGAGATTGGTGCAAGAGACGAAATAAAGTTTTTACTTACTCACAGGAGAAATTGACGGTTGATTATATTTTTCTTCATGTTGTAATAGTAATTCTTCATTTTTTTTAATATTAACTACGCATTTCTTAGAACACTAAAGCTAGTGACAAAACACATTTTAAAACAATTTACAACGAGGTCTACCTGGTACTGCTGCCACCTCACACACGTCCCACCACTTTACTTAGAAAACAAAAAAGCATAAATATCTTTTTTGTTCTTATATTTTGGGGTACTTTCAAATTGATTTCGTGTTTTCTCACGGTTTAGTTGGTCCTCCTATTCTTTAACTTGCAGTCACTTTAGTTCATGCCATCATTTCAATAACAAAAAATGCTAGCTTGACTGCAAAAGTTTAAAAATATGACTAACTTGACCACTAAGGAAACATAGGGAACAATTTGAAAGTACCCTAATATATAGGTGGAAGTGACAATTCGTGTTTGAGTGTTGTGTCGACTCATAAGTTTTCAACTGTGGGGGGTTGGGCCTAGGTGGCCATGTCAGCCCACTTGAATGAAGCCCAACACGAAGCCCAAGGCCCATCAAGCGATTTAACCTTGATACACATGGGGGGAGCTAGCCTTGGGCCTTATCGCAGTGGGCCCAACCCCAAGATAGGGACTATGGTTTAGGGGACGGCACTTAAGAGGTTCGTAGGGGGTCGGTCAGACGTTGACCGATAACAAAGGTGGTCGGGGTGAGACGCGACCCTCAATGAGATCGGTAGCCGAGGACTAACAGTTCCAGTGGAATCCACTTCCTAACACTATTCGGCATCTGGAACAAGTTCCAAGGGAATCCTCTAAATTCGTGAGGATCCCTTGGGATTCCAATGAACATAGGAATATGTGTATAAGTGGGGAGATAATAATGACAACCCCACTAAGAGGAGACTATAAGAAGGAGCAGAGGGCAAGGGAATGAGGGTTGAAAAAAATCTGGCGGGGTAAGAGTGTTAGAGTGTGAAAGAGGGAAAACACTAGAAAACACTAGGGAAAACACAGAGAAATCAATGCATGTTTTGGGCCTAAGTCATAGGATTGAGAGCGATCTCACCAATAAATAAATTGTGACCCCATTACTTTGGTGAAGACCGATCTGGGTGCACACAATTGGTGTCGTCTGTAGGGATCTTACTCCACCTAAGGCTTTGAATGTGCTTGGCGTCTCCCAATCATGGAAGGTCCACGTGAGGACGAGGGATCTACAGGTGGAAATCAATCAAGGGCCCCCTCAAGGAGTCATAGGAGGCAAGAGAGACCGATCGAGAGACCGATCACGTGAGACTGTGGCGCATTATCATGAATCCCCTCCTCACGAAAGGCACGAGAATCGTAACGCCGCTTTGGACGCAATGAGTCAGGCATTAAACAGGGTCGCCCAATCACCATTCACCGATGAGATCGAACGTACAGAGATGTCGAGAGGGTTCGCATGACTGCCGTTCACCATCTATGATGGGAAAACAGACCTAGTGGAGCACGTGAGTCACTATATACAAATGATGTCCCTTTATTCTCATAATGATGGGTTGATGTGCAAGGTGTTCCCGTCTAGTCTTGGACCAACAGTGATGAGGTGGTTCAACAATCTGACGAAGGGGTCCCTTCATAATTTTGGGGAATTAATACAAGCATTCGGAGCATGATTCATAACATGTAGCAAAGTTCCTCAACCGATAGGTTCTTTGTTGTCTATGAGGATAAGAAGTGGTGAGACCCTCTGCTCCTATACGAATAGATATTGGGAACTTTACAATGAGATAAGAGGAGGGAATGAGCAAGTGGCTGCTAACGCTTTCTGAATGGGCCTTCCCAAAGAGTCAACGTTAAGGGACTCATTAACCATGCGGCCCCCTAAGACATGCACCAGCTGATGAGAAGAATCGAGGAGTATAAGAGATTAAAAGATGACCGTCTGTAGGGCAAAGGTAAAGCCCGGGCCTCATCATAGTATCGTAAATATTATCGCCCTAAAAAATTCCAACAGAGAAATAGGAGAGAACCAAGGGCCCCTAAGGAGGGCTCGGAATAGCACGCCGAGGGAGTTAATGCCACATTCAAGGAACTGGTCTATAAGATCCTGGAGCGCATCAAGAATGAGCCATATTTTTGGTGGTCGAGGAAGATGGGTAGAGACCTAACGAGGAGAAATTAGAGTTTATACTGCACGTTCCACTGAGAGAAAGGGCACACTACCGAGCAATGTCGTGTGTTGAAGGATCACCTAGAGCAATTGGTGAAGGTCGAGCATCTTAAGGAGTTCTTGGTTGGTCCTGAAGGACCAAACGTAGGGGAGGTCGAAAAGACCAAACCCTCCCACCTCCATTGGGAATTATCGAGGTCATTCATGCAACCTCTCGGGGTGTTAGCTTGAATAGCCGAAAGGGAGTACTTAGCGTGGTATCCCCATTTGAAGCAAAGGCCTCAAACCAACCTGATAAGAGGTCCCAAAAGGCCTCCGTACCAATCACCTTTAGTTAAGCAGATTTGGAAGGAACATCTCAACCGCACGATGATACTTTAGTTGTAACTTCCCAAATTAAAGGTTTCTTAGTAAAGAGGGTCATGGTAGATCAAGGAAGTGGAGTAGAGATAATGTACCCCGATCTTTACAAGGAATTGGGGCTAAAATCTGAGGATTTTAGTAGGTATGATACCCCGCTGGTAGGGTTTGACGGAAAAATTATGACCCCTAAGGGGTAGATAAAACTATCAGTAGTGACTGAAGGAAAAGAAGTGAAAGTTAGTTTTATCATGGTTAATGCCTTCTCACCCTACACAGCGATCTTGGGGTGGTCTTGGATCCATGCCATGGGGGCAGTACCATCGACCCTGCACCAGAAAATTAAATTTCCCATGGAGGACAGTGTCGCGGTGGTTTAAACTGATCAAAGGATGGCCAGGCAGTGCCTGGTGGCAGCAATTAACCATGAAATTAAACAAATGGAATAAGTTGACCGTACTAGAGCCCGAAAGGTCGGCAGGGGTTGATAGTGCCAAGGAATTAATCCAAATGCGATCTTGTCGTATGCTGACAGATGGTTCTGAATCGAGGAAAGCCTATCCACAGAGGAGCATGTGGAAATCTTGTTAACGCTAGTACAGAACTTGGATGTGTTTGCTTGGAGCCCATACGATGTACCCAAGGTAGACCTGAGTTTTATTATGCATAAGTTGAATGTAGATCCCAAAGTTATGCTTAAGAAACAAAGACAGAGGAGATCCACAAAACCCCATGTGGAAGCGGTAAAGGAGGAAATGGAAAAGTCAAAACAGTCGGGGGCCATACGGGAGGTTTTCTTTCCCCAGTGGCTGGCTAATACGATGGTAGTTAAAAAAAAGAATGGAAAGTGGAGGGTTTATGTCGATTTCACTGATTTAAACCGAGCATGTCCAAAAGACCTCTTCATAGTATCGAAGATAGACCAATTGGTAGACGCTACAATCAAGCACCGACGAATGAGCTTTTTAGATGCATTCCAAGGCAATCATCAAATAACTCTAGCCCCCGAGGATCAAGAAAAGACTGTCTTTATAACACCCGAGGGGAATTATCATTTCACAGTGATGCCTTTTGGGTTGAAGAATGTAGGGGCTACGTATCAATGGATGGTCACATGTATGTTCAAGGAATTGATCGGTAAGACAATAGAGGTTTATATTGATGACATGGTAGTCAAGATGAGGGAGGAAGGGAAGCATGCCTGTGACCTGCAGGGTGTTTTAGATATTTTGAAGCAACATAATTTTATGTTGCCCCTCAATGCAAAGAAATGTGCCTTTGGGATGGGATCAGGCAAGTTCTTAGGGTATATGATCACTACTCGGGGCATAGAAGCGAACCCCAATCAGATAACAACCATCCAATGGCTACGCTCGCCCAATAATCCAAAGGAGGTCCAAAAGCATACGAGTATAATCACTACACTAAATAGATTTGTGTCGAAATTGGCGGACAAGTGTCGATCGTTCTATTAGCTATTAAAGAATTGGAAAGGATTCAACTGGACGGAAAAGTGCGACTCGGCATTTAAAGATCTGAAATCTTATCTTGCCAGCTCGCCTATTTTATCCTGACCTGACTCGGGAAAGGATTTGTACATGTATCTGGCAGTGTCCGACCACGCCATCAGTTTGATGCTAATTAGGTAGCATGAGGGGATCCAAAGGCCCGTGTATTACCTTAGCAAGACTCTAGCGGATGCAGAAACTCGGTATTTTTCGTTAGAAAAAATGTCTCTGGCCCTGGTACATGCCACGAGGAAGCTACCCCATTACTTCCAAGCTCACACGGTATGGGTGCTAACGAGTACCCTTTGAAGTCATTGTTGAGAAGATCAGACTTCACGGGAAGGATAGCAAAATGGGAAACGAGGCTGGAGGTGTTTGACATACGCTATAAACTGAGGAATTCCATTAAGGGGCAGGTGCTTGCAGACTTTGTGGTAGAGTTTACCCCTCTTCTTCTAGGCTCGATGGGAATATGTTAGATCAAAAAGGGTCAATGGAAGGTATTCGTGGACAGAGCCTCTAATGTAAGTGGGTCAGGGGTCGGGATAGTATTGGTATCGTCTGAAGGAGTTAAGTTGGAAAGGTCGCCCAGGCTAGGCTTCTGAGCATCGAACAATGAAGCAAAATATAAAGCCCTCATCACGGGGCTCTGGGCAGCGAAGAGTCTTGGAACGAAAGAGGTGGAGATGTTCTCGAACTCAATGGTAAGTCAAATTGAAGGGAGTTTTAAGGCAAGGGATCGCTGCATGTCGTAGTATTTACGGATGTTCGAGAGTTTACGGGCAGATATCCAAAAAGTTAGTGTGGTTAGAGTGCCAAGAAGCCAAAATAGTCATGCCAATTCTTTGGCCACATTAGCGTCTTCCTTAGACAACTACATACCCTGAATGATTACCGTGGAGATGTTAAAGTGACCGAGCATAGAACCACTGGTAGTGGTAGCCGTTTCATTAGAACTAGAGCCAAGTTGGTTGGATCCATACACAGCTTTTCTTTCCAACAGGTCCTTACCAAACGATACGAAAGAAGTTGAGAAGGTGCAAAGAGCAGCAGCTCATTTCTGGTTATCCAAAGATAGGAGGCTGTATCAACATTCATTTGGAATACCATACTTATTGTGTCTTCATCCCAGCAAAATTGCTGAGTTGTTGGCCGAGCTTCATGAGGGAGTATGTGGTGGCCACTCAGGGGTTAAATCACTCGCACACTAAGCCATGACTCAAGGATTCTGGTGGTCGAATATGCAAGAAGAAGCAGTTGAATACGTTAAGAGATGTGATCAGTGCCAAAGACATACACCTATGTTGCACCTGCCAGGGGGAAATCTCAACTCGATTATTAATCCTTAGCCTTTCGCCAAATAAGGGCTTGATATAATTGGACCATTCCATCGGGCTACGGGGAACAGAAGATATGTGGTGGTAGCCACGGACTATTTTACCAAATGGGTTGAAGTCGAAGCCTTGACAAACATTCGAGATGTGGATGTGAAGAAATTCATTTGGAAGAACATCATGACAAGGTTTGGGGTTCCCCAAACACTGGTTTCCAATAATGGATTGCAATTTGACAGCAAGTTTTTCTGAGAGTATTGTTCTAGCCTTGGGATAACTAATAGATACTCATCGCTCGCATACCCCCAAAGCAATGGACATGCCGAGGTGACGAATAAGACGATTGGTAATGGTTTGAAGAAGAGACTGGAGGGCACGAAGGGAAACTGGGTTGAAGGGTTGCCAAACATACTGTGGGCATACCGAACAACTCCTAGGAGGTCAACGGGTGAAATGCCCTTTTCCATAACCTACGGCGCCAAAGTAGTTATACCGGTTGAAGTTAGTTTGTCAAGCTCGAGGGTTGCAGGCTTTACGCAGGGTCATAATGATGAGTGTATAGTCGGGAATCTGGATGCCTTGGAAGAGCGGAGAGACATGGTAGCCATGCGACTTACTAATTATCAACAGAGTTTAGCTCAAGGGTACAACAGAAGGGTCGGGCCTTAGGAGCTTGTGCTAGGAGATCTCGTTTTGCAAAAGGCCATCGGTAATGCGAAAGATCAAAGTGCTAAAAAGTTGGCCCCTAATTAGGAGAGACCCTACTGAGTAACAGCTACAGCCGGAGCAAGAGCCTATTACTTAGAAGAAAGACCCTTACCCCGACCATGGAACGTCTACAATCTAAAGAAGTATTACTAGTGAATGTAATGTGATGTAAGGAATTAGTGTTTTAGTTTGTAAGCTAATAAGGACAATGAAAGTAGATGAATTTCAGTTAACTAATCCTATGTAAAGTAGGAGTGAACGATAAAGCGTCCATGTATTTACTTGATATTTATCCATAAGGACAAAAGTCTGGCCTTGGCCTGACTTCAATCACCAACCAGATGGAAACCTTAATGTCTTCACAAGGCCAGAAATCTGGCCTCGGCCTAACTCCAGTCACCGACTAGATGGAAACCTTAATATCTCCCTAAGGATAAAGATGTGACCTTGGCCCAATCCCAACTGCTGGCCACACGGAAACATCGACAACTATATTGGGATCAAAATACAGGTTATGACATAAACTCATCCATCAATCGCCAAACATCCTGGTTTTTGAGTAATGATCGGGGAATACCCTACTTTTAGACGCATGCCTGATATTAACTAGTAAAGGTGCATGAGGAGCGGTGTACCATAAGTGATTGAAGTTACATACTACATTATTGAGGGATAACACTTAAGCGAATCACAAATGTTTCCACCGAACACATAAATTATCTGTTGCTTTACCGAACAATAATACTTAAGCAAGTTTTTAACGATTAATCTTGAATTTAATTCTGTTATTGAACACTCACATTAATGTGCCACCCAACGTTGACACTTAAGCAACTTTCGGTATGAATGTTAATAAAAGTTGGATGAAGGCAAGTGAAGGACATTGTCCCTTCTCATACAATTACAATAGAATAAGGTGAAAGTTAAAACCATCCATCTTATATAAATTCAAAAAAGGGAAGATAGTTCAATACACAGGAACCAGCCAATATAGGGAAGCAAATAAAAAATAAAAATAAATAAATAAGAGAGAGACAGAAGAAAAAAGAAAAACTAAATAACAAAATACAGTTTTGTTTTTAATAAGTCTAAGCTGCGGGAGTATCAATGGTCAGAGGATTCGATGCAGGGGCTCCTTGCTCAACTGAAGGATTGTTGAGTGAAGGTTCAAAAGTGACTATCGGCTGGGAAATTCGATCGAGGGTGGTGCCAGTAGTTCTTAGTTGGTCATCATCCAACACCACTACAAAGGAATTAATCTACTTAGACAACTCCCTTGATTTTGTGCTCTCGGTGCCCTCCTCTTCATCACTGCTGGCCTCCCTCTAGTTTTCAGCTTGGGCCTCAACAATAGGGCCCTCGGGCAGAGGAACTTGGTCGATACTCTTGAAGGAGGAATCCTCAAGGAGCTCGATGGCGTTGACTACTACCATCCAGCCTTCCATGAACCTGAACTTTCGGGCCTAAAAGATCACGGGGCCAGTTGAGTTTTCAGCATCCCTGAAGCCCCTGTTATAAGTTTGCCTTTTCTCCACCTTTGTAGTCAGTGAATTCCTTATCCTAAGCAGAAAGGATGCTCGCAGTCTCTGCAAGCTTAAGCTTGGTCTCCCCAAGCTTGCCCTGAGCCTCACTAGCCTTCTACTCGGCTAGCTGCAGCACTTTCTCAGTAGTTTTTGCTCGCCGCTCCATAACATTCAGCCACAGGGTCTTCTCTTTCAAGCTAGCCTCAACTACCTGTTTTAGAGCTTTTTCTTTATCAGTCTCCTCCTACTCATCCTTCAATCGACCCTCCACAACATGGGTCAATTGGGCTTCCTAAATCAGCAAAAAGTTAGAACTAAGTTATTCTAGTCCGATTGGTAACACTTGTGAATTATAGGACATAAAAAATAAATAAATAAATAAGTATATATATTAGTGATAAAGTTCGGGTGGAGGTAAAACATACCACTATAGTGTGCCACTTCAGCTTAAGCACCAAGTCGCCATCTTGGCAACCGGAATAATGCTCCATGTCAGCAAAAAGCAACAAAGCTTGCCCAAGGCTGTTCGATATGTGGCCCCCCTCGCCACTCCTCCATGTCCAGAGGTAAAAGTTGGCGGGCAGGGCCTTATCCCCTAGTTGGAAAGTGCACTCCCACCCGGCAGTAAAGCTCGAGGAAGAAGCCGCTACCTGTGAGTCGATTATGACAGGTTGGCTCAGGGGTTGTGTTTCTTGGGGGGTCTTAGTGGTCAGTGGAACAGTTGACCGACCTGAAACTTGAATGGGTAGGTGGGCAACAAGAGGGGTACTGTCCCCGACCACAGCACCATCAATACCCTTCTGGCGCTTCCTTTGCTATTGGGGCGCGGGAGGAGTGGTTTGTTGAAGGATGGACTGGCGGAAGCTTGGCCCCCCGAAGCTTGTGTGACTGGGAACTAGCGATCCAGGGCCATTAACTGTTTTTTGACCATCCTTTTTGCCGAATCTGAAAGCACAGGATTTGTCTCTTCGGTGTCCATACCCTCTTCATCAAAATCTCCTAAGATGAGAGCCTCCATGGGAATGTGTTCTGCTCAGTCCTGGAAGACAGTGTCCCCCGAACTGTCTTGGATAGGTTCGAGAGAGTCATGTCTGACCAATGGGGGACCTAAATCCATGGCTTCCTCGGAAGTGAGTCCCTTAGGTAAGAACCCAAGCAACTGAACTTTCAGATACGATAACAGTGGGCTGCCAATCGTCAGAGCACTTGATGAATTCTAGTGGCTAGTGTAAGAGGGCACGCAACCCAAGATCAGGTGAAAGGCCCTTAGCTGACCGTCGTAATGCACGAATATCTCTAAGCAAAGGACAAAATTGAGCTCTAAGACGCCCACCACCCTTATGTCCAGCTAGAACTTCTTAGAAATTGTGGTTGAGAAAGGAGTAAGTGTAAGTGAGAAACCGAGAAGGTAGTAAAATGGATGAGAAGAAAAAAAATAATAATAATAATAATAATAATAATAATAATAATAATGATAATAATAAACAATACGAGAGAGAAGGGGGAAGGGGAACATAGTTAGTGAATATTAGGAATCGGTAAAAGAAAGTACCGACCTATCTGTTGGGGAGAGGTCGGGTAAGTCATCTCTCCGTTCAACCAATTACCGCTCATTCTCACATATTCCCCCACCGAGTTCCTATTGGAATTGGGAAGGCAAGATATCAACCTAACTGTGGTATTACGGGTTTGAAGGTAGTACCCGTTCTTTAGACTTCCCCGAATGGCGTACAAAAAGTTGATGTCGTGATGGGTAAGGCTCAGGCCATACAAGCAATTGAGACACCCTACGCAGTTAACTACCCTATAAAAATTTGGTAAACACTGATCGAGGCTAAGGCCGTAAAAATTGAGGGTTCTAAGTAATAAGGGGTCGAGTGGCCTACGAGGAACTTAACCCCGCCCTTAAGAATGGACATTAAGGGGAAAAAACATGACTTGGGGAAGCCTCTAGTCTACTATCTCTCCCTCGTGACAATATGAAATTTCAACATCATGAAGGATATTGTATCTAACTTTAAAGGATTCTACATCTTCCCTAGTTTTCAATAAGTATGTAAAAGGCATATTGTCGAATCTAACTAAGTTATGAGGAGAGAGTCAAAGGGAAGAAGACTTACAGAGTGTTCTCTTATGGAAGAGAGTGATCTTGTAGGGAGATTAAGGGCTCGGGAGCAAAGAAAGGCAATGTCTAGAACTTAACAGAAACTAAAGAAGACGAAAACGTAGACTGTGGGTGGTATTTATAGAAACAAGGGTCATTAATTGTAATTGTCCAACTGCAATAAATGCATACCATCATTTCGCTTCATAGGCGCCTCAATAAACGAAGCGTCAAATCATCTGGGTCATCTGATATCTTAGATCCTGCCACGTCTTTCGAACAGAGCGAGCTGTCCTATCTGTTGCATTAAAAGGTGGACGTTGGCCTTCCTAAGGTACAATCGTCAACCCTCTTGAAAGGGATAAAAGTAAATGCACCAATCACGAGGCAGCAAGACCCCAATCCTATCTCCACTATGCAGAAACAGGATCGTAGGGGGCTATTGTGGGGGGCTGGGCCCAGGTGGCCATGTCAGCCCACTTGAATAAAGCCCAATGCAAAGCTCGAGGCCCATCAAGCGATGAAGCTTGATACGCATGAGGGGAGATAGCCTTGGGCCTTATCACAGTAGGCCTAACCTCGAGATAGGGACCATGGTTTAAGGGACGGCACTCGAGAGGTTCTTAGGGGGTCGGTCAGACGTTGACTGATAACAAAGTTGGTCGGGGTGAGACACAACCCTCGACAAGATCGGTAGTTGAGAACTAATAGTTCCAGTGGGGATCCACTCTCAAACACTATTCGGTGTTTAGAACAAGTTCCAAAGGAGTCCTCTAAATTCGTGAGGATCCCTTGGGATTCTGATGAACATAGGAATATGTGTATAAGTAGGGAGATAATGATGACAACCCCATTAAGAGGAGACTATAAAAAGGAGCAGGGGGCAGAGGAATGGGGGTTGAAAAAAATCTGGGGGGGGGGGGGGGTAAGAGTGTTAGAGTGTGAGAGAGGGAAAACATTGGGAAACACTAGGGGAAACACAAAGGAATCAAGGCATGTTTTAGGCCTAAGTCGTAGGATTGAGAGTGATCCCACCAATAAATAAATTGTGACCCCATTACTTTGGTGAAGGCCGGTCTGGGTGCACTCATCGACTATATAGGTCAACACTAACTTGGCATGTTTATTAAACGGGTCAAGATTCCTCAACCCTAACACAAACCATCTATTAAACGAGTCAGTTGTATTGAACTATTTATCAGATTTTATCCCAAAAAAATAGTATTAACCAAATTGATATGAATTATGAAAAACCAAAAAAATATATATATTTTTAATATAAAATCTAGAACTAATGAATAATTGCATCACAAATAATCATTCAAAACTAAATCATATCTCAATATCACAAATAATCAATCATAATATGTCAAAGAAAATAAATCACAACAACTAATAAGTTTATATATCTAGTGTTTGAAGGTTATCTTGATAAAATGTCATTTAATTAAACGGGTCAAACAGGTCAAACGGGTTCCATGTGATGGACACTAACCCAACATGTTTATTAAATGGGTCAGTCATATCAACCTGAATATGACACGAACCAAGGACAGAGCTATTATTAGACGTGGGGGGCAGTGCCCCCCCCCCCCCCCTCCACCCAAAATTTTTTTAAAATTCTTATATATATTTATGTATTAATTTTACTGATTTAGTTCAATAAAATTACACTTACCCCTCTTAACAATATTATTGGCACTCTAAAAGGCAATGAAAAAAAAATTACGGATCTAACCTAAAAGAAAATTTAGCAAAAAAAAAAAAAAAAAATCATAAATATCAAAGCTAAAGAAAATTTAACCCAATCAACCGAATTTTATCAAAAAGAAATAGCCGAACCTTTCAAAATTTTAAAACAAAACTAATCTGTCATTCCCAGTCAATTTTGTTCCGCTTAATCCCTATTTTATGGCCACATATCTTTCTAGCTAAGGAAAAACCAAAAATACAAAATAAAAAATACAAAACAAAAACCACACAAACAAACAAAACCCTAAGCCTAACCAAGAGACTCAGAGGTTAAATAGTTGAACTGAAGCAGTGAAGGGAGAGGCAGCAACAACAGCAGCAACACGGCAACAGCAGAGCAGCCAGCCTTGCCCCTAGCCTAGACTGACCAAATCTGGTATCTCTCTCTCTCTCTCTCTCTCTCTCTCTCTCTCTCTCATATGAGCAAGTGAGCAACAAGCAAAAAAAAAAAGTCTCTTAAACTGTCTAAAACAAAAGAGAGACAAAGAGTTCTTTCTCTTTTTAAGAGACTTCAACAGTAACTCTAAAATAAAAAAAATTAAAAAAAAAATAGTAGGAGTGACTAGTGGTGGATTGATAACTTGATATCCACCCACGTGTTATGCTCTGTGAATTGAATTTTGTCTTTTTGTGCTTATATGAATTGAAATTTGTTTAATAGTTAATAATTAGGTTTGTCTTGTTAGTGTCTTTTTTAAAAGTAAAAATTGAGTTTGTTTGAAACTTTAAAATTAATTGGGACTTGAGATATATTAAAGTTTTTTTTTTTTTTTTTTTTTTAAAGAAAAAAAACACACACACATAAGGGAGAGAGAAAGGAGTTCTAATACAAAGGCACACCACAACTCTACTCAAAAGCCATGGTTAGATATAATGAAGTTAGTAAATTGTATTTTGTTGTGTACATAGTGCGACAGTGAATATTTTTTTTCTGTATGTGCATTTATTTGTTTGTTCACTATATATATATATATATATATATAAAGAAATAATGATTTTGCGATTTGTGCCTATATTCTCGTTGACCCATTTATTAATATTAAATGGAAAATTTATCTAGAGTTTCATAATTAATTATTTTTTGTTATACTTCATCCCCCTTTATACCAAGTTCTAGCTCCGTCCCTAACACAAACCCATTAAGTTTCAACCTATAATCTATTAATTTCATCTCGAGTTCGCGGGTCATGTCCAATTTCACCCCATTATAGAAGAAAAAAAATATTTTTGCCAAATAAAAAAATCACACAAATCAGGAAAGGAGAAAAGAATAGAGTAGGAAGACTGAATGAGGAAAAAAATAGGTATGGGTTTTGTTAGGAAAAGAACAAGGAGGCTCTACTTCCAATATTGGATTTTGACCGTCCATTGTTGCCTTTCCATTGCCGTGGTGAGCCCACAGTTGTGCTCGTAGCCGCTTACTTCCAACCCTGCAAAACCATTACTACTGTGGATCAACAAGTGGATTTTCGGAAGGTCAAAATCAGTCTCCTACTTTACCTCTCCAGGGACAAACTCAGTCTCCTACTTTACTCTCGTTTCTCGTTTCAATTTCACATAAGTTCTATTTAAGAAGTCAAATTATGGGGGATTAACTTCTGTATAGCTTCCATAAAAATCTAAGTATTGTGAGTTTGAACAATTTTTTTTTTGAAAGCCTAAAGTTATATTTTAGAACAAAATTTTGTTTCAAACATATTTGAAACTATTCTTTTCAACTCATTACATAGCAATTTATAAAACTTTTCATATATATTATTAAGTTACATGACCCATTAAAAAAGCCATGTAATCATTATTACAAATGGATAATCTATTCAATTACCACATAATAGGTTGAAGTAAAGATATATAAAACATTGGTAAAACCAAATTATAGTACACGTTCACAATTAACTATAACATAAATGTATATCTATTTTTCTTTTTTCTTTTTCTCAATCTCTTCCTTCTTTTTTTTAGAACTTTTGTTTTTTGGATATACTTTAATTGATTCACTCATAAAATGGCCACTTTTGTTGTTTTCATTGGATATTATTGGTACTCGTCTGTGTCACATATTTTGTTAGATGCACATGCACAGTCGTAATCTAGTTCTACCCCCCAACCCCAACCCCCCCACCCCCCCTACCCAACCTGCCCCCCAAAAAAAAGATTGAAATAAATTGATGTCCATCTCCAATTTAGTTGAAGTTTTCCACGCATAATTTTGAATTGCTTTTATGTACAAGATATGATTAGATATGCTAAAAACCAGCTGCAAAATATGGTTAAAAGTGAGAAGAAATTCTATCCTTGTGTTGTCCAAGATGTACTTCCTCTAGTAGATCTCGTAAAGCATGGAAGCTCAAGTTGTGTACTACAACTTCAATATTGCCCTTAGTGAAAGATTGTTGAGAAAGGTCGAATCCACAGGAAAATGGAGATGATTATCAAACCAAAAGATGAAATAAAATTCAAAATTATAAAATTTAATTGAAGAGAAACTATTACTGAGCTAGCTAGTGATGGAAATCTTTCTTGACTCATTGATAAGGGATGTATAATTCCCAAACCTTAACAAAAAGGATTGAGCTCCGCGCATCCCTTGATCTCCACCAAACCGAGGCTAGGCTAAGAAAAATTATATTGAGGGAAATAACAATACACTGAGATTTATGGACCCCCACGCAACACATCTGTTGGTAATACTAACCATTGTATTTTATAACTCAACTAAAATTCATATGAAAGATGATCTTAGTCAAATGATTTAGCAATATGAACTCAAGAATTAATTTCCCAAAGTAGTTTTAAGAATTTGATTGATTTTAGACAAGACAAAACTAGTGAAATAATTTGTAGGGAATCCTAAGCATTTAACATGCCTAGAGTTTACACTAAATCAAATTATTATACAAAACTAAAAATTTTCTAGATAAGTTAATCAATCAAAAAGACACTAACTTAAACATTAAAATTATAAAAGTATTGTTAAGAACATATCAATAGAAGGTTGGGTTTCACCGATTGGTTTTAAAAATTGGAATGGTCAAAGGACCAAAAAGGGTTTGGTTCTTGGTTTTTACTGGTTTTAGCTGCTTTTATTGGACCGGTTTAGAGTCTGGCACCCAGTTTCTTGGTCAATTGAACCAGCCAGTTCAAACCGGTTTTTAAAATGATGGTTTCACACCTTACCTTACCAAGACTTCTAGTAAGTCATTACACCAAAGAAAACTCTAAAAATTGAAAAGAAACTATAACAAAACCTAATTTTCGTTTCAAAGCTATCACACCCTTGAATTTTGACCAAAAGAGCCTTTAAATTGACCAAGAAATCCTATTACAAGTAAAATTCCCACTTGGAAAAAATCTCTGATTTTCAAGCTTCACTTAACTAAATTTTTTTGGCCAATTGAGAGTCAAAATTTGGAATTTTAGTAAACTACAAGGTTGTATCATTTAAAGTTAGCTTTTCATTCCAACTTGAATTATCACAATGATTTATGAGCTGAAAGTTATGCCTATATTACTAAAGTATGTGCAAGCCTGATCTGAATTGGACTTGGATTTAGTGCGTCTTTCCTTTAATTCCTCCCATGCCGTTCTTACAAGTACCAATTCTATATTCTCTTACAAAAGACATATTCATGCATTAAATTTCATTTTTAAGAACAAAATTAATTATTGAACATCATTGAAAAACCAAATATAATAAAATAAATATGAAAAATTAAGAATGATAATGCTTTCTAATAATAATATAAATATGAAAAATTAAGCTCCTATCATTGTGGCTCTAGAAAGTAATGATGTTATTAGACCCTATGACAAGTCAATCGCCTATGTGATTGGGATGGCAATGGGACAGGGCGGGGCTGAAGGATGGGGTCTTTGCCCCCGCCTCGCATGATTTTGTCTTGCTCCATCCTCGCCCTGCCCCGCATGACAGGGAAAATTTTCTTACCCCATCCCCACTCGTTAGGGCCCCACGAAGCCCTGCCCCACCCTATAAAACTCTACTTTTTATTAATTTGCCCCACAGCTATTACAATTTTTAAAAAAAATAAAATTACCTGTTTCATTAATAAAAATATACTTGAAATTATAAATAAATATCCCATCAAGTCAAACTAATTTTTAGTAAAAACTTAATAATATTATCTAAGTATTTATCTAAATCTTTCTAAAATCTAATCTAGAAGTCCTTTTTTCCTTTTTTCTTAAAATATCATTTTTCTTTATTTTTTATAACATATATATATATATATATATCTGTGTGTGTGGGGGGGGGGGGGGGAGGACTCTTATATGAGAACAAAGGACAAATAAGAGGAGGCCAATATCAAAAGAACAAACCTCGGAAAGTACTGACAGCAAATCCTCGGGACAAATATAACAACTCACCACAAGGCCAAGGAGACTATAATACCCGAGGACCCTAAGGATACTAGCACATCCTCGGGAGGGCCGAGGCCCAGTTCTGAAGACCATCAGGCACCAACCAAGGAAAAAAAGGAAGAATTGTTGTCAAGCAAGAAAAGGAAAAATGCAGATAAAGCATCCATCACCTCTGCATTCAATGCTCTGAACCCACTTAGATGGCCGCATTAATGAGAAAATGACCCCTAAATAGTTTCATCACAACTCATAATCTAGTGTAGAAACCTTCTAGTAAGGCCCTAATGGGACAAATATCAAGGGGAATGAACCCTACCCCTCCAAATGGATGGCCAAGATACAACTTGGGTGACTATACAAGGCAGAGAGGCCTTTGTGAAAGAAGGATGGGAAATCTGAACAAAAAGGAAAAGAAAGAAACATCATTGTAAACTAAGAACAAGTGTAAATTTGTACCTCAGACTAAACCTGAGGAACATAATACAAGCATTCCGAGATTATTTTTAATCAATTCTCCTGTCTCATACTCATCCCTAGTACTCATCCTTTCATTTCAAGCTTAACTCACTTAAACAAGGGTAACAAAGGTTGATTGGCATCCTGATGATGTGCAAATCGTCAGTCTTGTAGGTTCATCCAGACGAAGCTGAATCTGCGTCGCTAACTCTACAAATGTAGAACAATGGCTCCCTTAAGGTGGTCACCGATGTAGTGCCTGCCACAACGTCTCCGATACCAAAATTAGTATATAGGAGCTTTGAGATAATAATAAGAAAGTTCTAAATATCAGAGCATCTATATGAGAGTACTTTTTAGGTCAATTGTTTGTACCTAGTTTATCTCTTATTAATGTGTATATATACAGCTTCATGGTTCCTAGCCGTTAGGGCCTTAATTGTAGCTTTAGTGCCCTTTTTGTAATGCCTCAGGGCTCATGAATATAGGTTTTTATGAGGTTTCAACGGTCTGCCAACTGATTGGTAACTGTTCGAGTCATTGAATGCTCTTATCAATGACTCGCTTGTGTTCATCCATGTCGTGCCAAGGTGGATGAGTATATTTGATGAGATCATCCAAGTAAGGTGAGTTCGTTAGTCCCATCAGTTGCCCCCTAGGTTTTGCGGTCATCGTGGTGTGTCATGACGACCATCAAAAGATGAAAGGTTTTCTGACCAAACGTGACTCTCGGGGTTTCGCTCCATATTTAATGCGTGGTGGTAGCGCCACACATATCGTGGCCACGTGGCGTGTTTTGACCAATGGAGTTAATGCTCCACTCATGCGACTCTTGGGTTTCCCGCTAAATTTCAGTTTTTTGTGCCTTGGTTTTTAAACTTCTTTTCCTTTCACTTTTCCGTTCACTTTCTCCAACTCTCAATCATTGCTCTACGCTTCTTCTTCTCCAACCTTTTCTTGCGATTTTTCTTCGAGCCGTTGCATTCTATGACTGAGCTTTTGAGGTATGTTTCTCCTTTCCCTTTTCCTTCGCTTTTTTATGCTATAGATAAATAGTGCTAGACTTCTGATTTTGCTCCCCTTTTTTCTTTTTTTGTTTTGTTTTGGGGCTTTTAGGATTCTTCTCTCTTTCTTTGTTTTCTGGTTTTCATGGTCAATAGCTCTGAGGTTAGGGTAGCTTACCCCTCAATCTCTTTCTTTTTTGCGCGTTTGGGGGCTTCTTTAGGTGCTTCCCGTGCCTTTTTCCCTTTGGTTGAAAACATTGTTTTTGAGGGTAGTAGTTTAGGCATTGTGTTGGGTGATTTGCTCCCCTTACTTTTTCAATCAATTGATTGGTTTGAGGTTTGGTGAGTGAGCGAGGGGCAATGTTTGAGGTAAGATCTAGTGAGCTTGAGACGGGGCTGTCTTCTAGCGACGACCCAGTGGAGGTAGGGAAAGACATTGCGGTCTCTGTCCCTCGGGCGGTTAGGGCTTTCTCTGCTCTTAGGGAGGAGTGTAGTCTGGATGCTAAGATCCTTTCTAGATTTAGCCATAGGTTTCAGTTTCTTGAAAGGGTTAGGGTTCATCTTCCTCGAACAAAGGAACGAGCTTGTCATTTTTCACCCAGGGAGGTGTGCTTCTACGAGGCTGCCTTTTTGAGTGGGCTCAGATTCCCCGTCCACCCCTTTATTATGGAGCTTTTAAACCACTTTAAAATTGCTCCTGAGCAACTTATGCTGAACTCTTGGAGGATAGTGGTTAGCTGTGTGGAGATATGGCTGGCTGCTACCAACTGAGATATGATTAAGGTGGACGAGCTTGTTTTCTTGTATCGCTTGAAAGAATCCAAGGAGTATGGGTACTACGAGCTAGTGCCTTGGGTCAAGAAGGCTAGGATTGTTAGGGACTTGCCCTCATCGTTCTGGTACTAGAAGTCCTTATTCTTTTTTGTCTCCGGGGATGAGTGGAAGACCCCTTCTGGTGAAGTTTGGGGAGACATCCCTAGGTTGCTCCGTCAGTGGGGAACCCCGAGTCTAGGTGCGTCGTCTATTCACCAGTCCTTCGTCAATATTATTAATTTATTTTTTCTAGCCCACATTTTGTCACCATTAACTTTCTTGCTTGTTATTTCGTGCACAGTTAAGAGATAGCCAAAGCTTAAAAGCAGATACAAGCAACGTGTTGAAGTAGCCATCGAGTACGCAAGGACAATTAAAGACTTTAACGATTTGGTTGACCCGCGAACTCTAGCTTTTCACTGCCCTAGTCCAGAGCCCTCTGCTTTCATCCTACGAAATATAGAAATTGAGGAGAAAAAGAGTAAGTGTTTGTTGAATTCGTCTATACTGCTCCTTTCTTCATCTTTCTTTTTTTTTTTTTTTTACAAGTGTTTTCCTCTTAAGGATATGACGAATTTCAATTAGAGGATGTACGCACGAGTAAGGGCCAAAAAGAATAAGCCCCTTTCCAATCTTAGGGCCAGAATTGTGAGCGTGGTGGAGAAGGGGGCCTCCGTCACTCCAGCTACCCCAACCATCTCCGAGACTAAGACAATGAGGACAGCCTCTCCGGCTACCTTGGTTGAAGAAATCATTCCCATTCGGAAGAAGTAGTGTACAGGTGACAAGGGGAAGGATAAAGTTGACTCTCATTCGTCCAATGTCTAGGACGACGCTGGGGTAGTGCTGGCAAGGGCGCAGGAGACCTTTACTACCGAGGAGATGAAGGTATTCTTGGGCACATCTCCCAACGAAGTTGTGGGTCGTCATCTCCACAAGCTCATCCAGGTAGTGTACTTGTGCATATTCATCCTCTTCCTTTTTTTTTTTTTTTTTTTTTTTTTTTTTTTGTATTGTTCTGAGGTCTGGTTCCTTCTTTCAGGTGCTAAGGGAGAGCCTTCACGTCACTTCAGAGTTCCTTACCTAAGAGACAAAGGTTGCGTCCGCGGTGTCCCGGGTTGAGGTTTTAGAGGCAGAGAACTCCAAATTGAAGAAGGATCTGATCGCTGCTATGGACAAGGCTAACACCGTCAAGGAAAAGGTTAAGGGCCTCTCCGACGAGTTGAGGGTGGAAAAGCAACTAGCTTTGGAGAAAGACGAGCAGCTTTTGGCTGCGAAGGAAAAAATCAAGATGATTACTGCAAAGTTCGTGGAAGCCTTCCAGATGACAAAGGAGTACAACACCATCCTCTTTAAGTGGTACTTCAAAGGTTTTGAGCTCCTGAGGTGGTGTCTTGTCAAGCATCCCGTCATAATGGATTTAGAGAACCTAGACCTTGAAGAGATGGACAAGGAGATGGCGGCTGACGAAGCTTCTCAGTCCACAACTCCTGAGGGTAAGGCTCTTGGGGATGTCCCTTTGCCTCCAGCCAGTGATGACGCTGATACAAACACCTGAACTTGTTTACTTGCTTTTATTTTATTTTGGGGTGCCCGGTGTGTTTTGGACTTTTTAGTTCTAGTTTTAGAACAATGTTTTTATTCTGATTTAAGGACAATGTTTTTGCCCAATGTTTATGGGCTTTTACTCACCGTATTGAAACAATGTTGGTTGCCCATTGTTTGGAGTCTTCAGTTATATCAGTAATTTTTATACTTACTTGTTTTCATTCCTTCCTTGCCTGATACTTAGTGACTGCTCCCTTCCATTAGTTGCCTTTGTTGCGTCAATGATTTGCATTGTTGTGACTTAGTTAAAGTTTCTATTATGACTCATACTCGTTGCTGGGGTTTTGTCCTGTCAGTAACCTACATCTGTCTAAACAGAATCTTGTTACTTTGTCAATTTTTGTGACTTACACCCATTTAAGGGATCTTGTCATTCTTAGCTTCGTCAGTAACTTACATCCGTCTATGCAGAATCTTGTTACTTAGCCAATTTTTGTGACTTACACCTATTTAAGGGTTCTTGTCATATTTGGCTTCGTCAGTAACTTACATCCATCTATGCGGAATCTTGTTACTTAGCCAATTTTTGTGACTTACATCCATTTAAGGGATCTTATCATATTTGGCTTCGTCAGTAACTTACATCCGTCTATGTGGAATCTTGTTACTTAGCCAATTTTTGTGACTTACACCCATTTAAGGGATCTTGTCATATTTGGTTTCGTCAGTAACTTACATTCGTCTATGTGGAACCTTGTTACTTAGCCAATTTTTGTGACTTACACCCATTTAAGGGATCTTGTCATATTTGGTTTCGTCAGTAACTTACATCCGTCTATGCGGAATCTTGTTACTTAGCCAATTTTTGGCTTTTAAGCTGCTAGGTTTGCTTGCATTAAGTCATTGGCTGAATAGTTCTTTTATTGCTTTCAAAAATGATTACAATTATCTGTTACATCTATTAATGGTACTTTTTCAAGTGCTCAATGTTCTATGGCCATGGCAATCTCTGCCCGTCTAAGGTCTCCAAGTGATAACTGCCTTGTCTAGAGTAATGGATGACCCAGTAGGGTCCTTCCCGGGTTGGGCAAAGTTTCCCTTGGGCTGGGTCTATGGTTGCCAGGGTGACTATTGGAAGCTCCGTCTCTGACCTCGTCCAGGCAATCCAAGTTGACCTTTAGTTGATCGTCGTTGCTTTCTTCGTGGAACGTCTCTCGTTTAATGCTGGTTATTCTCACCTCGACCAGGATTACTGCCTCTGTGCCATAAGTGAGTCTAAAGGGGGTTTCTCCTGTCAAGGTTCTTGCTCTAGTCCTGTAAGCCCACAAGACATTGGGCAATTCCTCCGACCAAGCTCCGTTAGCGTCGTCCAACCTGGCTTTGATGATCTTGAGTGGTGTTCAATTAGTCACCTCCGTCTATCCATTTGCTTGTGGGTGTCCTGGGGATGAGTACTAGTTCTTGATCCCTAGGCTTGAGCAAAAATCCCTGAAGCCTTGACTGTCAAACTGCCGCCCGTTGTCTGATACGATCGTCCGTGGAATCCCAAATCTGCAAATTATGTTCTTCCATACGAAGCTCTGGATTTTTTTTCTTTAATGATGGTTGATAATGCCTCTACTTCAACCCATTTTGTGAAGTAGTCAATAGTGACTAGTAAAAATTTTACCTGCCTCTTACCTCGGGGCAATGGGCCGACGATATCAATTCCCCATTGTGCAAATGGCCATGGGGAGGCTATCTTCATCAGTCTCTCTGCTAGAAGGCGCTGGACATTTCCAAACCTCTGGCATTTGTCGCATTTCTTAACGAGCTCCCTCGCGTCCACCTGCAAAGTAGGCCAGAAGTAACCTATTCTGATAACTTTGCTTACCAAGAATCTAGGGCCTGCATGGTCTCCGCAAACCCCTTCATAGATCTTTTCCAGAATATATTTGGCATATTCTTCATCGACGCACTTCAAGTACGGCATGGAAAAGCCTTTCTTGTACAGGGTGTCGTTCAAGATCGTGAATCTGGCTGCTCTCTTCCTGACCTTTTTGGCCTTCTCAACGTCCTGTGGAAGGTGTCCGTCTTGAAGGAAGGATAGGATTGGGGTCATCCAACTGCTTGTGCTCTAGATTGTGAAGGTAGAGACTTTTTCAATGCTGGGGTATTTCTGGACTTTCATCTCTAAGCCCATGCTCGTTGGTCTTTCTTCTGCTGATGCTTGCTTCGCCATCTCGTCTGCTATCATGTTCTGGTTTCTGGGGATCTGCACGAATTCCACCCTATCGAACTCTCGTGTTAAGTGCTTCGTCAGCCTAAGATATTTTTGCATTCTCTCCTCCTTTGCTTCATATTCCTCTCTTATCTTCCCTATTACCAGCTTAGAATCACTCTGAAGGAGCAAGTTTTTAGCTCCTAATGCTTTTCCGACCCTTAACCCTGTCAGTATTCCTTCATACTCAACTTCATTATTGGTGGCCGGGAACTTTAGCTGAACCCCGTATTTAAGCATTTCTCCTTCTAGGGTGATGATAACGACACCTACTTCTCCCCTCTTTCAGGCTGACGAACCATCAATTTGTACCGTCTATCTTTCTACTTTGTTAGGTGCATTGTCCTCATCTGGGATGGTGAACTCGGCGATGAAGTTCGCTAATGCTTGTGCTTTAATAGCTATCCTGGGGTGATACTCGATGTCAAACTGGCTAAGCTCGATTGCCCACTGAACCATTCTCCCTGCTGCCTCGGGCCAATTCATGGACTTTTTGTTAGGCTGGTCCGTCATTACCAAGATGGGGTTCGCCTAAAAATAAGGTTGCAATTTGTGTGAGGCTATTATTAATGCAAATGCAATCTTCTCAATCCTGGGGTACTTGGCTTATGCACTTTGGAAAGACTGACGTAGTAAACTAGGAGCTGTTTCCTGTCCTCTTTCCAAACCAAGGCTGCACTTACTACTGTGGATGATACTGCCAGATATAGATACAGGTTTTCCCCTTCCTTGGATGGGCTCAGAAGGAGTAGATTGCTTAGGTAGCGCTTGAGTTCTTGAAAAGCTGCCTCACATTCGTCAGTCCAAGCAAAAGCTTGCTTCAATGTCTTAAAGAAGGGTAAGCACTTGTCCGTCGCTTTAGAGATGAACTTATTAAGTGTCGCTATCCTTCCTATTAGCTTCTGGACTTCTTTAACGGTCTTGGGCGATGCCATGTCAAGTATGGCTCGTACCTTTTTTGGGTTTGCTTCTATCCCTCTTTGGTATACTATGAATTCCAAAAACTTCCCCGAGACTACTCCAAAGGCACACTTACTAGGGTTCAACTTCATCTGGTACTGCCTAAGCGTGCAAACGTCTCTCTGAGATCGTCCAGATGTGTGAGCTCTTCTTTACTCTTAACAAGCATGTCATCCACGTATACTTCCATGTTCCTCCCGATCTACTTGCTGAACATTTTATTCACTAACCTCTGGTAGGTTGCTCATGCATTTTTTAGTCCGAAAGGCATTACCTTATAGCAATAGAGCCCTTGGCTCATGATGAAAGAAATTTTCTCCTGGTCTTTTTAAGCCATCTTAATCTGATTGTACTCTGAGAATGCATCCATGAACGTCAATAGTTTATGCCCTGCTGTGGAATCCACCAACTGATCTATCCTTGGTAGAGGAAAATTGTCCTTTGGACAAACTTTGTTTAGGTCCGTGAAGTCCACGCACATCCTCTACTTTCCATTTGCCTTTTGCACTAGGACAACATTGGCGAGCCAATCTGGGTAATAGACTTCTCGAATGAAGCCAACTGATAACAGCTTGTTGACCTCGTCTGTAATTGCTTGATTCCACTCTAGAGCGAAGACTCGTCGTCTCTACTAGACAGGCTTCTTCTTGGGGTCCACATTTAAACTTTGTTGAATGACTTCTAGGGATATGCCTGGCATGTCCTTGTGACTTCATGCAAAGACGTCCAGGTTCTCTTTGAGGAACTGGACGAGCTTCTTCTTCATGTCTGCACTCATGGTCGTCCCTACCTTGGTGGTCTTCATTGGCTCCCCGTCTACCAGCTCCATAGCTTCCAAGGTTTCCACTTTATCTTCTTCCTTCTCCTCAATCATCCACGTATGGTTTTCTTTTGCAACTAACACGGCCTGGTAGCATTCCTTGGCCAATACTTGATCTTCTTTTACCTCGCCTACACTGTTTTTTGTTGGGAATTTTACCTTTAACCAATAGGTGGACGTGGCTGCTTTCCAATGGTTGAGTGTGGGTCTCCCGGTGATCACATTGTAAGATGAGGGACAGTCTACTACCAAGAAGTCCAATTGATGATTCAATTGCCTTGGGAAAGCTCCCACTGTGACCGTCAGTATCACTATGCCTTTAGGATACACTCTGTCTCCACTAAAGCTGACAAAGGGGGAGACAAATAAGAGCAACCTTCCTAGATCTAGCTTCAACTGCTGAAAAGGGGAAAAGTAGATAATGTCCGCAGAGCTGCCATTATCCACAAAGATTCTCCTAGTGTTGAATCCTTCTATTATGAGCATTATGACCAAGGGGCCGTCATGAGGTTGCTTCACTCCCCTAGCATCTTCTTCCGAGAAAAACATGTCCTTGTTTGTTCGTCTCTACTTCAAATGGGTCATTCTATAGACGCTGTTCACTTGCCTCTCACATGCTTTCTTGAGGGATCTGAATGACCCTCTTGTGGATGGCCCCCCTGTGATCGTTTTTATCTCCCCGATCACGCTTGGCGGACGTTGGAACATGTGATCCTCATCTCTGGGAGAGGCTTCGTGCTGATTTTTGTTATTGTCTCTGGACCTACTAAGTTCCCCCTTCTTCACAAACCTCTGCAGTTTCCCTTTTCATATGAGTTCTTCTATTTGCTCCTTTAGGTCCCTGCAATCCTCTGTGTAGTGGCCATGATCCTTATGGAAACGGCAATACTTTTTCTTGTCACGCGCATTAGGTGACGAATGTAATAGCCTTGGCCATTTGAGGTAGTGCTCTTTTTTTATTTGCGCCAAAATTTTGTCAACAGGCATAACTAAATGTGTGAATTTTACCATTCGAGGAGCCTTCTCGTCTTTCCTTTTACCTCCGTCGCTAGGCTGACAATTGGGGCGATCCCTTTTTCGTCCTCTGCGGTCGTCTTCCTTCCTTCCTTTTTCATTGGTCTTTTCTACATCTTTTATCGTGGCTAAGGCGTCTTTGGCGTTCATGTACTTCTGTGCCTTCATGAGCATCTCTGCCATCGTCTTAGGAGGATTCTTCGTGAGTGAGACCGCGAACTCCCTAGATTTCAATCCAACTTTAAAGCTTGTTAGCTGCACCTTGTCATCAGCTTCATCTACCTCCAAAGTTTCTCGAGTGAAACGCTTCATGTACAACCTTAGAGTTTCTTTCTCCCCTTGTCTAATAGTGAGTAAGTGGTCTACTGGTCTTCTCAGGTGTTGTCCTCTGACGAAGTGTCGTAAAAAGGCATTGCCCAACTGCTTAAAGATGTCGATGGACGATGTTGGTAACTTCGTGAACCACTCCCTTGCAGCTCCTTTGAGAGTGGTGGGGAAAGAGCGACATAGTATTTTGTCAGGGGGCTGTTGAAGGCCTAGTGTCATCTTGAAGGTGTTGAGGTGGTCTAGGGGGTCCTTAACTCCGTCGAACAGTTCAAGCTGAGGCAGGAAAAATTTCGACGGTGCTGGGCATTCCAAGACTGCTACTGTAAAAGGCGAATTGTCGTCTTGACCATTCTATCCAGGCTTCAATCTGTCTTCCCTTTAATGGCATTCCTTAGTTCATCCATCTCCTTTCTCATCTCCCGGAGAAGATCCGAGTTTGGTTCATCTGGAGTAGCTAGTCCTTGACGGTTGCCCCTTTTATAGCTATCTCTGTCATCTTCTTAATTGGCCCTAGACCGGTTCTCCTCTTGCTGAAGCCGCAACCTCATCTCCTGGTTCTGCCTAGTGATTTCCTCCACGCTAGCTGCAAGTGTCTAGATTTGCAAAGCTAATGCTGCAGGATCTTGGTTGGACTCCATTTGAATTTAGGAATTGACTAGAACCACGTTTTCAAACCTAAGTGCGAAAATGTTGTCCCCACAGACGATGCCAAACTGATGAATGTGCAAATCGTCAGTCTTGTAGGTTCATCCAAATAGAGCTGAATCCGCATCGCTAACTTTGCAAATGTAGAACAATGGCTCCCTTAAGGTGGTCACCAGTGTGGTGCCTACCACAACATCTCTGATGCCAAAGTTAGTATATAGGAGCTTTGAAAGAATAATAAGAAATTTCTAAATATCAGAGCATCTATATGAGAGTACTTTTTGGGTCAATTGTCTGTACCTGGTTTATCTCTGATTAGTGTGTATATATACAGCTTCATGGTTCCTAGTCGTTGGAGCCTTAATTGTAGCTTTAGTGCCCTTTTTGTAACGCCTCAAGGCTTATGAATATGGGTTTTGATGAGGTTTCAACGGTCTGCCAACTGATTGGTAACTATCTGAGTCATTGAATGCTCTTATCAATGACTCGCCTATGTTCGTCCATGTCATGCCAAGGTGGACGAGTATATTTGATGAGATCATCCAAGTAAGGTGAGTTCGTTAGTCCCATCAGATCCTATCTCTATAAATTAATTATGTAAGGTAAAAAGTAAGCTTGACTTATTTTTCCCCGCCATAATATTATGTATGTGTATATATATTATTTTTATGAAAGAACTTTTATTTGTGAGTCATATATATATATATCTACAAATACCCGTATTTTTATTTGTGAAACTAATCTAAAACTTTTATTTTTTCTAACATATATATATCTACAAAACATGCTATTATGTTGTTCCAATTTGTTCATGATAGAAAGAACTACAAATAACATGCTATGATGCTAGGAAAGAAATACAAATAACAGCCACACACAATAACACAAACTCAAACCTACAAACCCGTACCTAATAAAAATAGAAAACATTCTATTATGTTCATGATGAAATCTATGTTGAGAAAGACGTTGAATGGAATCAATAATTCAATAATATATAAATTTGTTTCTAATAAAGACAAAAGAAACTGTTAAAATTGGTACCTTATTTTTTAACTTTGCTAGAGAGAAAAAAGAGGTAGAGAGCCACGTTGGGTAGAATAAAATAAGCTAATGATATATTTGTTTAAATAGTAGGGTTTTAGAGTATGTAAAAATCACAATTTAACCCTTACCACATGCTGGATTGGAGGAATTTTCATTTTTTTTTTATGATAGATGGACTAAGAATGAACAAATTCCTCAAAAAAAGAACCCTAATAACAATGGCCTGTATTATTTTGTTAGAATGAAACACAAGTCAGTCAAACTTTTATAAAATGATTGCAATATTTTTTTCCCATATATATATATATATATGTGTGTGTGTGTGTGTGTGAGATAAGTAAGGGTATTCAAACCTTTTCAAGTATCTGATCTAATGAATACCAAAGGAAACAATCAGATATAGCGAGGGATATCATGAGGTTTTAAGATCTAATGAATATCATGAGGTTTTAAGAGGTTTTAAGAAGTATCAGATCTAATGAATACCAATAGCAATAAGTTTCAAACCTAAGATCTAATGAATATCATGAGATTTTAAGAACCACTAAGCCAACCCCTTCGGGTTATAAATAAATATATTTTTGAAAACTCTAACATACCAAATAATTATTTCGAGCTTGAAAGCTTCCTAAATCGATTAGAGGGATTTAATTTACAATACAAGCACTCCAAAGTTATAGCGAAGGCTACTCCTTACCTGATTACATTTCAACTACTCCTAAAGAACAGAAAAGGTTGTTAATTGTTATTTTTCAATTGTTTGCAACTTTGCATAGATTTTTCATGCTCTCTTTAATTAGATTTAAATTTAAAAGGGTCTTTCAGGTTCCAAAACTCTTTTTCTTTCTATTGGTACAATGAATTCCTTCTGTCTGTGATCTTCACATATTATTTGAAACAATACTAAGAAAAGAATAAGAAAGAAGCTAGAAAATGCTATGCAGTTGACGCTATTTATGTTCTTCGAAAAACAATGCAATTGATTTAAAGTTTGATTACAATATTGCGGCTCTTGTTTTCGCTATTGGAATTTCTAGAAAGTCTGCCCATGGTCAACTGCACTGCAAACGTAATTTACACAATCTCTTCCATCCCGCAGTTTCCGCCAATTAATTTGGAGACTATAATGTATGGCGCCGAGTATAGACCATAGGTATATAATAGGAAGTAGGCCAAAATGGCAAAATACCCCTTTCATCCAAAACAAGTAACAAAATGCCCTTGTTCTGAAACTATTTAGAAATATACTCCTGTTTTAAAAACTCGATTTTCAAAAAAAATGAGTTTCAATGAAAAACTCAATTCGCCCAAAATTGAGTTATAGGCAAAAAAGTTGCAAAAACTTACATGGAACTCAAGTTCCATGAACTCGAGTTCCATGTAAGTTTTTGCAAGTAACTCAATTTTGGGCGAATCAAGTTTTTCATTGAAACTCAATTTTTAAAAAATTGAGTTTCAAAACAAGGGCATATCTCTAAATAGTTTCAGAACATGGGTATTTTGCTAAAACTTTTGAGCGAAAGGGGTATTTTGTCATTTTGGCCGTAAGAAGTAAGACCTAAGTAGAGAATTGTTGAAAGCACATCCTTTTGACTCACTTTTTGTACTCTACATTATGTTCCACTAATTGTGGTATACAATTAAAAAAAATCACAATTATAAATACGGTTCAAATTATTTATTTTTATATTTATATATTAAAAATGTTGAAATTATACATAGTATTAGCTTACATATTTTTTAAACTATAGATTTCTAAAATATGTAATCGTTTATCATTTTATATATATATATATAATTTATAATTTAATTAGACTTAGACTCTTCAGTTTTTGCACCCAAATGAAATTCAATTTAGAATCTAATTGGATTTGAACTCCAAATGAAATCCAATTTAGAATATAATTGAATTTTATTTTTCGATTTTTACACTCAATAATTCACTTAACACATAAATTAAAAATTAGATGGGACACATGGTGCACAATTGGACTCCAATTAATATTCAATTTGGATTCTAATTTGATTTTCTTTGAGCTTTGGCTTTTAATATATATAGACGATAGTATGCGTTTGAATTGTTTTTCTATTTTAAAATTTAGTTATTTTATATTGGTAGAACATAACATAGAACACAAAAAGTGGTATCAAGAATTTGTATTGGAATATAAAATCTAAGATTAACTTATACTCCAAGTGACGAATTGATCTATTGCCCTACTTCTAGGAAGTTTGTCAATCTTAAATTATGGGCTAAAATATACTTTACACTCTTTTAAGTTTTGGTTACTTATAAATCTATCCTTCAACTTTTAAAACATACAATTTACACCCTTGACTATTACTTCTTACCATTTGCGGAAGAAAAAACATCATTCTGGATAGAAAATTGACATCTTTGTAATAATAGAGGATGTAAATTGCAAGTTTGAAAGTCAATGTTGTAAATAAGTTTTGAAAATAGATGCACCGATTTAGAAGTGACCCTAGACTTAAGGGTGTAAAGTGATGGTATTGCACATCAAGCAATGATGAAAAAAATGATTGGTTAATTTAATAAAATTAAGCTTAAACTCATTAGGTTAAGCTTGTGTTTTAAGAGGTGTCCCAACATGGTGAATAAATCTCCCACAAAGAAACTCCTCCAATTGTTAATATTTAAACTCTCCCAATCCCAAAATATAATACAAATTCTATCTGTGTACTTCCATTTATATATCTCAAATTTATTCCTTTTAGATCCTAAAAGGGCAGAGGTTTTAGTAGCAAAATGAGAAAAAAGAAGAAAGAAAAAATAATAATAGATGGACAAAACTTTCTTGTAAACTGGTTTGGAGATAAATATAAGTCATATGAATATAAAATAGATATGTGATTAAAAGTACACGTATATAGTCTTTTAACACTCCTTTTGCTACGCAGTAAAATGTTTTTTGAAAAATGTTCGACATTTTTAGGTGTTTGTTTGCTTGTAAAATGTGGTCAATAAACTTGCAAAATGTTTTTCGTTGACCGAAAGTCTGTGTAAAAACTTGTAAACTGTTTTACTAAAATTTATGGTTGTAAAACGTTTTCCATTTGTTTCTAATTGACGGATTTTTTTTTTTTTTTTTTTTTTTTACAACGAAACAAACACCAAAAAATAATTTCCAAAGCATTTTTAGGTATCCAACCAAACACTAGAAAAGAAAACATTTTCATTGAAAGTGTTTCTAGTTGAAAACATTTTACAACTAAATATTTTATAACAAAACAAACAAAGCTAAGTTACCACATGGTGAATTGGAGGAATTTTCATTTATTGGATTTTAATATTTATTAAAACAATGAATTCCTTCTGTCTATGATCTTCACATATTGTTGGGTTAAGATAGCTTGACCCCGGTTAATTAATTCAATTACCCAAGTTGATTAGTTAGATCAAATTACATGCAAATCGTAGAGGCACCAACAAATCACCAAATAAACTAAATGTAGTGGAAATTAAATTAACACGGTAATTTATTGACAAATTGAGAAAACTTTTCGCAAGGTAAAAACCTCACTGGATGAATTTAAGGTCACCACTCCCAAGAACTCACTAATCAATAATCAAGTGATTACAAGTATGAGAAATCTTACCACTACCCTGACCTATCCCAAAATACCAACATACAGTTGAACCTTCGTTCCAATATCTAATTGGACTTGATCTTATAATAGTCTTCTTCTTTTTTATACACAAATCTCCAATATGTTACTAACTCCTTTGCATGAATCCTAATACGTGACTAACTCCAGCAACTTAAATGATGCTGCAAAGTTCTTCACTTCATAAATGATGAAGATCAAGAAGTACTTGATTACAAAATCCTATGGCATACAAACGCAATAGCTTCTCACAAAAAAAAAAAAAAAAAAAAAAAAACTCTCTTTCTCTATGTCCGCATGTGACGGCTCTTAAAAAAAGTTTTATATATGTCTAGGATTGTGAGAAAAGAAACCCTAAACAAATACATCAGCATGGGCCAAATTTCAGATCTGAAAATTCTAAAATTGTAATTCTCGATAGATCGAGCTTGTGTCGAGCTTCCCATTTAGTTTCGATAGCAACTATATGTCGAGTTTTAATAAAACAGTTTTTCTTTACTTATTTCTTGAATCAATCTTAATGTCTCTAATACTAATACTTTATATGTTTGAACAATATATTTCTTGATGTATTAAACCCAACTTAGATCTATATAATTACAAGTAAAGTGCGTTTTGTCAAAATATTAACCAATTACATAAAAAAATATGACCCTAACACATATTATTTGAAATAATGCCAAGAATTCGGAAAACAATATATGTAAGAGGTGTAAAGTTAGATTACAATATTGCAGCTTTGTTTTTCGAATTTGTTTTTAATTTCATGTAGCAATTTCCTGTCAATATAACTAGAATTTTGTAAAGAAGAAAAAATATATAATTAATAAAAACAATGGAATTTCAGGAAAGTTTTCCCGTAATCAACTGCGCTGCATATTTTACACGCTCTCTCCCAACCCGCAGTTTACGCTAATCATTTTTTGTCCCAATCAATTGGGAGACTATGTAATGTATGGCACAGAGTCCAGTCCAAGGGGGTGTCAAAAAAAAAAAAAAGAGTCCAGTCCAAGGGCATTCGTTAAGACCCAAATATTAGAGAATTGGTCTCCTTTTATTATTTTAAAATAACGCCGATCAACGTATACTTGCGTGGAGACTTGGCCTGTAATTAAAATATGTAAGATCAACTTATACTTTGACCGAAGAATTGGAAGTCTTTCAATCGTAAATTTAATTAGCAAGTACAAGTCATACTGGTTAATACACGACTGACTTTCCATCAAAAAAAAAAAAAAAATACACGACTGACTTAGCAAAAGATTTATCAACCTGCATTCACACGATTACATACCGTCTTAGATTCTACTTGATAATCTATAAATAGCAACCAAACTATAACACTTTTGCAACATCAAGTTCTAGCTTAACAGCAAGTTCTAGCTTAACATCTTAGTTATGGCTTATAATAAAGCTTTTTCTCTGTTTTCATTCACTCTCCTCCTCCTTCTCCTCCTTCCTCTCCACTCGCATGCAACTTCACGAAACATCCATGACAAAAAATCATCACCCTTTGAGTTTCTCAAACATCTTCAAGGATGTCACAAGGGAGAACAGGTCAAAGGCATTCATAACCTCAAAGCCTACCTCGAAAATTTTGGTTATTTGAGCTATAACCATTCCAAAAATCACACTCATACCAATGATGATGATTTCGATGAACTCTTGGAATCTGCCATTAAAACATACCAACTAAACTACCATCTCAATGCCACTGGAACTTTGGATGCCAAAACAGTATCAACAATGATGATGCCTCGTTGTGGGGTGGCAGATATCTCCAATGGTACGAATTGGATGCGCTCAGGCAAGAAGAAACATCATCACCGCCATGGCTCTTTACATACCGTCTCTCACTACACTTTCTTCCAAGGAAATCCCAAGTGGCCATCTTCTAAGTACCATCTCACCTATGGATTTCTTCCTGGCACTCCAACTGAAGCAATGAGTCCCGTCGCAAAAGCTTTCGAAACATGGGCTGCCAACACACACTTCAAGTTCTCAAGAGCTCAGGACCACACAAATGCAAATATCAAAGTCAGTTTCCACAGGAAGGATCATGGAGATGGGCACGCTTTTGATGGAGCTGGTGGAATCTTAGCACATGCTTGGGCGCCTACTGATGGGAGATTCCATTATGATGCAGATGAGCAGTGGAGTGTTGGAGCTGCCCCAAATGCGTTTGACTTGGAGACTGTTGCATTGCATGAAATTGGGCATCTTCTTGGACTCGATCATAGCTCTGTTGAAGGGGCCATCATGTGGCCTAGCATACGTCCAGGAGTGACCCAAGGTTTGCATAGGGACGATATTGATGGCATTAAAGCCTTATATAATTTTTGAGTGTGTAAGCCTAAATATAAGCAGGTAGAGAATAAAGCGTTTGCTATCTACTAGTTAAATTAAGTGCCAATGCATGGCGTTAGGGGTACTAGGGTATACATACTTCGAAAAAGGGCAAGAGATTATTGCAAGACGCATAATAAAGGTTTCACCGACTCACACGAGAAAGTGATGTTTGATTGTAATTTTCTTCATGCGGTAATAATAATGATTTGTTTGTTGTGATGTGGTAAATAAAGCTTTTAAAAGTGTTTTCTAACTATAATAAAAAAATAATAATGATTTCTTTAGGATTTTTTATGATGGTGTTTCAACAAGAAAACTGATGATACTAAAAATCATCAGTTGGTCACTCATCCAATCTAGAATTTTTGTCGATTTTGTAGGATCTACAAAATAAAGAGAATTGATGGAAGAGACCACCAAATTGTGCTCGGTGAGAGAGCCTCCGATGCTTGAGTCAGTATCAACTCATATTTTTTATATATAAATAGTAGTTTTGTAGTAGTTTTTTATATACCTTAACAAATGAGGCAGCTTGTCTTTTTTATAGGTGACTTAGGTAGCTGTTGGACATAATTATAAGTGATTATTACCTTGAGTATAACAATTATTTTCTTGATGGGACTTTAACACCTTTGAGTAATGGTCGTCAATGAATGTATTGAATGTGATTGAGCGGTTATCTTTCTTTGATGGCTTGCTGATGACTTAACGTCATCCATTGTGGTTGACAACCAATTGATTTCCTTAGACTCATCAAAAACTACTAAAAATTTTGGATCTTTTAAAAGTAGGATATTATGTAGAGCAAGTTATCAATCCATAATAATGAAGTATAAAATAAAATGATATAGATAAGGATGTATTCGTCTAGGATCCTCGTCCGGTGAGCCATTGTGGAAAAACGACCTCAATTAGAACTCTACCAACCAAAAAAACATATGAGTCAACAAACAAGTATGAGATACGTACTACCCCAAAAACCAAGGCCTTCTAATAGGGAAACATGATTCCCAAAACATATGATCTGAATTTACGAGAGTAATAATGGTTATAAACATGGTTTTGAAACCCAAACCGGACTATAAGATCCGACAAGGTTAACCGGGAACCGTTCATCAAAACGGTTCTTTTAGCTTCCAAAACCGGCATAGGTAGAAAAAGCAACAAACCGCTCGAATCGCGGTTGAACTTGCCGGTTTTAAGAACCGTGGACGGTTCTCAAAGGTTCAACTTCAAGTCAAATTTTTTTTTTTTTTTTGATACTTATAGCCATTGTTGAAGCTTCTCAACCACAGTGAGATATTCTCAGACCTTGAGCTTGCATCTCCATTTCTTCTTCTTCATTTTTCTTCTTCTTTTTCTTCTTTGTCTCTCTTTCTTTCTTTCTTTTTTTCTACGTTTTTGCCGTTTCTGCATTTTTGCTCTTTCTGAAGTCTGCTACTCTTCGCTCGTTTGCCGATGATGAAGATGAACATTTTACTTCTTTCTATCAAAGTCTTCCACAAGTCAGTAAATGCTTGGCTATCAAAGTGTAAAGTATCAACCTTTTCTTGTTTTACTTGTACCTAATGCTTGGCTGCCAACCATTTACTTGGGCCTTGTATTAATAGTTATTATTTATTAACTAATTTTTTAATGGGCAAGTCTGCCACTCTTCTGGTTTTATGGTTTATATTTTTGAAATTTAATACATAGTTGACCATTTAAATGGACTTAGGCTGTTGGGCATAACATAAGATCGGATTCACATCAGGTGCAATACCAAATCAATGACTGAGATTGAAAGTTGAAAAAACAACTTTCAATCTCAACTATTAAATAAAATATATTAAAAGTGAGTTAAAAAGTATAAAAAAGTATAAAAAAAAAAATTGTGAAAGAAATGGGTGAATTGCACCAAGTGCAATACCCTAGGTATTGCACCTAGGGTATTGCACCTGATGTGAATCCCATAAGATCAATTTAAATTAGCTGAATGTTTCAGTCATGACTTCTTTTTCAGCTTTAAGCAACCTTGAGCCAAACGTGATGTGACGTGACATAATATAAGTTCTTATATTATAATAATTATTATACTATTATTATTATTATTATCATCATCATCAAGGTTTTACTAATTAACATATAAATAAATAAATACTATATTTATATTTATATTTGCTTAAGATTTGATATTTTTTATTAATTTTGTAAAAATTATGATATGAAAAATATATTTGAAATTTGGATTTTTATTTTAATTCGTCTATTTTAGTTAATTTTTCAATTTTTATTAATTTAATATTTTTATATATATTTAAAATAATTATTAAATTAATTATGACGTCACCACGGTTCGATCTCGGTTCAACCTCAAAAACCTTGAACCTCTTCCTTTTGCGGTTCAATGAACGGTCCAAATTTCAAAACCATGGTCATAAACGGATAAACCTAGAATCTATGTAACCCAAGAATAAAACTCCTATATATAATCTCTCCCTCGAAGGCATGAAAAGAATCCTCCTCGGCCTAAATCATGATAGTTGCTTGAATTACAAGACTAATTAAGTGACCCAAGAGCTCTATAAATATAGTTGAATTCCAATTTCATGAGGTATGAGAAAATCACAACCGTAATGTTCTCACAATTGTGAATAGTGTGGGCATTAAGTCAAGCATCAAAAAAGTTTAGGTTGGCATCACACTTAAGGGTGTCAATTCGAGTTAGCGTGTCGTGTTCATGTTATGTCGAGATATGGATATTCAGCAAAATGACTCAACCCATTTAATAATCGTGTCATAACCCTTCAACCTTAACAAGAAATTTTAATAAATTAGGTGAACATGACAAGACTTGACGCGCTTAATAAATGGGTTGTGTTGTGTAGAATTGACACGAATGTAACACAACCTATTTTAACCTACTTAATATTAAATAGGTTTAAAATAGGTTGGGTTGACACAAATTCAATTTATTTAACCTGCTTAAAAAAAATAAAATAAAAAAATAAAATAAAAAAAAACACATGATTAATACTGTTATAAATTTAATAAACAACAGATTTAATACAAACTCATAACATAAAAATACCTATTAAGCATACAATTTGAAAGTAAATAATAACATCAAATACTTAAAACACATCGTCTAAAAGTATAAAATAACATCAAAGTACTTAATAAATATTAAGTCCATAATGCAATAGTCTATATCTAGAATGAGAGGAAGGGTTTAGGGTTTGAGAGTGAGAGGGAGCGAGGACGGGCTGAAATTAATAAAAAAAAAATTCAAATTAAATATTTATATGAAGGTTTAGAGATTTAAAGTTTGTAAAGATCAATGGCTTTGTAACTGAATTGGCACCTCCCCATGCACAAATTACTTAAGGATCTAACGGGAAAGAGTTTGTAAATTTTCAACTTGCAATTATATCACTTATAAGTTTTTGTAATTACTTTTTTTTTTAAAGTTAAAAAATATAGGTTGGATATAAAAGGTATTTGAACAATCTTGTTAACACCCTATTTTGCAACCTACATTTAACCTCACATAGAGGATAAAAGAGTAATTTCACCTTGAAAATAGGCATCTTAATTGTGGCCATTGGATTCTTAATTTCATTTCATCATAATGATCTTAATGTTGTAACGATCAAATTGACTGGTTATAAGCCTTAATCGAACCATCAGATTGAAAGTTGTCATCAAATCAAGTTTGAATGGCCAAGATGTACTATCAAAAAATGAGTCTGACTATATGTGATTATGAACAATTGATTTTAATTGGTTATTGTAAGGACCAGATTTGGATTCCTAACCCAAAAGGTGGATGAACCTAGGCCCAAAAAGCCCAAAATAATGAATTTGTAGAGAGTGGGTTGGAAAACTAGGTTTTAATTAGTTAGATAACAAATAAGATAGGTCTTGATGACAAAATATTGAAGCTAGACAAGTTTAAATTGAAGAAAAACGTCCTTGGCAAAGTCTGAGAAGACCGGTTCTTATATATTGCTATTAAGTTGATTACAAGTCTGATTCCTGATTGCTACAATATTTCTCTTCCTAATTTTCCAATCCATCTTTCTCCAAGGGTCTCTTACATTATATATCTCTCTTTTAATGATCTTGGCCCTCCATTTGTTGATCATCCAAGCCACTACTTGAGTGCTTGTCCCATCGAATGCCCTCTCTGGCCCTCTATGAGTTGGGATAGCCAAGGCAGTGCTGTTCAAGGGTCTTCTCCATATAAATGCGGCCAGAAAGTTAGCTGCAGAACATTCAATGTGGTGACAGTAGCTTTTCCTTAGATATTTCTAAGTTTCCATCCCTCTTGTACGTTTATAATACACGTTCCTATCAGTAGAACATCTTAGGATGTCATTTTGAATTGTAGGATATATATTTGATCTGTACTTTGCCCATCCGAGGAGATAACCCTCCTCGAACCACCTTTCTCAATCTTTTTGTTTGCATCTTACTCATGGGATTCTGAACTTAACATCCTCACTACTATTTATCCATCCTCAGACCAATCAATGTTCTCGGCTAAGACGCAAAGCCCAATATACAATTTTGGGCCCTTATCCCTACAGTTATTATTACAATCAATTTGAAATCAATGACATGTCATAATTTGACTAACTATGACTACTTCTTATGGTAAGGTTGCACATACTTGATTAATTAGATAATCAAACATTAATTATTCAATGAGTAATTTGTGTAATTATCTTTTCAATTAGGGTAAATTTAGAATTGATTAAGTCTGAAATAGAAGTAATTAAAGCATATTAATGTTAATTGGAAACTAATTTGGGGTTTATTAATATTAATTATGTTGAAACTATTTTCAAACAAATGACATATGCTCACCATTTCATTTATATCTCTTAGAATATTTTTAAACTGTGAGTGAGGTTAATTTTACCAGAAACTAGACATCTGGAGCTTCAATTTGAGCACAAGAATGAGGTAATTGCAATCTGAATTGAGAAAGATATGATTTTTTGAAATTAGCTCTGAAAACTGTTATAGGAGCTGCGGGAAAAACCGAGGTTTTAGACATTTTGCTTGCTAATCACTCCCACCAACCTCTAAATTTAATGCACCAACTTTCTCTAAATACTAAAATAGGGTCTAGGTTCGTGATTCTCTTTGATCATTTGTCAACCCTCATTAACATTTCATTCAAATTCTCTCCACCACTACCATATAAACCCCCCCTTCTCCCTCCTCTCCTCCATTCCAAAGCACACAAAAACACCCTCTCTTCTCCTCTCTTGAGTTCTAGTGAAGTAGAGTAATCTTGTCATATTTTAATCTTCTTGAGACTCAAGGTATTGAGTGAGACTCACTCTCCCTCTCCTAGTTCTTCTTTTCTACTCCACCCATAGGACCTACACCAAGAGTCTCCTTCTCCACTATGTGGATATGGATCATGCATGCAAGTATAATCCCTTTTCCTAACTTGCTTTTTATATTACTATGATGAGATTAAGATTAGAGCATGCTAGTTTTTATTTAACTCCTTGAATATGTTTGAATGTTCTTAAATGTTCATATGCATTTTTCACATGTTATTGGTTATTTATCACATGTTTATGCATGGCACTAGCTTTAATCTTAAATTCACATCAAAAATATGAAAAACATGTTAGTTTCATAATTCTTTCAAATCCTTGAATCTAGGATATCGTCATCCACACACATTCACTAGAATTTATTTTTCAATCCAAATACAATGATTAATAAATGGAATTAGGGTTTATCACATGTACACACATTAAATTTAACATGCAAATTAATTGATAACATATTGGATGATATACTATGAATGCTGGCCACTATAGTCTAGAAGACAGGTTTCACCGGGTAAAATGAATGTCTAACACCTTCCCATCTTGTAACATAGTCTCTGAACTTAGATTAAGGGTTGATAGATCAATGCTTATCCATGTAATTTTCACTAAGAAACAAAGCCATGTACTTTATCTTAGATTGTATCTAGCACCAAAGTCATATAATTTCCTAACACCTTCCCATCTTGTAACATAGCCTCCGAACTTAGATTAAGGGTTGATAGATTAATGCTTATCCATGTAATTTTTACTAGGAAACAAAGTCATGTACTTTATCTTAGATTGTATCTAGCACCAAAGTCATGTAATTTCCTATGATCAATGTACATTCATTCTTAAATCAACAAAATGATGAATTTTTTAATTTTGGTTTTCTTATTTATTCCAATAATTAAATAAGTGGTAACTCCATTATAAAACTCTTAATCTAAAGGAAAAAATATAATCAATCGAACCTCCATTCTAAGAGACAATAACACGACTCCACCCATTCACGTGGGTTTGGCCCAAAACCAAAAACAGGTCGAGGCAGTCTCTCACAAATCTAAAATAAAAGGAATATTTATTTGTTATACAAGTTAATTGGCTTATGTTAAATTGATCATTTCGAGTTGACATGAATAAATTGGCATATCAAATTTGTCAATTGCAAGTCACGCAAGTTGACACGCTTATTGACAAGTTTATTATCATGTTGCTTTCGAGTTGACCCATTTATGACCCAAACCCGCTAAAGCCCAACCTTAACTTGTAAAAATCTATGTCGTGTTCATGTCATTTTCGTGGGTCATATCAAAAATTGACACAACTAATCACACTTGTACCGCTTGAATGATCAAATTTTCCTTTATGCAAGCAGTTTGTTGGGTCGTCCTAATCCCGAGTTAACCATATAATCACTTATACTCCATCAATTGATGCCATCTGTGGCAACTTGAGGCCAATTACCAGTTTCTTAGAGAAAGTTTACATGGTCCAAACTTGGTCAATGGATGCCAAACATACCAAAACTGTCAAAAGCTCACAACCACTAGAAGTGACCCCATGGAACAACAGCTCCACAACCTAATTTAAAGCATACAAGAGTTCACAATGTATTTTTTTTTTTTTTTTTTTTTTTTGGTACTGAACGAATTTATCTATTTTTTCAGGCTTGCTATAATTAATGTACATTGATGTCGCGAAAGTGTAAAGAAAGCACGTACAATACTCTCTTCGATGGAACAAAAACTAAACCGTTAATTTTTGGTATTAAACCTCAAATCCATGAAGGGTTCCTTGAATCCATAAGAGGATAGGTCTAGAATCCATCAGAGAAAACGATAAAGAAAAACTCTGAATTTTATTAATAATAATCTGCTTTGCCTTTAGATGCTACAAAACATATAAATATTGAAAAGGTAAAACCCTAAGATGACTAGGAAACTCTCCAAAACCCTAATTCACACTAATCATGAGGCAAAATACTAAATTTTACCAAAAATTGTAACATTGAGTTAAATGCAAAATCATAAACTGCTGAACTTAAAGGGTTGTCACAAAACAAGTGGAACCTTATTATGACTTTTGAGCTAAAAGTTATTAAGGAAACCAAAATTATTAAAAACGGCAAAATCACTATTTTCGGGCCTAAACAAAGGAATTCACCAAAATTAAGGCGCACCTCATAGCAAAGCGATGACTATTTATTAGAAGACCGTTTTCATTCAGCCTATCAAATTTCTTACAATTTTAACTTCGCAGCCCAAATGATTTCTACTAGTGCATTTTTATTTTGCACCGCTGTGATTTTAGGGGCTTTTAATTTTCTAAGAAGGTCATTACTGTCTCTTCTACATCCTACATATTCCAAACAAGCCTTGGCATTTGGATGAGGAGATTGTCATAAAAAATAAATAAATAAAAACTTTCTATAAGCGGGTGCTTAAAATTTTTCGAACATCTTTTTAAGAAGAAATTCTACAATCCCATAAAAGACTGTCTCACTTTGACTACAACGAAGTGAATTCTACTCTACAATGGGAATCTCGAGGCATTTTGCTCAATTTTATCTTCGATTATATTCCCAAAGATTATGTATTTATTAGATGAATACGCAAAGGAAATATGTCATTTCCAATAAATCCTTTTCCTTGAAGCTCTTATTGAGATTTTAAAGGTTATTCTAGATGAGAACTTAATTTGAAAAGCATGTATATTGACTTAATTTTTGATCGACATAAACGGGCATAAGAGATTGTTTGTTAAATAAAACAGAAGGAACAGCATTAGAGTTAAAGAGTGGCTATTCTTAAAGAGTAACTATTCCATGGAATGAAGATGCAACTAAAGTCGACGACATTTGGCACGATTTAGCACCTGAAGTTGTCGGATTTGAGTGCCTGAGTGCACCCCAAACCTGATCTGACTTGACTCGTGGACACCCTTAATATTAAACATGCCTTTAGTTACAATTTCTTAGATGCGCTACATTAGATTCTCCAATTAAATTCAAACATATAACTACATTGAATTTAATTATTCTTGAAAAAGATGATATTATTTGTGCTTCATTGATCAATGCAACCATGAGTTTGAATTTAATTGGGAAACTTAAGATGCTACACCTAAGGAGCTATGCTTTGTATCGAAGGATTAATCAGATATCCTTAGTGGGCTTTGTCCCACATTGATAAGAAAGAGATTGGATGTTGATTTTATAAGTTGTCTTAAATATAGAGTACGACTTAACAAAAAAGAAAAATTATATATACGTAAGTAATAGAACTTTCGAAACCCATGGACATTTAAAATTTTACCTTGAAATAATATTACTAGCCATTCCTAGGTATAAATGCATCAATGCGAACAGCTTCCAGAGATATGATTGATGCCATTGCCCCTCATCTAAGCTAAAATATTTAAATCATCCAAAAAGACCAAATTGGAATGAGTAGTTCTAGCTTCTAAGTTACTACATCATTATGATCACCTGCAAAACATAAACGCTTCACCAGGTAACACGGAGTAATGAATACTACCCTTCACTTTAGTCTATATGACTACTGATTGAAGGCCAAACCTTCGGCGCTGCAATAGCAAATACTCTAAAACAGCACTATGGCTTCACCATTAGGATAGTGGAGTTCTGGTTATCAAAAAAAAAAGGATAGTGGAGTTCTTTTGGATGTTGTAACTAGCCAAATTCCGATCATCCAAGAGCCTTTTTCCAGCAAACACAAGCCTCTGAGCATTAACTGGTGTACCCAACTTGTCAAAAATCTTTTTTTTTTACATCATGAATAATATCCGACCTCTGCACCTCAAGAACTATACTGCTCCCAGAATGTGGCTTGACAAATATCTGAATTTTAGCAGGCAACAACTCTAAGATTGATTTTTCCTCAATTCCATAATGGGCCAAAGTGTTCCAGTCCTCAAGTCGATTTTGAGCATAACTTAGATCCCAATCTTCAACAGGGGAACTCAGCAAGTTCCCAAGTATTGCTTTCACATCACAAACTTTGTGCAACAACTTAACATCAAGTTCAAATGTCTCCTCGCTTGGTGCTTTCACATAAATTAACAAAACATCTTTTGGATTAAAAATCAAATTAAGAGTTGACAGATTCTGTAAGTTGAGCGAGGCAAGAGTCCGGTTATCTTCAAGGAGTTTTCCAGCATGGAACAGACTGTACTGATCTGGCTGTATCCCCTCCAGAGCCTGTATCATGGACTTAATGTTCTGAACTGTATATTGTTTCTTCGCTTCAACCACAACGGTTTTCTGGTTTGATGGTATTTTGACATAGATTTTCATCCCAAATGAGTCTTGAATAAAAAGATGGAGAGTAGAGTTCCTTGGAATGCCACAATCCAGTAGTGTCTTGTCATCCTTGAGCTGATCACCAGCAAAAAAGAGCTCCTGAGAGATTTCTGGAACACCTTCCTTCTCCCAAAACATTGTTTTTAGATTTTTAATTGTCTCTGATTTTTTTACCTTCACAGCTACTGTTTTAATGAGCTTCAAGTATATATCAATCTGAGCAAAAGCAAAGGAGAAGAAACTAAGGCATGGAAGTTTCACAAAGAGTATCAATGGGGGAAAATTGATACACAGCACCAGCAGTCTATCCAAAAATAACAAACAAACAAATCAGAAGAAGAAACTACCACCCAAAAGGAAAGAAAATGCATTGTGTAAAGTCAATATAACCACCACAGGCGAATAAGGCACTGTTGAGAGAGAAACTGAGAATAGTAAGAACCAACAAAACTACAAACCTAACAAGTTAAATTAAGGGTCCACTAGCTATTTAGCTAATGTTTTGGGTTTATAGATGCAACAAACACAGTTAAATCTTATAAGGAAACCAAGCTGTCCAGAAATTCTTTTTCTTTAATCAGTGAGCAATGTCTCAGGCACCATTTAAGATGCACCAGTTCTTCAAAAAACATGCCAAAAACCAATATCACATTTAAATGTGACTCAAAGGGTCACCTTTATGTATTCGTCACATATAGTTTAAGATGAGGGGATGAGGCTTATAGGTATTATCCCCAAACTCACCTCCAAAAGGAGAAGGTATCTTATTAATCCAACATATGCATCATCTTTTTGAGCATTCAATCACGTGGGCTCTATGTGCAGTGCGAGATGATGAATATGCCAAATGCATTACATAATTATCCCTCAAAATGAGCACTCTAAGTCTCTAACCTCTAAGGTAGCTTAGAGGGTTATAACTAAATTAACATCTTTGCTCTCAAATTCGCAATGTGAGAGTGAGACTAAGTGGATGGGATTTGATCACTAATGAGTAAGGATGTGTGCTTGTAAGTGTCTAAATTACCTTATAGGTTAGAGTACTCCTTTCAAACGACTTTGGCACTAATACCTTTAAATCCCACCTCTTGCCCTGTGATTTAGTGATATCATCTCGTTCTTCCCATGGGAAGAACCTATGTTTGAATGTCCCCTCCCCCCACATAGGGGGTGGTATACAGTATACACCCCATCTACTCCTCCCCTTGATTAGCAACAGAACTATCTTCCTATAAGAATCTTCTTAACTTAAAAATTGCATATAGAAGCAGAGCCAAACATAACGCTAGTTGATTCACAAAGCAATTCAATACATCAAATAGTGTCTAAACCCAAGATCGCCCTGACCAATTTGACCGTGTGACATGTTAAATACAACACTACTCATTCTTGATGATGACATGGTAGACATGCAAAAGTGCACTATTTCTGATCCAACATCGAAAACATAGCACAAGATGTAAACCTAACAGAGATTTCAAGTACTATAATAGAATCAAACTGTTTCTCATTCACGAAAGAATTAATACAAAGAACAAAATTCCGAGTAAAGTTCAAAAGTCCTCGAACACTAATTTTTAAAACCCAAAACGTTGTTTAACAACCACTACTCTTCATAGGTTATTTAAAACACTCATCTTAACCCAAAACACTGTTGAGAAACAGCTTATACAATGCACCTCAAATTAAATTAACCCGATATTTTAAATAAATAATCCGAAAAAAAACCCTTATAATTCACATCCAAAAATTGCTTAACCAACCAAGATATCCCAAAACAGATAATAGAATTCAGCAACCAAAGTTTTCGAAGACAATGATGATAGCTTCTTAACACATAAATGAGTTTAATCAAAGGAAAAAAAAAAAAAAGGGTAAAACCTCTTCATCGTGCGGGTTTAACTGGAGACTGTGTGATAAGTGCCGGTGACTACTCGGTGGTGCCATTGAGAGCGTATATAAAACGTTAAACACGTCTAACTGAGAAGTGCCGGCATGCAAAGAGTCGCTGAAGCCAAGAGAGATAAAAGGTCCCTTTCTTTCTTCTGCATGGCAAAATTTGCTATTTAGACTGATTTTAGAAAAAATTTTGGTGAATAGCATGCGCGTCAAACCAGGGCCGGCTCTACTGCTGATGCAACTTATGCAATTGCCTAACGCGCCCAAATAAAATCGCCTAAGGCTCCCAAATAAAAGAAGGCAAAGAAGGCCCCGTTTATAAAAAAATTATATATATATATATAATTTATTTATATATTTTAATTAAAAAAAATTTAAGTACTTTTATTGGTCAATAAAATGAATTAAAAAGGTCCTATTATATCCTAAAATGTAAAAGATTAAAATGAAAAAAATAAATATAGTCAAACTTTAGCTAATCAAATTAAATTTTAAAAGACAAATTTATTAATTCATTCTTGAAATATGCTAAAATTAAAATTAAAATAGCAGACAAATTCATTAACAATATAACGTAATTGTCTTGAAATATGCTAAAATAGAGATTATAAATTTCAAAAACAAAAGAAAAACCTCTCATCTCTCTGCCTTTCCATCTATATTCTCACGGTCTCACCTTTCTTTTCTTCATCTTCATGATTCTTGATCTTTTCTCATAAACTCAGTTAATCAATCTGGCTTGAAAGTTTTCTTTGTTGATTCAGCATACCAGTCGGCAAGAGGTACTCTTCTTCTGTTCTTCACTCTTCAGTTCTTCCCCTCTTTCTTTTTGTCTTTCCGAAAATGAAGACTCAAAGTCTTCTATTTATTTAACTTAAATTATATACAGATATTTGGTTTGTTTCACACTTTCACTGGGACACGTTTTCACTTTTTGCTATGATAGCTATTAACTTTTCTGCCCAGCCCCTGTTTGAACCCTTCTTTGCCATGACAAATTGACAATTGATAGAATGATTGGACACATTTTTTCTTTAAAGCTTAGCCATAGAATGTAGAGTACAGGCTGGCCGGTTATCACCTTTTTTTTTTTTTTTTTTTTAATCTGACACAATAATACTTTATATATTATTATAAATTATTGTATCAATTAATAATTTGATGTGTATCATATCAATTTATTTGTATTATAGTGACATTAATTTATTAAACCATATATTAAATTAATTTTTATTTGTACAGGTTTAAGTTTTAAAGTGGTTGGCTTCAAAAAAAAAAAAAAGTTTTAAAATGGTTACGGCTTTAGAAAAATTGGAATAACCAGGTTCTATTGTTCTATACTTTAAATTTTACTTTTAGTTAAATTATCATTTTTAATTATAAAATTGTGTTTTATTTATTTGTAAATATTTTCTTATTATAAATGTCTATTAGAAAATATTTATATGGATATGAAAAACTTCTAAAAAAGAGAAAAATTGAACAACAAATTGAATCTCAAAAAGGATCTATGGATAAATTTGTTACTAGTGTTAAAAAAAAAACACAATAGAAAGTTTGGGTGAAAATATTACAAATGAACAAGAAACTTGTCAAAAAGAGTTGGAAGACAGTGAAATTATACAACAAAAAGAGAATAATGAAAATAGTCCTAATAATGTTGAAACATCTAATGTAACAATAATTGATAATGAAAAACAAAATAATTTAGAAGAAAATGAAAAAATGACTAACCTACTTACTAATAATATCTATGATCCAAGTCAATGGGAAAATATTGATACAAAATTAAGAGATTTATTAGTAGAAAACGGTCCAATTAGAGAATATGAGCTAAATTTTCCTATAGATAAAGATCTTAGACATTTTTCTACTACATTTTATTTTAAAAAGTTATCAAATGGGGAGAAATTGGATAGAAGATGGCTAGTGTATTCAAAAGATTTGGATAAAGCATTTTGTTTTGTTGCAAGTTGTTTAATTCAACAACACATGGTAGTGGTACAAATCAACTTACTAATGAAGGAACTAATGATTGGAGAAATATTAGCAGTAAGATTAGAAATCATGAAACAAGCAAAGAGCATGTTACTAACATGAATGCTTGGATTGATTTAGAAATGAGATTATTGAAAAATAAAACAATTGATAAAAATTTCCAAGAACAAGTTAACAAAGAGAAAGATCATTGGAAAAAAGTGTTGTTAAGAATTATTGTTGTAGTAAAAAATCTTGGAAAAAATAATTTGGCCTTTCGAGGAAAAAACGAAAAGATCTATCAAGAAAATAATGGAAATTTTTTAAGTCTAATTGAAATGATTGCAGAATTTGATTCAGTAATACAAGAACATGTTCGACGTATTCAACATGGTGCAATTCATAATCATTATCTTGGACATAATATACAAAATGAATTGATACAACTATTAGCAAATGAAATTTGTAGGGACTCAAAATGTTTTGAACCTAAACAATTAAATTTGTAGAGTGTGGGTAGAAGGGCTTGGTATTAGCAAAGCAAACAACGATCGGTGTGTGTAATCCATAGAAGTGATAATCAAGGAATTTGACTAAGTGTTTATGAGGATAATAACAATGACTTCGGCTAAAAGTTTATGAAGAAATTTCGTTCTCGGCCTAGTCCAAGGATTTAGTCCGAGGACTTCTTTGCTCAGAACAGACACATGTAAGGGTTATCCTTTTTAACACCCTGAAGATCCCTTTTTCGATCCTTGTCCTAATCGGTTCTTTCTTTTTTTCTCTCTTCCCCCCCCCCCCCTTTTCTTGATGGGGGTGCCATCTATTACATAGTCCTCTTTTAGTTGATCTATGTCGTCCACTTATTAATCATCTGAGCCTATACTTGAGTGCCTTTCCCATCAGCAGCCTTTGCAAGCTTTCTGTTAGTTGAAGCAACCAAGGCATCACTGCTGGCTGGTCAACTCACCATTGATGTGATCAGAATGTAGGTGGAGTGCATTTAATGAGTGAGTGACAGCTCATCCTCGGATTATGCCCTTTCCTCGGCTTGGACTTTGGGCTTGATGTCCTTAGACGACCTGGGCATCGTTTGCCCACCCTCGGATTATGCACTCTTCTTAGTTTGGGCTTTGGGCTTGATGTGGAGTGGGCCGGGGTTGCCATAATATTTGGGGCCCCACAATAGCCCCTTAAAATTCTACTGTCCGACCCTTCAGGCAGGGAGGAGGATTTTGACATTCTCGGGCCTACTGTATTGGCTTGTCAGACCTTGCCTTTTTGTCAATGTTACCATTCTTGCAACTGCCCCGGCAATTTTCTTTGGCATAATGGGCCCGCCTGAGGAGTTTTTCTTTATTTCTGTAAGTCTCCTTCTCTTTTTAGTCTATACTTTTTAGCCTGAGTTCCTTGCTAGATCTTCTAGGATGGGTAGGTTTAAGTTGCTGTGCTTTAGCACTCAACTTTTCTTGGTTTTTGTTCCTAATAGGACTCATTATTTAGCATAAAAAGGGGTTGGCTCTGCCGTAGGTTTAGGCCTACGGTCAGTATAAAACCTTGGTTCTGCCCGGTGCTTAGATCGTCCTATAGTGACTAGTTTCTTCAGAGGCTAGGGTCCAAGGACCATGCAATGCCTAAGTTCTGTCTAACACTTCATTCATAGTCTGAAGTAGCTGGTTTCCCTAGAGGCTTGAGTCCGAGGACCATGCAATGCCTTGGTTCTGTCCAACACTTAGTTTCCTCATCTGAAGTATCTGGTTTCCCCAGAGGCTGGAGTCCAAGGACCATACAATGCCTTGGTTCTGTCCAATACCTAGTTTTCTCATTTTTAAGTGGTTAGTTTCCCCATAGGCTGATGTCCAAAGACTATACAATGCCTAGGTTCTATCTAACACTTCATTCATAGTCTGAAGTAGCTGGTTTCCCCAGAGGCTTGAGTCCGAGGACCATGCAATGCCTTGGTTCTATCCAGTACCTAGTTTTCTCATCTGAGGTATCTGGTTTCCCCAGAGGCTTGAGTCCGAGGACCATGCAATGCCTTGGTTCTGTCCAGTACCTAGTTCTCTCATTTATTTACTATCTTATCTATTTATCCATAGCCATTTAATTCTACATTGCTATAATCTATAATAAACATTAAATAAATAAACTTTTCAAGCAAAATAATAGCAAAAGCATACTGGGGTTGGAGAAGACCCTGCTCTGTTCTGCCTCTTCGTTTGGCGTGACTCTTCTAATTACGAGGCGTCTCTTGGTTTGTTCGAGTAACGCGTTTTAACGCTTCGGTGCCTCCTCATTAATGAGGCGCCTCCTCATTAATTTCAGTTGTGGATTTACGAGAATCTAACGGCAGATAAGCCCCTTGGAATTTGGGCGGAATTATTGCCTCCGGAAATCTCTCCCTAGGATTTGATGCGGATTGGTTCTCACCAATTTTTCGCCTTCTATATAAGGCATTTTTGGGGCAACCTTTTTCTTCACACTCGACGTACATTCGTCTTAAACTCTCCTAAAGACATTGCTCAGGAGTTCTGCAAAAAATAGCAATTTGAGCTCCACCAAATGAATTGGCCCTCGAAAGGGGCAGTCACGAGGAAGCCTAGCCCCTTTCAGGAGCCAAGGATGGCGCCTCGACCCTGGACGCCATGCTGGGGTTGGGGTAGGAGAAGGCTGAAGGTCTTTCTTCTTTTCAACCTAACCGAAGGTGGACCCCTTCTCCTCGTTTGGAGGAGGATCCTGAAAGAACGTAACCTCCTTCCCCCGGGCTTAGATCCATCAGCCCCTTCAAGTTGGCAGTGATGGGTTTGGGAGGGAAACCAGGCGAAACTGAGAGGGGGAACCGTCCTGTGCCACGGTCCCTTCCCCCTCAACGTTGCCTTCCTTCCTTCTTTTCCCTTTCCCTCTTCTTCTTTTGCTCCTCTACCAGCCCTCCTTCCTTCATTTCCTCTTCTCTTACTTCACAACCAGCTTTGTTAAGCGCTTCCCTATGTAGTTAGCTCTAGAACAAGCCCCATGGGCATCAATTGTAAGATGTAACTTTTTCTTCATATATTAATAAAGAAGTAGACCTGTTTCATCTCTTTTATTTTTCGCATATATCATGTTTCTTGTGATTGTTGCCTTCTGAGTGAATATTGTTGCTATATACTGTATTCTTTTGGTGTTTTTTTTTTTTTAACAGTGCTGCCCTTAATCTTTTCACACCGACCACCGTACTTGCTAGTGCACAAGTCCTTCCCACCGACGGCGCCAATTGTAGGGACTTAAAATGTTTTGGACCTAAGCAATTAAATTTGTAGAGTGTGGGTAGAAGGGCTTGGTATTAGCAAAGCAAACAACGATCGATGTGTGTAATCCATAGAAGTGATAATCAAGGAATTTGACTAAGTGTTTATGAGGATAATAACAATGACTTCGGCTAAAGGTTTATGAAGAAATTTCGTTCTCGGCCTAGTCCGAGGATCTAATCCGAGGACTTCTTTGCTCAGAACAGACACATGTAAGGGTTATCCTTTTTAACACCCTGAAGATCCCTTTTTCGATCCTTGTCCTAATCGGTTCTTTGTTTTTTTCTCTCTTCCCCCCCCCCCCCTCCTTTCCTTGATGGGGGTGCTATCTATTATATAGTCCTCTTTTAGTTGATCTCTGCCGTCCACTTATTAATCATCTGAGCCTATACTTGAGTGCCTTTTCCATCAGCAACCTTTGCAGGCTTTCTGTTAGTTGAAGCAACCAAGGCATCACTGCTGGCTGGTCAACTCACCATTGATGTTATCAGAATGTAGGTGGAGTGCATTTAATGAGTGAGTGACAGCTCATCCTCGGATTATGCCCTTTCCTCGGCTTGGACTTTGGGCTTGATGTCCTTAGACGACCTGGGCATCTTTTGCCCACCCTCGGATTATGCACTCTTCTCAGTTTGGGCTTTGGGCTTGATGTGGAGTGGGCAGGGGTTGCCATAATATTTGGGGCCCCACAAAATTAAAGGTAAAATTATTAAAAAGATTAAGGAAGCAAAATTTTTTTCAATTATACTTGATTGTACTCCTGATGTAAGTCATCAAGAACAAATGACTCTATTACTATGATGTGTGGATATTTCAACTAGTCCAATAAAAATAGATGAGCATTTTGTAGAATTTTTAAAAGTAGATGATACTTCTGGAAAAGGTCTTTTTAATGAAATTATAAGTGTAATAAAAAATCTTGAACTTGATATTAATGATGTACGTGGACAAGGATATGACAATGGGTCTAATATGAAAGGAAAAAAACAAGGGGTACAAAAAAGAATAATTGATATAAACCCTAGAGCATTTTACACACCATGTGGTTGTCATAATCTTAACCTTGTGCTATGTGATGTGGCCAATTCTTGTCCTAAAGCCATATCTTTTTTTGGAGTAGTATAACATATATATACATTGTTTTCTTCTTCCACAAAGCGATGGAAAATTTTACAAGATAATGTTTCAAGTTTAACTCTTAAACCATTGTCACAAACACGTTGGGAAAGTCGAATTGAAAGTGTAAAAGCAATAAAATTTCAAGCTTTAGAAATAAGAGATGCTTTGTTACAATTAGCAAAAACAAGTGAAGATCCTAAAACAAAAAGTGAAGCTGATTGTTTGGCAACATATGAGCTTGAAAGTTTTGAATTCTTGTTAGGAATGACTATTTGGTATGATATATTATTTGCCATTAACTCTGTTAGTAAAAATTTACAATCAAAAGACATGCATATTGATGTTGCCATAGATCAACTAAAAGGTCTCATATCTTTTTTTAAAAAATATAGAGAATATGGATTTACATCTGCTATTGTTTCATCTAAAGAGATTGCAATCAAAATGGAAATAGAGCCTATATTTCATGAAAAACGTATAATTCGTAGAAAGAAACAATTTGATGAGAATGCCAATGATGAGATAACACAATCTGCTGAAGAATCTTTTAGAATTAATTATTTTTTATATATAGTAGATCAAGCTATTTCATCAATTGAAAGTAGGTTTGAACAATTTCAAATATATGAGGATACTTTTGGTTTTTATTTAATTTTGAAAAACTAAAAGCACTAGATGATAATAGTTTGAAAAAATATTGTCTTAATCTTGAAAGTTTTCTCAAACATGATGTTTATTATGATATTGATGGCTTAGATTTATTTTCAGAACTAAAAATTTTAAAAGAAGTTGTGCAAATAGATGAAAATACTCCAATTAATGTACTTAATTATTTAAAAAGACTAGATTATTTTCCAAATGCATATATTGCTTATAGAATATTACTAACAATACCTGTACGGTTGCATCTGCAGAAAGAAGTTTTTCAAAATTAAAATTAATAAAATCTTATTTAAGGTCTACTATGTCACAAGAAAGATTAAGTAGATTAGCTATATTATCAATTGAAAAAAAAATGTTAGAGGAACTTAAATACAAAAACTTAATTAGTAATTTTGCATCTCAAAAAGTAAGAAAAATAGATTTTAAATAAAAAAAAATTCAATATATATATATATATATATATATTATTTGATTAATATTTAATTATAAAAAAGCTCCATTTAAAATTTTCGCCTAAGGCCCCAAAAGTTGTTGAGCTGGCCCTACGTCAAACTAATTAGTTAGTTGGACTGATTTTAAAACTCGAGTTTCGCAAACTCGAGTTCCAGCCCAAAAAAAAAAAAAAAAAAAAAACCCACATGGAACTCGAGCTTAGCAAACTCAAGTTCTATGTATTTTTGGGTTGGAACTTGAGTTTAGCAAACTCAAGTTCCAAAATCAATCCAACTAACTAATTAGTTTGACGCGCATACTATTCACCAAAAAATTTTCTAAAATCAGTCTAAATAGCAAATTTTTCCCTTTTGCATAGGTTTTACTTAGTACCCGTTTGTTTCAGCTTTTAGGGGCTGAAACGCACGTTTTGAAAAAAGTTGGACATAAACTCACGTTTGGTTCAGCATAAACGCGATTTTTGGGTAAAAGTTACGTTTTGGGCCAAGGCATAAAAAGTGCAAGCCAATTATAGAGCTCTGGAGATCTATAAACAAAAAGTTCATGCGCGTTCTGAAGCTATCCGTTAGGCTCTTTCGATAATTACCAAATTACCCTTGATTAAATCATCAGTTCTCACGTTGTCTCTCATTCCTCTCATCTCATCTCTCTGCTCTGCCCTCTCAATAACAAATTTCCAAATCCAAACACAAAAAAATCTATAACAATTTCCCAAATCAGCTAAGGAAAAAAAAAAAATCAATCCCTCGCATGGGTGTTACAAATGATGTGGTAGTTTTGATGGGTTTTGATTTGGTTATAAGAAATTTTATTAGTTCAACAAATTCTTTTTTTTTTCCTTTTTTTTTTCTTTTTTTGAGAAACAATTCGAAATCACCTCTTTATCATTTTAGTTATATCCAATTTTATAAGATTATTAACTAAAAATTCTATGTTACAAAAAAATATATAAATATAAAAAAAGTCTTACAAATTTTAATGAAATTGTCATCATGATAATTTTTAAGTCTTTTGAACCTATAAGTTTGTAAAATAATTTGTCACTTTAGCATTTTATATTAATTAACTATGGTAATATATGTATATTTTGAGTCATTTGACGTATTAATAATATGTAATGTGCCTATAAACAAATATATACGTAATATGCAATTTTTATCATATTAAATACCAAATTATGATTGATGATTAAAATAAATTTAATTAAATTTTTTATTATATTTTCAATATTTTGTAATAGAATTTTAGTTGAAATAGAATTTTAAATTTCTTTTTTTTTTTTTTTTTTACAAGAAAGGAGTAGTATTTTAAATTTCTTAAAATTTAGATAATAAAGTTTTACACAAATTAAATTATCCTAACAATTAATAATATAATTATAGTTTTAGTTGGAGTATAATTTCAAATTTTTTTGAAACTTAGGTAATAGAGTTTAGCTAAAATTAAACTATCTTAATAATTAATAACAAAAAAATGATAATTTAGCCACTTGTTATACTGAAAACAATCACTTGGCCCAACTTTTATCTTGAATGAGAAAATAATCACTTGGCACAACTATACGGATTTGGATCCCGTAAATATGCATAGGTTGCAATAGGATCTAATGCAAAATGCCGCTAAGCCGCAACTGAAACACTTTCCCCTCTAAACTCTCAAGTACTTAATGCTTGTGAGATGACAATTAAACTACAAATCACTTGGCATAACAAAGATTAAGAGTACGTTTGGTATACTGAATGGGAATTACGACAGAAATTGTAATCTTTATTACTAAGAATAAAATGTGTTGTAATGTAATAACTACACATATTCATAACTTTAGTTGTGAATTATAACATTAGAATAAAACTTAAAATTTATTTTAGGAAATATCTTACTCATACAATTATATTTCCTTAAAAATTGTTATTTTTTAAATTTAAAAGAGATATATGTTATATTTTATGATTTTTTATTTTTATAATTGTTATATAGAAAGTTTGTTTATTTGGAAATATACTAAATTTTGAAATTATTGCACTTGCTAAGAAATAGCTAATATAACTCTTTTAAAGAGGAATAGTTATTCCTTATTGTAAGGTCTGGGTTTGAGCACTTCTTTTATTAGATGAATGGACTTAAGCCCAACTAGCCCAATACAATAAATTTGTAGAGAGTGGGTCAAAGAACTAGGCTTTAGCGCATGGACAACAGTTAATATAGTGTGCATGACAATCAAACAGAGATGAACTGAGTTTATCAAAGAAAAGTTATTCTCGGTACAATCCGAGGAGCTTTGTTCTAGGACATATTGAATGATTCTTGTAGGGGCTGGGCTTTTCCCATGCAACGCGGGGGTTCAAGATTTTCACCCCACTAAGAGCTGACCTTGTAGTGTAAGGTTTGACACCCTAGTCCCACATCGGCAAAGAAAGCACCCCTGGGATGACGTGGACTCAAGCCTAGGTAGCCCGATACAGTGAACTTGTAGAGTATGGGTTCAAGAAATAGGCCCTGGTAAAGATTGCAATGGCTAAATAGGGTAGTGTATGGGCTGGGCGATAAGAATATAAGCTAAAGCGTAAGATGTGGTTTCTCGGCCCTCCTCTTAGGGGTTGGAAGTTCTTACTTCTTCTTCAGTGTTAGGTTACAGAGATGATACCAATAGTACCACCCTCCTCCCTTTTTTGGCGGACTTCTTACATTATATATCTCCTTTCAATTGATCCTAGCCCTACATTTGTCGACCAGGCAGGTCACTACTTGAGTGCTTGTCTCATCAGTCGTTTTTCCATCCTTCTGTGAGTTGCAGCTACCAAGACTGCAGTGCCCAGGAGTCATTTCCTCATTAATTGCGCCCAGAACGCCAGCGGCGGGCATTTAATGTGGAGATGACAGTTTGTCTCGAGTTTGCTCTTCCCCCGTCCTCTCATGATCGGCACATTATACTCGTTCTTTCTCTTGGAGCGCTCTGGGAGGCTGCCTTTTATGGGATGTTGACTCTCCCTCCTCTGGTCGGGGTCCGCCGAAGACATAGTTATCCTCGGCAGTTCTCCTGGGTGATTCGGACTTTTTGCATCGTCTTCGGTAGTTTCTTTCTCCTCGACATAGGCCTTGGGCTTGGTATGAAGTGGGCCAAGGTTACTTAATTCCTTGGCCCCACAATAGCCCCTCAAAATCCTGCTATCAGGCTCCTCGGGCGAAGATGAGGATTTTGATGCCCTCGGCCCTTTGCCATGGCTTATTAAGTCTTGTCTTCCACCAGTGCCAGAGCTCTTTCACCTGCCCAAGGCATGTTCCTGACGTTTCGGTGCACGAAGCGCGCCCCCATTAATGCCCTCGTGAAGTGGCGCGGATCCAACGGCTAGGGATTTCTTTAGAAATTGGGTGGGATTTATTTCGCCGTATCTGACCCCTCGAATCCTGTGCATATTAATTTCTACTAGACCTCGCCTTCTATATAAGGCCTTCTGGGGGAATTGTTCTTTTTATAACTCCCCACGTTCATCAGAAACTTCAAGCCTTCAACACTATAGGCTCTTCCAAGGACTTTGCCAAGGCCGTGATCAAGACTTAGGGAATGAGATGGCCCTAGATAAGGGTAGGGGCCAGGAAGCAAATGATAAAGATGCTCTTTCCCTTCAACTGAGTAAGAAAGAAAGTCTTCCTCCTTCAGCCAAGAATCGAAGTAAGCGTAGGCCGCATCATATTTCCGGCACGCCCAAGTTTGGGCCTCGCATTGATGGTGGGGCTCCGATTGAGGTTTGCGAGGTTGCTGAACGATCGACACTCGAGTGTTGTCTTCTCCTAATGCCCAGTTATCATGAAACTGGGAGAGAATCAAGAGAACATCCTAGGATGGGGCAACCAAGCACCTCCACTTCTTCTTCTTTTTCATTGCCGGTGCCATCCCCATGGGCTCGAATGCTGCTAGGATGAGGCGGGGCATCTACCATTCCCATGAGCTTTCTCTTTTTTTTTAGCCTTAAAACAAGCCTACCTCAGCCTCTTCCGCTGTAGTTGGCTTTAAGAGACAAGCCATCCTGAGCTTCCCCTATTGTAGCTTAGCTTTAAGAGACAAGCCATCATCGGCCCCCTCTATTGTAGTTTAGTTTTAAGAGACAAGCCATCTGATATATGATGTATATATTTTTTATTCAATAATAAATAATAAAGAAGGTTGTTCTTCTCACTTTACGAATCTTTTTATTTTCTCTGCAATATTTATTTAACGTGTGCGTTATCTTTTACCTCCGATGGGACTTTATAGTTGATGCCATTAGTAGTAACGAAGGATTGTTACCCTAACTTCGACAAATCCGACAATAGCCCTTAGTCACTATCTCTAATTGAGTTAACAATATAAAAATTACCAGGGAAGTTGAAAGTTCAATATGGGTATGAAACACCCTTGAACGTTTTGACCCCCAAATTACAAAATATCAATTCAAGCTTATTATCAAACAATTGATGTGCGGAACATGAATATAAGCTAACCATAGAATTGATAAACAATCTAAGCCAAATATAAACACATCCACAATAGAAAATAAATGGCAAAGATAAAGGGAAGGAAGATGCAAACACACGGACAACACACGATGTGTTATCGAAGAGGAAACCGAAGCCCTCGGCGTAAAACTTCTCCGCCGCCCTCCAAGCGGTCAATAATCCACTAGAAAATGAAGTTGGGATACATGAACAGCAATAGACCCTCCAAGCCTAATCTACCCAGGTACCTACGCCCTCTAAGCTTCTTGCTCCAACGAGGTTGCGCCGAACCTTTTTCTTTTCTAGCTTACCGGATTCCGCTATAACCCATAGCATCAACCAATAACCATTGGTCCCTTCCAAACTGCTTCCCTTAGCACCAAAAGACCTTCTCACAAACGTGGGTGTGATGAGAAAAGGATTTGGTCAATAACCTCTCAAGGATTTATCAATGGAGAGGAAGAGAGTAAAAGAATTTTGAGGAGTCTCTAAGGTGAAGATTAGGGATGAGGCAATCTTGTTTTTCTCTAGGATTTCTCTCACAAAATTCTCTCTAGAAGCTCTTTGAATTTAGTGGGTATAAGGGTCTATATATAGTGGTGTGTGTTTGGAATACGAAGAGTCAGTTTTTGCCAAACAGGGTAAGTTGGCGGCTTGACCTCACGGCTTGTCCAAGTCGCGAGTTCAAGTCGCGACGTAACGGCCTGGCCAGCCTGGGACTTTTGTCCTGTAGTGCGACAGCTGGCGCGACCCTTCAACTTCCCTGTGTGCTTCTCACGTGCCTGCATTTGGCGGCTTGCCAGTCGCGAGTCAGCCATGAGTCCTAGCCACGAAACTCTGCCATCTTGCACATACTTGAGCTTTTCTTCACACACTACCCTTACATAAATCCCACCTAAATACAGGGTTATTAAATGCTAAATTACAAGCAAATTGGCACGGAATAAAGCCAACAAGATAGTTGATAAATTTCAACTTTACAAAAGTGATTGGGTACTCTGCCCCATGGACTGTGCGAACAGCCGAGCACGCTGGACTTAAATAAGTGTCTGATCTGAGGATCGTTTTTTATAGGTTTGAGTCCGAGAACCATGTACTATCGTGGTTCTATCTATGACTTAGTTTTTTCTGAAGTAACTAGTTTCCCTATAAGCTTGGGTCCAAGGACCATGCAAGGCCTTGGTTCTGTCTAGTATTTAGAATTTTCTGAGGTGCTTAGTTTTCCCACAGGTTTGGGTCCAGAGACCATGCAATACCTTGGTTTTGTCTAGGACTTAGTTTTTTTTGAAGTAGCTAGTTTCCCCATAGGCTTGAGTCCGAGGACCATGCAAGGCCTTGGTTCTGTCTAGTATTTAGAATTTTCTGAGGTGCCTAGTTTTCCCACAAGTTTGGGTCCGAGGACCATGCAATACCTTGATTCTGTCTAGGACTTAGTTTTTTCTAAAGTAGCTAGTTTCCCCATAGGCTTAAGTCCGAGGACCATGCAAGGTCTTGGTTTTGTCTAGTACTTAGAATTTTCTGAGGTACCTAGTTTTCCCATAGGTTTGGGTCCGAGGACAATGCAATACCTTGGTTCTGTCTAGGATTTAGTTTTTTTTTTTTTTTTTTTTTTTGAAGTAGCTAGTTTCCTCATAGGCTTGAGTCCGAGGACCATGCAAGGCCTTGGTTCTGTCTAGTACTTAGAATTTTCTAAGGTGCCTAGTTTTTCCACAGGTCTGGGTCCGAGGACCATGCAATACCTTGGTTCTGTCTAGGACTTAGTTTTCTTTGAAGTAGCTAGTTTCCCCATAGGCTTAAGTCTGAGGACCATGCAAGGCCTTGGTTCTATCTAGTACTTAGAATTTTCTGAGGTGCCAAGTTTTCCCACAGGTTTGGGTCCAAGGACCATGCAATACCTTGGTTCTGTCTAGGACTTAGTTTTTTCTGAAGTGGCTAGTTTCCCCATAGGCTTGAATCCGAGGACCATGTAAGGCCTTGGTTCTGTCTAGTACTTAAAATTTTATGAGGTGCTTAGTTTTCCCATAAGTTTGGGTCCGAGGACCATGCAATACCTTGGTTTTGTCTAGAACTTAGTTTTTTCTGAAGTAGCTAATTTCCCCATAGGGTTGAGTCCGAGGACCATGCAAGGCCTTGGTTCTGTCTAGTACTTAGAATTTTCTAAGATTCTTAGTTTTCCCACAGGTTTAGGTCCGAGGACCATGCAATACCTTGGTTTTGTCTAGGACTTAATTTTTTTTGAACTAACTAGTTTTCCCATAGGCTTGAGTCCGAGGACCATGCAAGGCCTTGGTTCTGTCTAGTACTTAGAATTTTCTGAGGTGCCTAGTTTTCCCACAAGTTTGGGTCCGAGGACCATGCAATACCTTGATTCTGTCTAGGACTTAGTTTTTTCTGAAGTAGTTAGTTTCCCCATAGGCTTGAGTCCGAGGACCATGCAAGGCCTTAATTCTGTCTAGTACTTAGAATTTTCAAAGGTGCCTAGTTTTCCCACAGGTTTGGGTCCGAGGACCATGCAATACCTTGGTTCTGTCTAGGGCTTTTTTCGGGCACCTTAAAAGGCTCAGCCCCGAGTGCACCACCACAGTATGAGGTAGCAGTTGTTGGGACTTGCTCTACTTCGCATGTGTGGTAGTAGTTATGGAGTGTTAACTTCCCCTTAGCATCTGGTCCGAGGACTGCAAACATGACTAAGGTTCGCATTTAAACACATAGCCCAGGTGCCTTAAAAAGCTCAACCCCGAGTGCACCACCACAGCATGAGGTAGCAGTTCTTGGGACTTGCTCTACTTCGCATGTGTGGTAGTAGTTATGGAGTGTTAACTTCCCCTTAGCATCTGGTCCGAGGACTACAGACATGACTAAGGTTCGCATTTAAACACGTAGCCCAGGTGCCTTAAAAGGCTCAGCCCCGAGTGCACCACCACAGCATGAGGTAGCAGTTTTTGGGACTTGCTCTACTTCGCATGTGTGGTAGTAGTTATGGCCATCAAAATGGCCTTCTCCGCTGATAGGAGCTTGATCCTGCCATGTTTAACCGTTGCACTTGCCAACGCACAAGCTATCCCCACAGACGGCGCCAATTGTAGGGTTTGGGTTTGAGTACTTGTTTTATTAGATGAATGGACTCAAGCCCAACTAGCCCAATACAATAAATTTGTAGAAAGTGGGTTAAAGAGCTAGGTTTAACGCATGGACAACAGTTAATATAGTGTGCATGACAATCAAATAAAGATGAACTGAGTTTATCAAAGAAAAGTTATTCTCGGTACAATCCGAGGAGCTTTGTTCTAGGGCATATTGAATGATTCTTGTAGAGGCTGGGCTTTTCCCATGCAACGCGGGGGTTCAAGATTTTCACCCCACCAAGGGCTGACCTTATAGTGTAAGGCTTGACACCCTAGTCTTACATCGGCAAAGAAAGCACCCCTGGGATGAGGTGGACTCAAGCCTAGGTATCCCGATACAGTGAACTTGTAAAGTATGAGTTCAAGAAATAGGCCCTGGTAAAGATTGCGACGGCTAAATAGGGTAGTGTATGGGCTGGGTGACAAGAATATAAGCTAAAGCGTAAGATGTGATTTCTCGGCCCTCCTCTTAAGGGCTGGAAGTTCTTACTTCTTCTTTAGTACTATGTTACAGAGATGATACCAATAGTACCACCCTCCTCCCTTTCTAGCGAACTTCTTACATTATATATCTCCTTTCAGTTGATCCTAGCCCTACATTTGTCAGACCAGGAGGTCACTACTTGAGTGCTTGTCTCATCAGCCGTTTTTCCATCCTTCTATGAGTTGCAGCTACCAAGACTGCAGTGCTCAGGGGTCATTTCCTCATTAATGCGGTCAGAACGCCAGCAGCGGGCATTTAATGTAGAGATGACAGTTTGTCTCGAGTTTTCTCTTCCCCCGTTCTCCCATGATCGGCACATTATACTCATTCTTTCTCTTGGAGCACTCTGGGAGGCTGCCTTTGATGGGGTGTTGACTCTCCCTCCTCTAGTCGGGGTCCGCCGAGGACATAGTTATACTCGGCGGTTCTCCTGGGTAATCCAGACTTTTTGCATCGTCTTCGGCAGTTTCTTTCTCCTAGGCATAGGCCTTGGGCTTGGTATGAAGTGGGCTAGGGTTACTTAATTCCTTGGCCCCACACTTATTTTGGAAAATAAATATTCAAAAGAAATAATTATTCCTTGTAATAAAAATATAACCAAACTAAAGAATAGCTAAACTATATGAATAACTATTACATTATAATGCCTATTACAGTCTACCAAACATGCCATAAAAAATAAAAATAAAAATAAAAAAATTGGTGTAAAACTCATTATAATAAAAAATTTAAAAAAAAAAACGCTTTTTTTTAGACTATCAAACAAACATGCACCTCAATTCCTTGTCTCCTGTTGGGACTTTCGTTTTTCTTTTTTCTTTTTAATGTCATTTGGGATTTTGATAAAATTTAAAATGTTCCACTTACGCACGTTTTGGAAATGATATGTACCACTCTGCTCATTTAAGTTTTTTTTTTTTTTTTTTTTTAGTAAACAGTAATACTTATTAGAATACATACGAAAATAGTAATATTAGTGTTTTAAATCAAATATATAATATATTACATAACCAAAGTATAACTACAAAATGGTCTAACCTTTGTAGTTCTAAACAGCGGACACTAGACACACACAAATAATGTGACATAAACATCTCTATTTTTTTTTAGTAAATATTAATACTTATTAGATGTGACCTTTTCTCAACCAAAAAAAAAAAAAGTTAGATGTGACCAACATTGAATTTCTTCACTTGCACAGAAATTGTCGCAACCACACGCCACAATTCAATTTTGAGTAACGTCAAGGACACATAAAATGGCACAATTTTGTGCTACAGCTCGTCACATGGTGAGTTATGAGTGGTATAGGTGTAATGGTGGGTCATGAGTGAACACACATCTACCACTCACAACTCGCCACATGGTGAGTTGTGGCTCAAAGTTATGCCATTTTATTTGTCTTGACATTACTCCCCAATTTTATATCTATTTTTATAGCAATCTTTAGTTAATTTTGGAAGAACTCTCTTTAGTTGACAAACTATTTTTTTAGAAAAACTATCTTTAGTTGACAAACTATGATTTGTTATCTATAACTTTTTCATATGAAAATACTGTTTTTTTTTTTTTTCCATCGTTCACAACCAAACCTATAAATAATTGTAAAAATAGATGTGAAATTCACCGTGATCTTAGAATTTTTGGTTATTGCACGGGATGCAAATTCCAAGTGACATGACTGGTTGGGATTATGTCTTACAAATATTTAGGTAAAATACCAAAAAAAAAAAAAAAAATCTAAAGATACAACATTTTTTTTAATTGGAAAAGCCGAAAGATACAACTTTTGTACCGTAATTTTGACAAAATCTAAATAATTGACAATTTTTTAATAGAAAAAGATAAAACTTTTATAATACAATTTTGATATAATCATCCTTGAGTTGTGAAGAAAAATTTATGGATTTATGTTAAAATGATTGTCCATTACTCACAGTCAACCACTTCATAAAGTTGTGGCAAATGGTGAGGTCTTAAAAGAACTTTATACAAAAACCACATGAACATTTAGGCTAATTCGATGTAATACTAAAATATTGAAAAATATACAATTTGCTCCTTATAAGTACAAACACACTTAACACCATTTGAAGGCTCCCTACTCTTTCAGGTCTTGTGCTTCCTTCCAATAATTTGTCTTGACTACACAAATTTTACAGTGACTGCATTATGGCAATTATATGCTTGAATATCTAGGTAACCAATGATAGATAAATAGCAAAAGAAGAGAGAAATATTTAAACGCCGTTAAGTGAGTTTGTGCTTAGGGGAGTAAATTTAATATTTTTGAAAAGATTTAGTAGCTCCTAACATTAGCCCAAATTTTTGGGGTATTGTTTTTGTATTTATTCGTTTGCTATATGATTTTTTTTGTACTTTGGGATTATACAATCAATAGCTTCTTAATGGGTGAGATTGTGAATTAAAAATTTATCTTTCAATTTTAGTCCTTGTATCAAAAAAGGTAAAAACTTTAAAATTTTTAAAATAATATAATAATAAAAAAACTTCCAAAGGGTGAGATTGAAAGTTAATTTTTTTTAATTCTCAAATCTCAATCTCAAGCTTTAAGAATTATTACATCTTGTGCATTGTAAAATTATTATTGAATACTCTCGAAATACCATAAATGCGTACTCCCCTCTCTCACATGAATTGTGGGTCCCACCATGGAGAAATTATAGGGTCATCTAGTGGACCACGTCACTTGTCCACCATTCCACTAAAAAACTTCCACTTGTTTAAAATTATTAAGTCAGTAATTAATTTATGTTTAAAAAAAATTTATAACTAACAATTTTAAACAAGTGGCAGTTTTTTAGTGGAATGGTGGACCACATCACTTGTCTACCATGTGGATCTTATAATTTCTCCCCACCATGAATTTAATTTGCGAGACCTGTAATTATGTGAGAGAGGAAAGTACGCATTTATTATACTCTACGGATAGTCAATAATTTCCCCTTATGCATTACCTAAAAATTGCACGGGATCTCAATCCCATGTCATCATAGCAATTACAATGAATTTTTTTTTTTTTTTTTTTTTTTTGAGAAGACATTTACAATAAAGTTAAATGACACAACTGGAAGTGTTGCTTTTCTTTTGACAAGACCAATACTATGGAAATACAAATTTCATAGCAATTAAGTTGACGTATTTTTATTATTTTTTATTTGGACCCACCACTTACATCATTTTTTATTATCTATTATTAACAACTAAATTACTTTATTAGTTGTGATTTTTTTTGTGACTCAATTTTTTTTTCTTTTTTTCTTTTTTTGAGAGTTTTATGGGCAACGTCATCAAATAATTTATGCCTCACATGAATTAAAAAATTGAAAAAAATATATAGTGGGATGTCTAAGAGTCTATTAACTCAATCTTCTACTCACCCCAACATCCCAATTACTTTGTTATTACTTATTGCATAGAAATAAAAATACAAGATGCCAATAGCCGGGTAACTCAATTGGTTGGTATGTCATATTATTTCCAACGTAGACATCCAAGTTTGAAAACCCTCCTCCCCCATTGTAAATATCAAATTATCAAAAAAGAAAATGTGAGACATATGTTTAGGGATATAAATGAGTTAATCTATTTTTGAATGGCCCAAGCTCCATTTGGTAAAAGTTTATTTATGTTCGGTTATCTATCAAAAACAAGTTAAATTCAAGCCCAGATTTAGTCTCAACTACTAAATGAGTCAAGCTAAAAAATAACAATGTCTACTGGGCTTGTTTCAAGAATATATTATATTATATTTTTATATGTATATATATATATATATATTTTTATATATTTTTTATATTGGCTTGTGTAAATTTGTACATCAATTAATAAGATATCAAATCATTATTTGTCATTTATTGTTAGTATAATTTGTCATTTTCGTTGTACAATACAAGATTGATGAATCTAATTTTATTAAGTTTATAAGCAAATATTGTCCTATCTAATTAACTCAAACAATATAAATTCAATTATAATTTATTTATTAAATATGAGCATAGATTTGTGAATAAATAATAATAAATAATAAATCCTTTGAATCCTAGTGTTTATATTGAAAAAGAATAAGTTAATCAAGTAGTTCATAAACAAATTCAATTATGTTGGATAAGAAAATGAATCAAACTTAAATATGTAATATTGTTTTTTGATGAGCTCAACGTGAAAATTTCAAGTTGTAGTGAGGGAAATAGTCAACAACAATAAGAAGATAAGAGAGAGAGAGAGAGAGAGAGAGAGATTAAAAGGAAAATTATATTACTGTATCCTTACTTCCATGAGACTAAATCACACGAATACAAGTATTTTACATAATTGGTTGACAAATACAAATTCTATTGTATAATGAATTTATTTCTGTAAGCGTCCATTGGGTTGGTACAATGCCTCAATTAAGAGGATTTTTGTAATGGTAGAGATTGCAATAAACATAATTGGAATGACATGCATAAAGTAAATTGGATTGAAAACTAAGGAATTGTGACTAGCAACTAAAATTAAATGAACAATCCTAAACTTTTAATAATATATTTAGTTCAACTCATTTACAACCCTACCTTTTATTATCTATTGTCTCATTTTATTTTTTGTATTAAATTTCTATTTCTAATTTGTATACATGTTTGGTTGTTGAGAAAATCATGCCATAGAAAAGAAGCATCGAAATATACTCATGCAAAGTGCAAACCATTAGCTCTTCATTTAAAGGGTCTAAATTTGCTAGAGATGGGATATAAAACTCATGTTTTACACCATTCAATAAGAGATTGCCACAACAAATTTTTTTTATTTAAAACTCAATACATCCTACCACATCTAATAACATCTCAATAAACTCACAGTTAAGTTGGATTTTCAAAGGGTATCAAAATTGATTGAGTGTGTTGTGCCTATTTTTTAATATGTAATATGATGATGTGGCATATTGAAATTGAAGGAGTAAAGCTTGGGTTTTACATCACATCCTTATTGAATTTGATCTCTCATTCAAATATAAGATTTTCTCAAACTCTACTTATGCATTGATACAATTAAAAACAATCATAATTATATGGTTTAAATTATACATTTTTTTAAAAAGAGATTTAAATTATACATGATATTAGCTTACATAGTTCAAATTATATATATATATATATATATAATTTAATTGGTTTTAAACTTTTCGGTTTTTGCACTTAATAATTCACTTGCTACAAAAATTAAAAACTTAGATGGACACGTGGCGAAAAATTTGACTCTAATTGAAATCCAATTTAGAATCTAATTGGATTTAAACTCTTCTATTTTTGTACTCAACTAGTGTTTAAATTATACATTTTTTTTATAATAAATGTTGAAATTATACATAGTATTAGCTTACACAGTTTTTAAATCATAGATTTCAAAAATATGTAATCGTTTCTCATTATTTATGTATATATATATATCTCTCTCTCTCCCCCCCCCCCCCATATATACATATATATATATATATATATATATATGATTTAGAATTTAATTGAATTTGACTCTTCGATTTTTGCATCCAATAATACATTTGCCACAAAAATTAAAAAATTAGACAGACACGTGACGCAAATTAAACTTCAATTGAAATCCAATTTAGAATCTAATTGGATATGGGCTCTTCAATTTTTACACTCAATAATTCACTTGGCATAAAAATTAAAAGTTAGATCCCCACATGATGCACAATTGGACTCCAATTGAAATTCAATTTGAATTCTAATTAGATTTTCTCTGAACTTCGGCTTTTAAAAATAATCAAAATTATACGATTCAAATTATACTTTTTTTTAAGAAGATGTTCAAATTATATATGGTATTAACTTATACTTTTTAAAAATTAATACATTTTTAAAATATGAAATGGTTTCTCATTTTTTATATATATACACATAGCGGAAAATTAGACTTTAATTGAAATCAAATTTTGAATCTAATTGGATCTGGACTCTTTGATTATTACACTCAATAATTCACTTGACATAAAATTAAAAATTAAATGGGACAAGTGTGTGTATATATATATATATATATTGAGAATTGGCTATTAATACTCAGACTTGTGTGTTAAATGTACATACTCAGACTTGAGTTTTTGTCTTTGGTTGCTGTAATAAAATGATGGGAAGAAATAAAGGAATTTAAATATCTAAGCCTTATTTGCAATTTGGTTTATCCGGAAATCCAAGTAAAGTAAGCAAAATTACTCTTCTTTTTTTTCTTTTTCTTTTTTCTTTTTTCTAGACTCGTTATTATTTAATTAGTTCTCTTAATGATAAACGAAGCGCAAAGTACGGCAGGCCTTAATTTCCACAAGTGTAACTGTCTAATTACTCTGACTCCTTTCTGCTTCGTTAAAATAGTTTTATCTGTTTTTACTGTTTTGGGATGCAGGGATGCCGTGATAGGAGCTTGTAGAAAAGATGCCATTATTGAACGGTAAATAAGAGTCTGTTGACCTCCATAAATTCTTAGTCAGAGCAGTACAAACGTGGGAAGGAAACATATTCCTATAGATTTTATATAATGGAATCCTATTGGTTAGAGCAGTACAAACGTGGGAAGGAAGAACATGATCAAGAATAATAATACCAGTTAAGGATAGGTAAGTAATCGGTTTTCCTTTTATATATCAAATCATTCCTTATATAAGTTTACATGTGTATGTGAATTTTGAGAGAATCTCCTTAAGTAAATGGATTGCATAGCACTTAGTTAAGGACACTCTCTCAACAGCTAATGCATATATGTGTAGTAGCAGTTATAAAAGGGGTTCAATCAAATTAAAACAGACATGGAAGTATGTCTTTAAAAAACAAGTCACATTCTAGTCCTCACACTGTCCTCTAAAAACCAGATAAATGTAAAAGCACATATATGTTATGAGGTGCATCTGATAAATGGGTAACTGATTATGAATCTAGGATATGGGATCATAATATCCTATTGATCCATAAAGAAGAAAGTTAAACTAAGTCCTCACACTCTTAAGTCCTCTAAAAACCAGATAATAATAAAAGCATATATGGAATCATAAATGGGTAAATGGGTAACTAATTGAATCTAGGATATGGAATCATAATATCCTATTGATCCAAAACGAAGAAAGTTGTACTATGCACACACTGATCGATCCATGACAAAGAGAAAGAAACAAATTAATTACAATATTTCCAATACAAAAGTATGCAGCACCACTCAAATGTTCAAACATAACCTTGTTCAAACTACCTGCGAGAAGCATGAATTTGGAGCGAGTGGTAGTTTGTTTTCCAGCGGCCTCAATGGGAGTGGAGTTAGTGGGAGATGAGTCTGACTAGGGTACTGCATTCCCTTTGCAGGTCTCAAGCAAGCTAAGTGGCCATTCGACTGGTTGTTGCAAAGAGGAAGTTTAATGGCCTGTACCATTCCTTCCTTCTCCTTTGGAACTGGAGCTCCAGTAGGGTCCTATATATATACACACATCCATCCCACACAAGTACAAGTTCATATTATACATCAGCAAAAGAGAGTTTCTCAATATTTATTTATCATAGAGAAAAATTATTCAAAAAATTCTATCTTAAGTTTGAAATTGAGTTTAGCATGCCATAAGTTGAGTAAAGATTAACATACCCCAAGCACAAGAAAAGTGAATGCTTGATTGTCTGCACCAAGATGGATTTCTATCAGCTTCCTCAGGTCAGCAAGGCTTGCATCCTTTATGACCTTGAGGGTTGTAATGAACTTCCCAGGATTTTCCTTTGAAGCCTCCCATTTCAAGTGCACATCTATTAGTGAATCAGCACCATCATGTGAAGGGTTGTAGTTCTCCTTTGAAGCCAATGCCATCTCATTGTATACTCTGTTCTTGTAGATCTGTGTTTCCGTCAGTTTCTGATCTTTTACTTCTTTAACAGATGCAAGTAAATCAGCAATAAGTGCAGGACTTGAGACTCCAAACTCTGGAACAGGCATATCTTTCTGGACCACCAAATTTTCCTTGTTGAAATTTTTTACAACAGAATCATCCCCATTTGTCAATACCGGAGATAACTGAGGATCAATGGTTCCTGACTTCTTTTTTGGAGGTACTGGGGTTCTGATGTGTTGAGAGAGCTCTCTGTGATTCCCACAAAGTGTGAATATATTTTGGATTCTCAACCGTCTAGAAGATCCTGTTTCCTTAGCATTTTCTGGTTCATCTATCAATCCTGATCCCATGAGCTCTAATCTTTCCTTCAAAAATTCTTCTCTCATTGGACTTCTGCTAGGCAGAAATGGTGTTTGTTCAAATCTGTTTATGGGGCTACACTGATCAACCATACAGACCCTCTTATCCTCTACAATTTCTTTCTCCACTTCTTCATCTAGCACTTTCTCTTCATGTTCATCATCCCCTTCTACTTCTTCTTCCTCAAATACAGTGCTCAGACCCACCCTGTCACCAAATTTTGGTGCAAAAATATTATGATCCACAAGATTATCAAAAACACCTTGGATGCCAGTAGGTTTATGAACGATCCCACCAACGTGTTTCACCTCACGAACAACTGGTTCTTGATCATCCATGTCCAAATCCATCGATTTCACCATTCCAGGATCCTCATTGTTGTACATCCCCAATAGCCTTTTGGCAAACCTGCTTCCCTCCACGTCCTTTGACGCACTTTCATCAACACTTCCATCCCTTGAACGGCACAGCTCAAACTCAATCTCCTCCAATCTCTGTCGCAGCATTTCAACCTCCTGTTGTTGCTGCAATATCCTTTCTTCCATTCTTCTCCTCTCAATTTCAACAAACTCATTGGCCATTCTCTGGCACTCATCCAACTTCTTTTCCAGCTCACGTTTGAGAATCTGAGTTTGCTCATTCACCTTTAAGTTGATCTCCTCCTCACTTGCCCCAGTTCCCTTCCCTTCCATAAGCTCAAGTCTGGCTCTTAGTGCAGTAACTTCTTCTTCTTTCTTTAGCAGTTCTTTGTGTGCTTCATTTCGCTCTCTCTCTTTAAGTTTGCTCTCCCTTTGCAGCTTAAAAATAAATTCATCCATGGCAGCAATCCTTGATCCTAAGATGACTGCAGAAGAAGAGTCTTCAGCACCAATTTTATCCTTATTTGGTGTATGAGGACCACGAACAATGCATTTCGCCTTTGCTCCATATTCAAGGGTACAAATTGTCTTGTGTATCTCCTTAGGATCTGGGCTTGCACACAGTATCATTAAAATTTTTGACTTATCATCCTCAAAAGAATCCTTCACAGAAAGAACACAAAACCTCATAAATCAAACTTCATATGAATAATCTAAACCACCATGACTGACATTAATATGAACAGTAATTACCTGCAGAAGCATGGTCAATTTGCTGTCTCTAAATGGCACATGAGAATCACCATTGGCAATTGATTCAACCACCCTTTTCAATGCAATGTTTCCCTGGTTGATCTTTGCTGTCTGAGATTTGAATGGAAGTATAAAAATTAGAAAATGAACAGCAAACACTGAAGGCACAAAACAATAGGTGTTGACAAATCATACCTGCATTTTGGCCTCAAATCCAATTTGACCAGCTTGCTCTATATTTTCAGATCCAGCCATGTCTACAAGCATCAGGCGCCCTCCCACTGTTGGTACATCCAGAATTATCTGTACAGATTTGCAAAGCATGTAATTTGCAGCCACTTACAAGAATCCAGCAGAACTATTAGCTCTAAGTAAAATCTAAAGGAATTATACCATGCAGTGGCTTCGAGAACTTCGCTCATTACATAGGGTGCTTTTAACAATCCTTCTCTTCTCCACCTTTTGTATCTCTTTGGAAATTTTTCCTGCTTCATTTCCAGATATATAGGTGGCATTCTTTGCTTTCTTTCCCATTACTTCAAGTTTAACCTATAAATGCAATTCTCACATTCGAATTACTAATAGAGAACATAGTGCCCAACCAGAATTGACACACTTTAAATGCACAGAACAATGAGAATAAACACTTTTGGTGAACTAGAATTTCAAGAAATAACAATAAAGCTAAGTAGACAATGGATCCACGACTTCATATTACAAACAGACAGCACCTTGCTTGGTGATTATTAGACCCCCAACCAGATCAGATCTGAAAAATTAAATGGAACATTCAGATGCGCACATTTGCTCAGTTTGTGATTTCAACTCAAGAAAACAGGTCTTTTGCATATATTATTATACACTTGGCTTCCTTTCCTCACTTATCAGGATACCAATTTCCACAAAAGAAGATGCACAGAACTGACTTATTAACTTAACATGTTGCAAATCCTTAAAGAAACTAAAATTCTACTAAGACACAGACCTAAGTTTATGGACACGCATTTAATTCCTGATTACATACCCTTGTAAAACAAAGGAAGCTTCAGAAATTACCCTCTAAAGAAACCAACTGCAATATTCAGAAACTCAAACAACAGTTTTTACTTCATTGGCTAGCTGGGCACTATAAAGACAACCATATTATCCCATTTACTTAATTGGAATACAATCGATTGTGAGTAAATTCAGAGACTCAAACAACAGTTTTTACTTAATTGGCTAGCTGGGCACTATAAAGACAACCATATTATCCCATTTACTTAATTGGAATACAATCGATTGTGAGTAAACCCAATAAAAAGACCCAAAAATCCAGACATGTTGCTTTCAAGAATCAGATAGACAGATACAAGAACAGCAGCTTTCTAAGAGAAGCTGAGTACATAGTGCCCAACCAGAATCAACACACTTTAGATGCACACAACTATGAGAACAAGCACTTTTGGTTGAAATATAATTACAAGAAATAACAATAAAGATAAACATTAGTTGATTGGCAAACTTGGGACTATAAAGACAATCATATTATCCCATTTCCAGAAAATTAACCAAAAATAACAAAAATTGTGATGCTTTCAAGAATCAGATAGATAGCTATAACAATAACAACAACAAATTATTCTAAATTGATAATCAGGTAAGAGCAAGAAAAAAAGAGTGAGCAAACCACAAAATTACCTTGGATGCACTGCCCTTAGGCCATCCAAGGCCTAATCCTCCTCCACCATTGCTTGACAAAAGGTCATAAATCTCCTCATTGTATATCTCCAAGACTGTAACTTGCACAAACGTTCCAACCCTCACAATCTCGCTTTTGCCATCACTTTCTTCCTCGCCACCACCAAGAATATCCCTCAAAGACCTGTACACAATCCCCGGCTGCTTCGAGCACCCGAACATGTTGTGACTCTTGCCCGAACCCGTTGGACCGTACATCATAATGGTGCATTTTTCTCCTAACTTCACGCTGTGGATTCTTGACTCCACGAACGTCTTGTAAAAGAGATCAAGGTCTTGGTCTTCGGAAAGAGAAACCCCATCTAGGCTAAAGTCTCGGTAGCCAAAATCGGCTCGAACCCGAATGGAATGGTTGTTTGAATTAACATTCAAAACCGAAGTGGGTTTTTCTTTCCGATCTGGGTAGTCTCGGATCCGAGCAATTACTTCGACCGGGTGTTCTTGTGGGTGTGGGTTTTCTTTGGCCGGTGTGTTTGGATTCGAAGATGGGTTTGGTTTGTTTGCATTGTTGTAATGCAAACGAAGCTTGGATTGTGGTGTTTTGATCTGTGTCGGGTGGGCTTGATTTACTTTTGAAGATGGCGTGGGAGCCATTAGAATGAGAACCAAGAAGATATTTCAAGATTGAGTTTAAAGAAGACTCCAAGAGAGACAGAGAGAGAGAAACCCAGAAAGCTGTATGTGGAATTACGGATTAGAGATTTGCAGAGAGAGAGAGGTTTTGGTGTTCTTGAAAAGGAAAGAGAAAGCGAAGAGTAGGAATAGCCGAAATTGAAATGAGGGTTTTTGTTTTTTGAAGTTTAAAATAAAATCTAGCCGTTACGTTTTGTAACGACTAGTTTCTTTTTGTATCAAATGGTAGGGGTCCTAGGGGATGCACCATCAGATTAGATACATCACGATTTCTATTTTTTCAAATTTGACTTCGATTTGATTACCTTTTCAAATTGACCTTCTTGTCCTGTCCCAGTTCAAGTCCAACCAAAAAAACAAATTTTCCTAGCTAAGTCATAAAGATTGGTCCAACGTGATGATGTGGGCCATACAGGTCAAAATCAGGCCCAGTTGTTTACTATATACAAATAACACTATTCTGATATTTATTCATCACACTGAAGGAGCCTCTTGGGGGGTTTTAGATCTTAATTTTATGATGCACTTATACATGAACATTGTGGTTTTTATGGTACCAACTCATTAATAATAGCAGTTAGAGAAAAAATTAGCTTCCATTATATATTTGATTATAATTATAAGTGAGCACTAAAAATTAAGATCTATGAAGTATAAATATTCCATTTTTCAGGCAGAGGTAGGATTTAATTCTTTGCATGGAGCAAAGATTGGTAAGATTATAATTTACATTACATCTTCATCTCATAAGTTAAAGCTTTGGAATTAATTCTTGCTAATAACTGGGCACAGATTGACCAAATCAAGCAGCAGAGATATTGGGCTTAAATACAAGTTTAGCCTAATTAAACCACGCAAGCTTGCGGTTCCTCAACACCATTTGAAAATTTATGTTGACTGCACTTTACAGGCACTGCACATTTTGTGAAGAAACAGTTTCATATTAGATCGTTCGTCACTGAACAGTATTTCCTGTGGTCAATTCATGTATATACGTAAAATTTAAGATTAACAAATTGAAGCAGGAACTGTGAATGCTACACACGAATCTTGAATATTGAGGCATTGTAGAGAAACCACAAATGCCAAGGTCTTACGAGATAACAAAAACCCTAAGCTCGTCTCTGTCTCCTCGGGTGACGCGGATCTCTGTGTCAAGATAGGTTACTTCAAATTCACCACTGCCTCTATTCGATTGAGGCCTTAAAGCATCTGGAATTCGTGGTAATTCTAATGGTGGCAGTTGTGACAAGTTTCCAGTTGTCTTTACAGTTGTCTTCTCGAATGTGATTTTTATCTTTGCAGATCCTATCCTCAATAAAAGTGGAAGCTTAATCAGGTTTGATCATTTTCTTCTTTACCACACAGATAACCATACTACAGAAATAGAAATAAATCAACTTGCAAGATATGAACTTGAAAAGGGAACCAACCTATGACTTCAAATTTGTGGGCTAATGTGGCAGTCACTTCAACAGGTGGCAGGGGCCATGGAGCACCTAATTCAAGCTCCACTATATTATCAAAATCTTTACTTAAGATGTCAATCCGTTGAAAAACCTAATTACAACAGAAAACATACATTTAGATGATAGGACAATAATAAATTTTTAGAAATCTCTAAAAGGATAATCTTATGCATGATGCTTGGATGTACGTGATATGAACCCAAGAAAAAATAGGTTAGATTCATATGTTAGAATTTTTACATGGTCAGAAGCATTTGGAGCACTCAAGTTGAGCAATGAGCAATCACCTGATCCAATTATTTGTTTCCAGAACATACAAGAAGTCTCCAGCTAGGATTATCTCAAATTGAAGATAATGATGAAGGGGAAAATCTCTCTTCAAATTATTTACCCTTAATTGATTGACATCCATGTAAGGCACTTGAAAACCCTGCGCCTTCTAAGGCTTATGTAAAGTCACTACCAGTTCATAATATGGCCTTCAAAATAGCATTGCTATGTTCATCCTATCAGTCGTAAAAATATAATACAAATAACAAATATACTAATAATACCACAGTACATGAGAATATAACGGAGCAGTTTTGGTAGCACACCTGACCAAGAGTTATAGGAAGTAGCCTTCCTGTGGGCGGTCCAGGACGGCTTCCACCTAGAGTACGAGATGAGAATGCACTGCTATATATCAGTTTCCATCTCCCTTGCAACTTATCAAGATCGCTTGAGAGGTCCACCAGCCCTCCAGCATCTTCAAGCTCCTTGGCAGCAGCATCTGCCTTTCGCAGATCATCCTCATTTGCAGCAAGACCTCTATTTAGCCCAGAAACAGCACTCTGCGTTATATTACCCATACATGTTTAGGAATTAGAAACATTTCTTTCCAGTATTGAATAGGAAATTCATTCCATTATAAAAGTATTTACCATGATAATTGCACCTCTCTATGTGCACTTCAATGTTTATATGTTACCACTTTCAAAAAAAGTGTCTCCAATTATAAAGACAGACTTTATATGAAGGACTCTAATTATGGCTGGTCTACCAACTGAACTCCAGGGAAGATGCAATTCAACATATTAGAAAGCATCTTTTATCTTCAACATCTTAGAAGAGTATTAGGAATTTGATGCAGGGAGCACAACCAAAATTATTTCAGATTGTCTTCCAAATTGCTATTTGAATTTTGAACTAGATTTCTTTTTAAGGGTTTATTTAAGATCAGCTTATTATGCTAAAACTGAAAATTTTTTGCTGAAAGTATTGTAGATATAGGTAAAAGTTAGCTAAAATAGTACAGTGGGCCCATGAATAGTATCAAAAATAAGCTAAATAGTAAAATAAGTTAACAAAAATAATTTTTGCCAAACACACACCAAATTTTGAATTTAGCTTTGATGTTGCTGAGGATTTTATGGGATGTAATTGGGCCTTAATGTAAAACCTAAAGCCGGTTAAAATGTAGCTCCAGGATGGTTAGAAGCAATGCAATTTCAATAAAAATTTTCTAATTAAATTAACCAAAAAAGAATTTTTGATAGGAGAAAAATATGTTTCTCTAAGCTTGGTGGTAATTCCAAGCACCCTTAGTTGATGAAGCCCAAGGTTTCATGTAGACTCTAGGTGGTGAAGTTTAAGATATGTCCTATTCTTTCTTTCTTTGATGTTATTCCATTTTCCACCCATTTCGTTCTACATCAGAATTATACTAGGACCACCACCACACGCTCTTGGTGCAATGGTCACTCCACAAGTACAAGTATTTGTGAGGTGTGGAGGGCAAGGGCCTGGGTTCAAGTCTCTAGGAGAGAGACTCACACACATATACACCTAGATTAGGCTATAGTAGAATTTCTATTTTGTATAAAAATAAATAAATAAATAAAACCAGAATTATACTAGGACCAAAATGACAATGGAAAGGTAACTCAAGAAGAAAGTAAATTATTGTAATTGTATATTCATCACCATTCCAGTATTTGAAAGCCAGGTCCACTGTTGGTGTTTTGCATCTTTCAATTCTAACAAGTGACATGCTAAAGAATGATAGTATAGATATTTTCTAAGTTTTGGTACCGATTCAAACTCATATTCAACAATCCACAGACATTACCATTGGTTTCCCCAGTCAGTTGCATCCTAAGTTCCTAACTCTGCTTATCATGAGGTTGTTTAAACAACTAAAAGTCAATATTACCAAGTAATCATTTAATTGGGATGATAGTCACGAGGCAAAAAAAAAAAAAAAAACAATTCTTCATCCCTCGATTTCCCAAGACTAGAAGATTGAACAAAGTACCTAATCAATCTTAATCGGAAATTAAATAAACGAAGTAGAAAAATTGATTTTTAAACCAAGTGATGGTGCCAAAATGACTTGTATTGAAATAGGATCATGTCAAAACGATTAATTGACATCAAGGAACAGTGACATAACACATAGCAGAAAGCAAGAAAACAAGTAATACCCAATTCACAATTTATCAATTCTAAAGCATAATTGAGCGCATAACATCAAAACCAACAAAAAATGAAGTACCCAAGTGATTATTTATAAGTATAAACGCACAACTAAGTAGAAAACAACTATATGAAGAGCAAAACAAACAAAACTCACAAATGGTCAATCTGTTAACAAAAGAATTACCAGTAATTTGAGCTTCAAAGACTCAAACTTGGGTTCCGATGGTGGAGGTGGAGGTGGAGGTGGAGGGTCAATTACAGAAACCTCGTCCAGAGTTGATCTTGGGACAAGGCTTCGCTTAGCTGAACGAGACCATCTTGGAGAATGGACTGTGACAGTGTGAATTCTGCTGGGAATAAGACATGTAACAGAAGAAGAAGAAGAAGAAGAAGGTGATAACAATGGCGATGGTGAGAGAGTGACAAACGTTGGCAGAAGAGAAAGAGAGGCCATGGGTGATGGGTATGTGGGTTTTGCTTGCACAGTGCGTGTGAGTGTGTGCTTGTGGCTTGAAAGATTTTTGTTTTTGTTTTTGTTTTTTGAAGGACTTGTGGCTTGAAAGTTAGAGAGTTGAGAAGAAGAAAGAAGACAAGTTAGGAACCAATGGTATGAGGAGAAACGATTTTAGTTTTATCTGTCATCGCTTGGATGGTCTGTGACCATTTTTGTCATGTCTAGAATCTTCTCTTTAGATCCCGTCACTATTCCATCTTTTATGGATAATGGGTTGGGTTACAACTTACAACAGCTTTTTACACCCTTCCTTTTTTTTTTTCTTTTTTTTTCTTTTGACTTTTGCAGCTTTTTGTTATTTTTAATAATTTTTAGTAATTTTTTATTTATTTTTTTAAATGGTCACTGTTTATTTATTGTGATGAAATGTTGTTTTCAAACCAATGTTACTTTAAATAATTCAATATTAAAAATATTCTCTTATTTTGCAAGTTTTGTCGTGGCTAACAGGCTAACCTGGATTCTTTTTTTTAATTGATTTATTTTAGGAGAAATTGCAGTTACTAATCTAGATTCTTTTATTTAATTGATTTATTTTAGGAGAAATTGCAGTTAACCCACTTGTGGATTGGCCCGTTTTAATAATGCCCACCCATGGTTTAAAAGTTGTCATTTAACCCACCTGAAGTGGCCTCCGTTAGACCCCCGTTACCCACCTCTGCCCTTTCCGTTAGAAAATCTCCTTCACTATATAAGCCAAAATTAAAACCGAATTAGAACCCTAAAAAAAAGGAACGAGCTCTCTCCCTCTCTCTACCGTAGAACTCCCAAAAATCCCCAAACCCATAATCCCTTTCTCTCTTTACTTTGATTGCTATTTTTTTTTTTTTTTTTTTTTTGTGTTTTTTAGTAGGATGGGAGAATTTGGAACAAAGTCACTGAGTCTGCCTTGAAGGCATGTTGTTGTAGTTATTGTATAATTTTGAGCAGAGAGTTTTAAACCCCGAAAAATCGCACAAAAGGAAATGGTTATGAACAAAAGGGAGGATCAACAATTTCCAGTACTTAATTTCTAAAGTTTTGATTTTCAACATCCAAGATCTCACACAAAGCCACTGGATCTACATTGGCAGCACCCAAAGGGGGGATCGGCAAAGATTGACCAAGGGAATAAAGACATGAGAGAGGAAGGTTTCAAAGCCAAACAACAAACCCACTAGAAAAATCACAACATCATGAACAATAGAATACAAATTACTTGATTTGCTGGGTATAATGAAGTATAGTGAAAATTTCAAAACTAAACAACAACTCAGAACCCACAGAGGGGTGTGGTATTTGATTTGCTGGGTATTTGATTTACGGTGCATTCTTCGAATCTCCTTGGCCGATTTAGACTTCCGAGAGGGGCGTGGCTTGGCGAAGCTGGGTTGTCACCTCTGTACTTCTCTGTGGTGACACATTCGTACGACACATACATAGATCCGGGCTTCAAAACCCTGAAGATCTCGGCGTAGACCTCCTCGAGCTTCGACGCGTGGCACGTGGCCTCGATCGAGTACGTGCCGTCAAAGCTGTTGTCTGGGAACGACATCTCGAGGAAGTTCCCGCACACGACCATGCAGAGCGAGTCGAGCCCACGACCTTCGCACACGAGTGGGCCGCAATGGCTCTCATGGGCCCACCGACTCCGCACCCGACGTCGAGGATTCAATCTCCGGGCTTCACGTCGATCAAATTGACGGCCATTTCTTCGTGGATGCGTGTGGCCTCACGGTTGGACTTTCCGGCAATTGACGGTGAGAAATGGAAGGACTGGCCCCAACCCCACTCGTAAATGTCGAAGGATGCATAGCCTTGCTGGTAGATTGGTGGAATCCACCGATCTGTAGCCTTGCTGGTCTTTGCTGGGGTTTTTTTTTTTGCAGATTTTCTTTTTTTGTTTTTACTTGCAAATTTGGGTTTTGAATTGTGAAGAAGAAGAAGAAGAAAGAGAGAAAAGGGGAGAGAGATATAAAATATAATGAAAAAGACATATTTACCCCTATTTTTAATGATAAAAAGGCAGAAGTGGGTAACGGGGGTCTAACGGAGGCCACCTCCGGTGGGTTAAATGACAAATTTTAAACCATGGGTGGGCATTGTTAAAATGGGCCAAACCACAGGTGGGTTAACTGCAATTTCTCTTTTATTTTATAATTCATATTAAATAGAGCATATCAGGGATCGTAAAATAATGCTATTTTGATAAATTAAAAAGTTATTTTTTTTACTTTAATACATCCATTTATAATATACCAAATATCAAATATTCTATTTTTTTTTTTCACTCCATTTAAATATTCTTTTTTAATTATTTTTAATTCTTATTTTATTCTTTCTTTACTATTTGTTCCTATCAGTCATATTTTCAAATAATCGTCTTATTCTAATGGTCATATTTTTAAAAATCCATATTTTCATAACAAGCATTTAAAAAAAAAATTATTCTAATGATCATACTTTTGGAAATCCATTTTTTCATGACAACCATGTTTTTGGATTTTTTTTTTTTTTTTTCCTTAACAATCACATGAATTTTTTGAAGAGAATGATAGATGCAATGGAAACTCATATCCACTTTACTTGAACTAAACTATCAATCTGTCAAAAACTATATTCATAAAATATAAACTAAACTCTAAACTTGTCATGACTCATATCAAAAGCCGAAAACATATATATAAATGCAATCTAAAAGCCAACCTATTAAGTTGAAGTTGTTTCAATTGAACTAAACTACCAATGTAGTTCATAGAAAACTTACACGCATAACTTATATCCATAATCCAATAAGAAAACTCATTGAATTCAACAAAGTTAAGCTTGCCACTTCCTTGATGACAAGTGGTACTTAAACTTAACACAACAAAACAATTGGTTGGTACTTAAACTTAACACAACAAAACAACATAGCCAATGAGTTTTAATGGCAGCTTCATAAACAAAATGAAACAAATAAACCAAATTAAAAGTTATAATGGCAACTTCATAAAGAAGAGGAGACAAATAAACAAAACCAAAAGTTTTCACAACTCTCCTTGTAATTGCCATAAATGTTCAATGAGATTCATTTGGAGTTGAGAATGAACTTCTTGGTCCCTATTCCTAATGCATCGATGAACTTGAATGAACTCCATAAATCCATTTGTCGGCTCACGTGACATTGGTGTACATGAAATCTCATCACTTTGTTCATAATCTAAGTCTACTACTTCAGCTTCATCTCGTTCATCTTCAATAATCATGTTATGGAGAATTATGCAAACTTTCATAATGTCTTGTAGCGTTTCATGATAGAAAAACCATGTAAGTTCACGTACAATTGCAAATCATGCTTGAAGCACTCCAAATGCACGCTTTACATCCTTCATATATGCCTCCATAATTTTCTTTTTTGTCCTAGTGGAGCTGGGATTGTCTTCACAAATATTAACCACTTTGGATATATGCCATTGGCAAGATTGTATTCCATTGTGTAATCATGACCATTGATTGAGTAATTAACTACAGGAGTACGACCTTGTGCAAGCTTAGAAAATATATGAGACTGCACCAACACGTTAATATCATTATTTGACCTAGGTAACTCAAAAAATGAGTGTCATATCCAAAGATCATATGAAGCCACTGCTTCCAAAATAATAGGTGGCTCACGAATATAACCACAATACATCCCTTTCCATGCAACTAGGTAATTTTTCCATTTCCAATGCATGCAATCAATACTTCCCAACATGCTTGGAAATCCACAGTTTTGGTCATAGGCTAATAATCTAATGATGTCTTCATTATTTGGTGACCTCAAGTATTCCTCTGAGAAAATAGCAACCACTGCTGCAACAAATTTTTTCAGACTCATCACTGCAGTGCTTTTTGCTATTCACACATATTCATCCATAAAATTAGTTGTTACTCCATAAGCAAGCATCCTAAGTGCAACGATCATCTTTTGAAGGGGAGATAAACCAAGCTTTTTGGAATTATTTCTTTTCTAGATAAAGTAAGGTTCATGAGCTTCTACCTTAGATAAGATTCGGAGAAAAAGAGAACGTCTCATTCGAAATCTCCTTCAAAATACTTTGGGAGGATATAGAAGTACTTTGGCAAAGTAGTCATCATAAAGCCTTTTATGGCCTGCCAAATGATTACAGTCAATATACCGACAACGCTTACATTGTGATGTCGAACCCGTAAGAAGTTGTATAATTATCTCATCTTCATCTGAGTAATCATCAAGCAATTCACTAAAAAAGAATGACCCATGGAGATAAACTAGAAGAAAACATTGGAAAGCAATTATCAATATAGATGCAAGAAACATAATATGAAATGAAATCGATAACTTTAAAAGAAGATCTGATCATTATCTATAGAATATAAAATTTTCTTTAAATAAAAATGCGGCCTAAGATGAGATCCTCTCCTATCTTTTTCTAGCACTAAGAATTGTAAACCAATGGATACATTTTAGAAACAATTAGAAAAGCCCAACAGTCAAGACAAGCACAGAAACTATAAGAAAATATAACCAAAAAAATGTATATAGTATATAATCTATGTAGGTGTATACTTTGCAAACGTGCCTATATGGAACATAAAGCTGCAACTAACCATAGATAAACAATAATAGCTTCCAAAAAGATAAATATGTTGTTCTCAATATATTAAGATCCATAAAGCCTTGGCTCCAGCTGCTTTATAATTGATCTAGAAAAGACTTATCAGGACCTGGCTTAGCCTTTAGTGATATAAAAGTATCTTTAAGATTATCTCTTATCCAATGCTCACATAGATATATTCCATAATACTGATATAATGTATCCATTCTCTGCACAATCACAATCTCGTGCATATGCTTCAAGAATGGAACCCTCGAACTTGCTCAAACTAGCACTTCCATTTTTCAATGCACACACCAATAATAACGATTCATTATTATTAAACCAAATAAAGCCAAAATTTCCTCATTTTACAAGTACTTAGAATAGTTATTAATGATAATTTAAGATTTATAACTAGAAAATATACAATTATAGGAAACACAAATTCTATAGTAATATAAATCAAACATAGAAAATACACGACATTTTATATAAGCTAAAATGTTAGGATTATTTAGATGGCAGTGGCCTAATAGAATTTACAACAAAATCACATAATAAAAGAGTCAAGACCTTTTGCTAAGATCACAAAATACATATCAAGGCCTAAAATCAGCTACACCCAAAAAAAGGTTCACAAAATACATATCAAGGCCTAAAATAAGCTACTACCAAAATAAGGTTGAAACAAGACATCACCAACATCATCTCAACCCAACGAACGACTTGAACTTTGTTTTGCAAGGATTTCCTTTTGGAGTGCATCATAAAAAGTTCTTTGGTCTTTGTTCATGACACTTGTGTCTAGCATTATAATTCTTTCATTCTCTTTTAACTCTTGCAAGTGAACCTTTCCTGCTTTGATACATACTTTCTCTTTTTCATGTGCACAAGATTCTTCAAGAATTTTCATTTTCTTTTTCAAATATTCTGTTGCTAAATCTTTCCCATCATCTTTTCTCTATTGATTAGCATTTTTAGCTTTTCTACCTATTGGCCTCTCGAAATCCATAGTGTCATCAACCCTCCATCCTTGATCTATTGAATCTAGAGTTTGAGAAATTTCTTTTCTTGAATCTTTCCCAAGCATAGTATGTACACACTTGGGAAAATCCTTCAATAATAGCCAACAATATTCATATTGAAAAAAGTAACCATGAATTTGTTTAAACAATTCCCTTGCTTTCTCAATCTAAAAAAAATTAAATAAATATAACAAAATTAGTTTCTTCAAAAAATTCATTTGTTTTGTAAATCTAAAAAAATTAAAGACCATTGCAAAATTTATACCTTTATTTCAGCAGTGGTTCCACTTTTATTCTTTGCTTCAATTTTAGCTAAGGACCCACAAAATTTAATTGTTTCCCTATTAATCACTTCTCATCGACTCGTTAGGGATGAAATATTACGTGTAGAATTAGTCTTGTGGTCTTTGAATTATTTTGCAACTTTGCCACAAAATGTTGTTTTATGTTGCTCATTACCATACATAGGATCGACACTAGTATTGAGCCATGTTGCTATAAGCAACTTATCTTCCTCAGGACTGAAGTTGATACCACATGTCTTTTTTTTATTAGAAGTGGCAACTTCATCATTCAATGGAGAATCTTGGACTAACATGGAACTATTTTCAGATACACTGAAAAGTTACTCTTCAAGATTAATATCCTCCCATAAGATATCAGTGTACAATGAATAATCTCTTGAATCCATGCTCTAAATAAATATGTAGATAAAAATAATTTAGGTAGTCCAAAGAGAGCCCCCAAAAATAAAAAGTCAAATGCATATCTGAATGCACAAAAACAAGAATTATTGCAAAAGATTTATTATCATTCTAAGTGTTGGAATTAGATCTTTGGTACATATGGTTTTATTCTCATAATTTAATTCCTAAATGGAAAACTATTTGTGAGAGACATGATTTTAGCCTAAATTCTGAAATTAATCAAAGAAATATATTATCATTCTAAATGCTGGAATTAGAAATTAGAATCCGTAATGTCTCATAGTTTGCATCCAAGTAATTATTCGGTAATGCAAAAAAAAAAAAAAAAAAAAAAAAAAACCAGCACATATGAACTAAGAAGATAGAAAGAATAGAAGTAGACACTGAAATACTAAAAGAATCTAGAGAAGATGGAGAACTTACATTTACGCAGTAGAAGTAGAACGAATCAATGAAACCTTTAGATAATCAAAGAATCAATGAAACCTTCAAAGAATTGATGAAACTGAGATTGAATCGACAATACCAAGATTGAATTGGCGATACCTTCAACGAATCAGCGACTCCAAAATACAAACCCAATAAGTTGAGATGCTAGACAAAACGATAATGCTTTGCTCTGAGATGAACTAAACCGAACCAATTAGATTCGGTGTATGAGATAGAATAGAAAGGAGAGAGTGAAAAAAAAAAAAAAAAAAAAAAAAAAAAAAAAAAAAAAAACGGTGAAGGAGATTTTATAGATTAGTGATGATAGAATTTGTGAGATAGTAGAGAGGAAATTAGTGGTGGCTTATGATTCATGAATGGGAAGAGAAGAAAGCAAAAGGGAAGAGGGGAGAACAAAAAAGTCTAGGAAAGTGGAGATGGAGGAGTGAATGTGTGGCTAAAAGTGTAGATGAAGAGATATTTTACTTGAGATGAGAGAGAAAGATCAATAAATAATAATAAAAACCAAATGTCATTTTCATCCGTACCATGTCAAAGATGAGATTGTACTGTAGCATATCTCAAAATTTTTTGGCATTTAACACACCTCATGATAGTCTGTTTTGGGTGTTTGGTGTGCCAAATGCCAAATATTTGGCAGTTGGCACACTTGATAGGAATGCTCTAATAAATTGACTCCCTCCATTCCAAATAAATTGAAAAGAATCATGTTATCAAGTTGTAATGTGTCATTTTTGTGACACAAATCAAGTTTAGGAAAGAGGGGAAAAAATCTGTTTTTCTTTTTAAGTAAATTCATTCAAATCCTTCCTTATGATTAAAGATAATCTTTTTTTATCCATCAAATTTATCACATTTGGGTAGTTTATACTAAATGGAGCATATCACTTACAATAGGGTAATATGTCATCGCTACAATGTAGTTAGCTCACATAATAATAAAATGTCAAGTCAAGAAAGAAGAAAAAAAAAAACCTTCAACTCAAAAAAACTAATGTGTTAAACAAATTGGTAAATTACATTGACACCTCCAAGATATATTGAAATTAGACTCATTATATTTTATTTTTAAAAAAAATGTCACTCCACCCCCAAATAATTAAAATTATTGACACTCATCCTTTTCCACCCTCAATTAATCAAAATAATTAGAGATAATTACACTGTATCCACCTGTGATTTGCCTCTAATTTGACTTACCTACCCGTGGTTTTAATTTTGAAACTTTACCCATCTGTGATTTTCTCCATTACTAATCCGTAACCCACCTCTCCTTCAGCCATTACTCTAGCACATAATATGTCAAAAACAAAAGCCCAAACAAATCAAAACACTCCTCACTCCCATCCAACTTGCTCACCAAACTAAGATCCTAGATTCAAGGCAGTAAATCTACAAAAACAAAGCAGACTGCAACACCTCAAACTGCATTGTAGCATTTAGGATTTTTGTCTTGATCTATTTTCTGGGTATTCAAAGTTTTCCCAAGAAAATCAAGATTTTCTTTCCAAATAAAGACTAAAAAATCAAAAATCAAAACAAAAATCCAAATGAAGCCAAGCACATGGAAACAAGCAAAGAAATAAAGAAAGCACTTAGATAGAAAAGAAACCCAGCCAAGAAAGCACCATGAAAAACCCAGCCATGAAATACCATGAAAAACCCAGCCATGAAAACAAAGACCTAACCAACCCTTTAAACCCAAATTGAACCATGACAGGTTAGCAAATAAAAAACAACAATCCAAGCACACAATCCAATCTCCAACCTCAGCAACACCAATATCAGCTCGACTCGTATCTTGAACTATGATGAAATTTTTGTAATCAATTATGACCTTTTTATCTTCATTTCCTATCTCTAGTAAAAATTTTCCAAACCCAGCATTGATAGTGTTCAATCACTTCCTCATTTTCATGAAAAATATTTGGTCTAGAAGAAGAGCAATGAACTGTAACAATTCATTGTTTCGCCGCTTGCTCTTTTTAAGTGCAAAAATTTGGCACTCAGCCAATAAGTCATTGAGCTCATAAAGCCATTTCAGGGTGCCGTTGACACTGACCGAGCATACACTTGCCAAAGTTTTCTTCTCCATTTCTTTTTTGATGTCCTTGAAGTGAGAAATGTGATTTAGGGACAGAGTGTTCATGAATGTGGCACATTCGAGTGATGAGGGCAGAGGAGATGGATATTACAATCGCTTTACTCCATTTATTTGATTTAGGGATTCGGTTTCTTTTGGTTGTTGGGGTTTGAAAAATGGGATTTAAGGCATGGTTACTGATGGATTCGTGGGTTTGAATGTGTGTGGGTATGTTGATGTTTGCATTTTGACTTGGGTTTTAGGGTTGTATTTTGATAGATATGTGGTTTATACTTTGATGGTATTGCTTAGTTTGATTTGTATTAGTTTTCTGGGTGTATGTTCTTCATGTTGGTGTGTGTTCTTCATGTGAGGAGTGTTTTGATTTGTTTGGGCTTTTGACATATTATGTGTTAGAGTAACGGTTGAAGAAGAGGTGGGTTACGGATCAGTAACGGAGGAAATCACAGGTGGGTAAAGTGTCAAAATTGAAACCACAAGTAAGCAAGTCAAATTAGAGGTAAACCACAGGTGGGTAAAATGTAATTATCTCAAATAATTAATACCCTCCCTCTCCCCCCCCCCCCCCCCCCCAAAAAATTCAAAAAGAGGGGATGGCCTGTCAATTATTTTGATCATTTGGGAGTGAAGTATCATTTCTTATAAATCAGGTCTAATTTCACTATACCTAAAGGTTGGTTTGGTTGGGATGAAAACAAAGGGGAAGACTCTATAAGTGTATAGGAGAAAGTCCATTAATAAGAAAAGGAAACAAAGGATAGTGTTGAATCATATTCTCAAGTGGTCTCTCCTCTAATGGTCTCTCCTTAATTGCAAAGAAACAAGCTCAAATGGTAAATGCTTAAGAGGCAAATTGACATTTTTCAATTTGAAATTGATAACAAGTATAAGGCAATAAAATGACATTGCTAAAGATGGACTTGTAATTATAAAGCAAGGACATGAGATTACTAAGGAGGAATTTGCTATCATGGAGAGAGGATGCCCATGTTGTTATTCTAAGGAATAAGTATTTTTAGAATTATTAAAGATAGGAGTACCAGAGAACATCCAACTTCATGCTATGCTATTCCTGATTAAGGACCCAACAAAAGTGAGAACATTGTTTTGGTGTTCCACTTGATCAGTTACACTGGAAAATATCATTCAAGATGATGGATGGGTAATACTCCTTAGAGGATGGATAATTTTTTTTTGTTAAGACTTTGGAAAACTGATTTTAGCTAGAAAGCAAGCATATATGGATAATGTTACTTAATATCATATGAAATTAATTACTTTTTACTTAATATCATGTTGAGGGAACAAAACAATGAAAATAAGCCTAATCAAATATTTAGTTCTCATTCTTTCACAAATATGTCTAAAAAATGTTCTGAAGAATTTAGTAATGCCATTGAAAAAAGTTAAATCAAGAATCACATAAAAACCTTAAAAGCTAGTTTCCATGCATGTCTTGATCTCTTTAAAAATTTGAGTAGATTTACAAGGAATCCAATTACTTTTAACTTTTTTAGGTTGAAGTAGAAGACTTGAAGTGTGAGCACCTTTTATAGAGGTTAGTTACTTTTATTTTAATGTCATGGATATATTTTTAGAACAAGTGAGTACATTTTATTGATATTTGTTATAATAATAATGATAATATTAATAAGTGTGTATTGTATTCCTTTAAGCACACCCAAATGCTGGAAATTGGCGATATACTCAAATTCAACATTATGTGAAGTTGTTATATTAGTATGCTGCTAAAGATAGGGCAAATGATGAAGGTTTTATAAGTGCAAATGAGAAATTTCATCAATGAAATAGTGTAAACTTGAAAGAAAATGTTGACGACTTTGATGAGAATAACATGTCAAATGATGAATTATGTTCTTTAATCGTCTCTCGTTTGTACTCATGTGAGACATCATAAAAAAAGGGCGAAGAAACCAACTAAAATGGTTGAAATGCTTGAGAAATAAATAGATATTTTTAATGTTGTAGCAAGTGTAAGGTAAGGAAATGACATTGCTAAAGATGGGTGTGGACACAGCAAATGGAGTCGCCATATAGTTTTTGTAATAGTGTAGGAACCATATATATAGTGTCCTTTTAAGAAAGGACCATTGATCTTATTACCAAAGTATGGGTTCAGAGTTTAAGTACGCTCTTGAAAAGGTGTTAAGCACCTAAGATTGCCAACCCTAAGGTTGGCCTCCCATCACTGTGTCTTATGTCTTAACCCTATTAAAAACTAATTCAACACTTATATCCTAGACTCACACACACATACTAACATGCATTTAACATACAACATGACATCTTTATTTCTAAACAAGCATACTTATCCATCCACAAAGCAAAAGAGAGCCAAACACCAAAAAAAAAAAAAAAAAAAAAAAAAAAAAAAAAGAAAAGAAAAGAAAAAACCTAGCATTCATCTAGCATGTGAAAACCCTATCATACATCAAAGCATGCTCCATCATATCATCAAAATAAACCATAACACAAATGCATGAACATTTTTAATGCATGACTTACCCTTTACTTACATTGCAACAACACAACACCTATAGCATTGATGCATAGAAATGTGAATTAATGGCTTGACATCAATGCAAGAAACAAACATAAAACCCATAATTTAAACATGTTAAAGGCAAAAAAACATACAAGACGAAGGCACAAATACGTATAAACATATGAAAAGGGATTTAAAAAGAGACAAAGCATGTGAAACAAACGATCCAAACAATAAGAAATCTGGATTAGGGTTATTGGGCAAGTGTCGATATGCGTAGCCAAAGGCCTGCGTATGCATGCTTATAGCATACATGCATGGGACTTGTTCAAGACCCTAACCTAGAAACGAACAAGGAAGAAAAGCAGAGCATGAACTAAAACCCTAATTCTAACAAACAAACATGCATTTTAAACATATAAAAATTTAAACCTAACTTAGAAAAACATGTTAATCCATATTCTAACAATAAACAAAACAAACAGGAGGATTTAAAGGCAAAAAATAAAAGAAAGGAAAAAGACAAGTTTAAAATAATACCTCACACAAAAAGTTTTCTAAACTTGATCTTATGCTTCTAAAACCTTAGCTGCATACGCATGCTTTGGTCCACGTACATAGGCCACAGCCCATGTACGCAGGCCCAGGGTCACTTTGGTTATTTTATTTTCAAAAATAGATTTTTGCGCATCAACAAATATTGTTCAAGATGATATATGGATAATGCTTCTTAAAGGGTGAATAATGTTTTTGTTAAGGCTTTAGAAAATTGACTTTGAGTAAGAAGCAAACATGTATGGATAATGCTTCTTAATATTTTGTTAACTTTTGATGGACTGAAAGTAATATATTATGGTCTTAATGTAATATTTGATGAATTTATATTTGGTTATGACTTAAACAATAGAAGAAAATGTAATATTTTGTTTTATATGAAATTAATAAATATGATCAATATTAGAAGTTCAACATGCTTTCTTTGGCCACCTATTGGAAGGTTTTTTTTTTTTTTTTTTGTTGGAGAAATAAGCAAATAGTTTGTTAATACATATTTATTTATATATTGGCCACCTATTGTTGAATTCTAATTTGCTTGCTTTTGCCATGTATTTGTTGGCATTACTATTCATTTGGAGAATTCTATATTGGCTTCAAAACTAAGTTTTCTCATTCAATAGATTGAAGTGCAGTTGAATATGTGTGACATTTAACCATAACCATGACCATTTACATTTGATTACTCGACCAATATCAATTTCTTGAATCGAATTGTTACACTATATATATATATATATATATATGAGAGCATTGCTATATTAATAAATATATTTTATCAAACTTATTAGTTACATGTATTAGTTGTCCCACATTACTTAAGAGTGTTGAAGTTTGATGATAAAGTGATATCTTGCATACTTTTTGGCTTTAGAATGCAAAGTTTGGCTACAAGCTTTGAGATCTTTAAAAGACAAAGATGATCATAAATTAAGGTATAGTTTTTCATGAGAATGAAAACTTGAAATATAGTTAAGAAATCTGAAAAGCCAAAGCATGTTGTTGAAGTTGTTTTTGAGCTCACACCTATCACCTCTTCCTCAGACAGTGTCACATATAGAGAATAAGTATGATGATCTAATGGAACGTTGTCTAAAACAGAGATAGTGTGACTTTGTTGGGTTTAGAATGAAATGGAGAAGGTGAGTGGGTATCAAGACTTTAGCTTAGTTGTTGCTTTAGTCTATAAGAGAGAGAAAGTGTTGTTAATGTATTTAAGAGCATTCACACTAACTTGGGTAAAACTTTTTGTCTTATTTAATATAAGAACCTACTTTTTCTATTTTACATATTTTTTAAAATATCCTACATCTGATTATCTATATTACACTACATTTTATTAAAATATCAAATTTTCTTATTTTTTAAATTGTTTATCTTTATTAACATACAACAACTGCTATCTACTCTCTTTTTTTTCTTTTTCTTTTTTTTTCTCAGAGGATACGTAAAGAAAGAATAAAAAAACTAAATGAAAAATAAATAGTATCAGTGTAAATTTACACTATTACTGTAGAAAATTTGTAAATTTATACAATTATATATTGATTGATGTGGGTCATTTTAGGCAAAATTGTGCAAATTTTACACATTTTTTTTTCTATTATGCATCCATTGATGTGAGTGCTCTAAGTTGATGTATACAACAATTTGTTGTGGGCTCACAGTCTTCATAATTATTACTAGATTACCACTCAATTTAGTTTTTTGTTTTAAGAAAACACCTAAGAGCCGTTTTCATAAAGCTGGATTGCACAATAAAATGTAAATCTAGTTTTCTAAAATAGGAAAAAAAAAAAAAAAAACCCAAACGATAATACACCATGTGAGGTCCACAGTCTTTTAAGTTTGGGGGGAAAAAAAACCTTGAAAACAAGCTCTAAAGTTACCTAAATGTTAACTATGTTTTGACTTAAAGCATTTCCAATAGGCTCTCTAAAGCTAATTTTGGAGAGCAAACACCAAAAATTCACTCCAATAGCTTCTCTATCTCCGTATTTTGGAATGAAGTTGCTACAGTATCTCTCTTAAAATAGAGAACACTGTAGTGTTTACTGTAGCACCTTCAAAAATTTTTATTTATTAAAATAATCACTTGGTTGAATAAAAAATAATTTTTTTCTCTTTCCTCCGTTTCTCTTTCTTCCTTGCTCTCTCTTTCACTTCTCATTTGAAAAAACTCTCGCTTCTCATCAGAAAACAAAGATAGATGAAGGCCAACTCTCTCTGCCGGTTGTGTGTGTGAGTGAAGTGAGATGAAGAAGAAAGAAAGTAAAAAAAAAAATGCAAACATAGAGGAGAAGTCAAAAGATCACGGTTGGCTGTGTGTGTGCGAAGTGAGCCGAAGAGGAAAGAAAATGAAAACAAAAAGGTAACTACAAAAGAGGAGGAGAAGTCAAATAATGGGATTCATGTGTGGAGAAGACACAAAAAAGTAGATACGTAGGAGAAGAGTGGGTATGTGTGTGGAGGAGAAAAAACAAAAAGGAAAAAAGAAAAGGAAAAAAGAAGATAGAGATGATTCTAGAAAGTGAAATGTATGGATGAAAAAAAAAAGGGAAAAAAATTATTAAGAAAAAGGGAGAAATATTATGTCACAATATTTTTATATAATTAAGAAATATTACCACTTGAAAAATATAACCCTTAAAAAAAGGCTATTGGGAAAATATAATTGTTGGAAAATTTGAAAATGTTATCGTAGGGAAATTTAAAAATATAGCTGTTAGGAATTTGAAAAATATAGTTGTTGGGAATGAATAAAAAAAAAAATTAAAGAAAGATTAAAAAAAGAATAAAGAAATAATATTTAAATGAGATAGAAAAAAGGATAGAGAGTTTGTTGAAAAGTGTATTTCAAAAGTAGGTAGGTAAAAGGTAAATGTCACCAAATAGTACAAAAATTTAGAGAGGCTGCTGAAGATGCTCTTATGTTGCCTTTGATTAGGTGGAATAGCTAGGATATAAATCTGTCGATTGGGATGGTTGTATTGTTCTCACCTCTCCAAATGTGGTGCAGTAAAAATTTAACTAAAAGTTTGTTTAGCTAAATCCTTAAGCGTTTTGTCTTAGTTTATATATATAAAAAATTATAATAAGTTTTTTTGTTGTTAAAAATAATATCTTCTAGATTTTTTACTTGACCAATATCAATTGCTTGAATCGATTTGTTATACTATATATATGAGAGCATTGCTATTAATAAATATATTTTTATCAAATTTATCAGTTACATGTATTAAATAGCAATAACATATTTCTTTTCTCTTGTGTGTGTTTGTTTCTAATAAAAAAGAATGGGTAATTGTCTCATACTACTTAAGAGAGTGTTGAAGTTTGATGATAAAGTGATATCTTACATACTTTTTGGCTTTAGAATGTAAAGTTTGGCTTCAAGCTTTGAGATCTCTAAAAGACAAAGACGATCATAAGTCAAGGTATAGTGTCCACTAGATCATCATACTTACTAACTTGTTATGTGACACGGACACCATCTAAAAAGCCAAAGCATGTTGTTGAAGTTGTTTTTGACCTTACACCTACCACCTCTTCCTCAAATAGTGTTACATATAGAGAATAATTACAAGTTAGTAAGTATGATGATCTAATGAATGTTGTCTAAAATAGAGATAATGTGACTTTGTTGGGTTTAAAATGAAATGGAGAAAGTGAGTGAGTGTTGAGACTTTAGCTTAGCTGTTGCTTCAGTCTACAAGAGAGAAAAAGTGTCGTTAATGTATTTAAGAGCATTTACATTAATTTGTGCAAAAATTCATGTCTTATTTAGCATAAGAACCTACTTTTTTTTTTTTTTTTTTAATTTATAGACTTACTTTTTAAAATGCCCCACATCAGATTATCTATATTACACTACATTTCATTAAAATATCAATTTTTCTTGAATTTTTTAATTGTTTATCTTTATTTACATACAACCACTGTTCACCATTTTCTTTTATTTCTTGGGAGATATGTAAAGAAAGAATAAAAAAATTAAATGCAAAATGAATAGTATCAGTGTAAATTTACACAGTTACTATAGAAAATTTGTAAATTTACATAATTATATATTGATTGACGTGGGTCACTTTTAGGCAAAGTTGTGTAAATTTTACACATTTTTTCTATTATGCATCCATTGATGTGAGTGCTTTAAATTGATGTATACAATAATTTGTTGTGGGCTCATAATCTTCATAATTATTTCTAGATTACTACTCAATTTAGTTTTTTGTTTTAAGAAAACACCTAAGAGCTGTTTTTTTTTTTTTTTTTTTACAAGATAGAATTTATACTTTAACCTAATCTAAGTATATATATATGTGTAAAACTCCCTTCTGAAAATTTGAATCCCGGCCCTTGCCCCCACACCCCACAATAAAGCTGGATTGCACAATAAAATGTGAATCTAGTTTTCTAAATATAGAAAAAAAGTTACCCAAACAATAGTTTGTTCCCACCTCTTCAAATGTAATGTAGTAAAAACTTTACTAAGAGTTGGTTTGGCTAAATCCTTAAGTGTTTTGTCTTAGTTAAAAAATTATAATAAGTTTTTTTGTTGATAAAAATAATAATTTTTAAATTTTTGTCATACATTTAGTATAAAAACTACCAAAAATTACGAGATACTCAAACATATACTAAATATGGAATATCTTTAGAATGGAACTATGGATATCTTCCATGCGTGCAAGTTTTAAAAATAAAAAGATCATAATAATCTTCATGAATCATGAGTAAATAAGTTTTATTAGAGCACTTGCATCAATGCTTGTATAATAGAAAAAAATATCACATTTTAGTCAACCAAATCTAAAATTCGACTAAAATTTACCTACATTAGGCTATGCAAAGTTGTGTAAAATACATGGTTGTACAGTAACTATGTAAATTTTTATTGACACTCTTCATTTAGATTTTTATTTTTTCTTTATGTATCTTGAGGATGAAAGAAAAAAGTAAATGATGATTGTTGTGCACTTGTATGTAAAAAAAAAAATAAACAATTAAAAAATTTTAAGAAAAATTAATATTTTAATAAAATATAGTATAAAATAAATAATATAATTAAATTATTTTGAAAAATTAGTACATAAAATAGAAAAATTTTTTTGCACCAAACGATACCAATGCTTTTAATACGAAAACAAATGCTTTAAATTAAAAAAAAAAAAAAAAAAAAAAAAAAAAAAAAAAAAAAAAAAACTCCGAAAAGGGTAAATAATAATAAAAAAGAAAAAGAAAGAAACAAAGGCTGACCGAGCAAACGTGGCAAAAAAAAAAAAAAAAAAAAAAAAAAAAAAAAAAAAACAGCACAGGCACAGCCCACCAAAAATATTCAAAACTCAAAATCCAAATAAATTCCCGCCCAAAACCCACCCAAATCTTCTCAGTTCTCTCTTTCTCATTTTATTATTAACATTGTAGATTTGTAAAGTCAAAACTCAAAAAACAGCTTCAAACTCAAAGTTCAAACTCAAAACTCAAACTCAAACCCATAAAAGCTTTTCAGTTTCACCAACATACATTACAAACAAATTCATTAACTTATACTACTAGCCGTACTAAATTCATGTCCGCCTCATCAGCTCGCCGCCTCAAAGACCACGGCGTCGGAGGCGGCGCAACCAAACCCGCCGCAAAAACCTTAACCCCAATCTCCGCCACCAAACCCAAAAACCCTACTTTACAGAAATCTGCCTCCGGCAAAGAGAACCCCAGGCCCTCCACCGTTACTTCTCGGTCCCAAAAGCCCACTCTCCGCCCAGTTCCTCGCGTCGACAAGACCGTGTCCATGGCTCTCTCCAACGACGGCGCCGATACGCGTGTCCGGTGGTCCACGTCATCGGCCCCTAGAGGTAGGAGCTCTAGTCCTTCTGATCCCGTTAGGGTTTTCTCAGATCGTAGGATTTCTAATCCTGTGGGTGTCAGTGGTGGTACTAGGCAGAAAAAGGGGTCTAGGGATTTGAGTGCAACTCGGACTAGGGCTTCTAGGGATTGTAAAGAAAGTGTGGAATTGGAAAAGAAGAGTGGGCTTTGTGAAAAATTGAAAATGGGAGGAGTGGAAAGTGGGAAGAAATTGAATGGGATTAGGGTTTTGGAAAATTGTAATGGGAAGCTTAATTTAAGCTCAGATTCGATGAATTTTGATGAAAAAGTTGGACTTGGTGTTTGTGCTGGGGTTGATAAGGTTTTCAAGTCGAATGAGGAAGTTGTGAAGGTTGGAAATGGCGTTGAGAAGTCTTTGAATGATTCGAAGAATGAGAAGGGCTTAGTTGAAGATGGGGTGGGTGGTCAGGTCAGTAACAAGTATCCGAGCAAACTTCATGAAAAGCTTGCGTTTTTGGAAGGGAAAGTGAAGAGGATTGCGTCGGATATTAAGAGGACAAAGGAGATGTTAGATATGAATAACCCCGACACATCAAAGGTGATACTTTCAGATATTCAGAGCAAGATTTCAGGGATTGAGAAGGCGATGGTTATTGTTGGAGGCGATTCGGATGGGAAAGCTGGGGTGTTGAAAGGAAATGGTGAGCGTGAGGATGGGGTGGTTGAGAAGGGAAAGAGTTTGGAAGGGGATAGTGCTAAAAGTTCGGTTAAAGGGTTGAATTGTGAGGAACTGGAAGCTAGACTCTTTCCTCATCATAAGTTGCTCAGAAATCGGACGTCTTTGAAAGTAACATCAGGTGGTTCTCAAATTCATGACCCACATGTTGTAGGATCTAATTGTGAATCAAAGGTGGAGGGGAAGTTGTTTAGCCCTATTGATGAGAACCCAATAGCAGTTGAGTTCTTGGCTTCCTTGAATACCGAGCAAGCTAAAGTCACCACGAGAGACCAGCAAGCTGGTTTAGAATACTGTGAAGTTCAAGAAATGGATGGCGCTGCCTCTACAGGAGCTCAAGATTCTTCAAATATTTTCAATGATAAGCGTGATTTTGAGCTCAATCTCACAACTGATGAGAGACTTGATGAGTTTGATGATCAGGAGAATATAGAGAATGCAATAATTGGTGAGGAGATAGAAGATACTTGCATTGATCAGCTGAATGAAATTGGCTGTAAGACCTCAACAGGAGGATGGTTTGTCTCTGAGGGGGAGGCAGTGCTACTCACCCATATTGATGGTTCTTGCTCATTTTATGATATTGCTAATTCTGAGGTATGCACTCTAGTTATCTAATTGGAGGTACATTTCTATCAGGTGTTTATGTAGTTATGTATTGTGATATTTAATTTGCCAATCTTTTTTCCCCTAAAACAATTTTGTCCATTTTCAATGAAAAATTGTAGTACAAATACTTTAGATCACTTCTACTTGCATTATGTCAATGATGTGCTTTGGATGGATTGTTCTGTTCGATTCTTAATTTAATGGTTTTTACTCTATATAAGTATCTCTCTTTTTGCTAAACTGGAAGTGTGTTTAGATCAATGAACTATATTACATGTTTTAATGGTGGTATGAATTGCTTGTTGCATTAATAGACACCAACCCAAAAACTAGCACTGCGTTTTTAGATTTGTTTTGTCCACTGATGGTCCATCTTGGTTTCAGGAGAAGGCTGAGTACAAGCCCCCATCGGGAGTCTCATCTGGTATATGGAGAGATTGTTGGATAATTCGTGCCCCTGGTGCGGATGGCTGCTCGGGAAGATATGTTGTGGCTGCATCTGCTGGGAATGCCATGGATTCAGGATTTTGCTCCTGGGATTTCTACACCAAAGATGTGCGAGCTTTCCAAATTGAGGAAGGTACAATTTCTTCCAGAACAGTACTTGGTCCCTTATCCAATAACGTTGTACATAGAAGAACTTCTGTTCATAGTATTCTGGCCTCGGAAACTCGGCAATGGTGGTATAGACCCTGTGGACCTCTTATAATCTCGACTGCCAGCTGTCAGAAGGGCGTGAGAATTTTTGATATTCGTGATGGGGAGCAAATTATGAAATGGGATGTGCAGAAGCCTGTGTTGACAATGGACTATTCAAGCCCAGTGCAGTGGAGAAACAGAGGAAAAGTAGTTGTTGCTGAAGCAGAGACCATTTCTGTGTGGGATGTGAACTCTCTTAGTCCTCAAGCACTAGTATCTGTGTCTTTGTCTGGTCGAAAAGTTTCTGCTCTTCATGTGAACAATACCGATGCTGAATTGGGTGGTGGGGTTCGTCAAAGGTGAGTGCCAGCATTTTCATTTTGCATTTTTTTTTTCACTATTTGCCTTTTGTTCTAGTACTCTTCTTGTTGGCTGGTTCACCATATTTTCTTGCTTTGGCACTTTAGTTTGGTGAATTTGTTTCCCCCAAATAGAGTTTAGCATTTTTTTTTTTTTAAAAATAAATTTTGTTTTAAAAACAATTTTTTTTTTTCATGATTAATAGAGTTTGGTGTTTTTGTTTCCTCCAAAATCTTAGTATCATTGTGAATTACTGAATTTGATCATTTTCTGCTTCTGATATTGCTTGCTTCTTTTAGGAAAATGATTTTTGATATATAGCATGTTCTAAGGCTACCCGCCTGTAAATATACATGGGATTTGAAATGTTCTTGTTGTAGTATTTAAATACTTTTTTAAAGATGTTACCAAATTTCTTGTACCTGCTCTGAAATAGTTGATATGGAATGCAGGGTAAGTTCAGCGGAAGCAGAAGGAAATGATGGTGTATTCTGCACTATGGATTCTGTCAATATTTTGGACTTTCGCCACCCATCTGGGGTAGGTCTTAAGATACCAAAACTTGGTGTCAGTGTACAGTCAGTTTTCTCTCGTGGAGATTCTATCTTCCTTGGCTGCTCTAGTTTAAGGTCAGTAGGGGGAAAGCAGTCTTCTTCACAGGTGCAACAGTACTCATTGCGCAAACAAAGGCTACACAGCACTTATGATTTCCCAGAATCCAATGCACACTTCCACCACACAGCAATAACACAAGTTTGGGGAAATTCAAACCTTATAATGGGTGCCTGTGGGTTGGGGCTATTTGTATTTGATGCCTTGAGGGATGATGGGTTGCAGTCTCTCACCATTGATTCTGGAAACACTCAAAAAGTTATAGATACCATTGGTCCAAATGACTTGTGTTCCCCTTCCTTTGATTACTTGTCATCTCGTGCTCTTCTTATATCAAGAGATCGCCCAGCAGTGTGGAGGCGCTTATCAGAGTTATGAGACATGCTTGAAACCTGTTTAGCCTGATTTGCCTAGGAAAGGACTATAAGCAAAAGAATGTGCCGCTGTTTGGGTTCTATTATCTCGTGCTATGTAAGATGTTTGAAATAATATGTGCTATATTTATTGAAGTTGAACTTGTTATATAGAACTTGGTATAGGCATCAGATCAATTTTGTGTATATATATGATATTATGCTTTAGAATATTTTCAAGTGCCGAGGACAGGTTTAACTTAGTAATACCAGAAACCAAATAAAATAAAATGGGAAAAAAGGGTTGGGAGAGCTCGATCACATCAGTTATATAACTATAAGCCTTTTCGCTAGAATTAGCCTTTTAAATCATGGGTACTTTCTGTTTCACCTTCCATTTGGTGACTTGATTTTATAGGCAAATCCAAGATTTTTGTATTGAAACCAGTAGAAATAAGAAGACCATGTTGTTTATAAAAAAAACTACACTTATTAGTGCTTTGATTTGAGCAAACTTTTGAAGAAAGCAATTTTCATTCCATTGCAACTGTAATTGGCCAACGCACCAGAACTTCGTGTGGTTAGCACAATGCAATATAACAGGCTCTTCTCATGGGGCCAATTCGAAATTGCTACTGTTTCTGCTATTCATATATCTCTCTGCTTTTTTAAGAGAATTTAATTTTACGGGTTTAGTTAATAGATCTCTTTGATGTACCTGCCCACCTGCATCCATTGCTATTTCTTGTTAAATAGGGAAGATCTTACTATGAATTAAGCAGTCCTCAAGTAGTACAAACGCTGAAGAAATCTATTAAATTTAATCTGTTTATGGTTAATCATTCAAAATACAAGTTTGCTTGGATTTTTTTTGGAAAAAGGTGTCATTTTAATCACTTCTCCGAAAAGCTCTACTGTATTGTATCAACAAGAGTAATAAAAAAGATGTCATTTTAATCTCTCTCACACGCAGTAGATTAGTTGATTCTTAAAAACTGTGATCAATTCGCCATTTCTAGCCAGTTTTAGCAAAAAATGTATCAAAATGATAAATTGGACAAAAAGAAAGAAGAGAAGAGGTAATAACCGGACCAAAACTTGGGTTGGTTGATGAGAGCAAGTTCTCACTTTTTAATGCATCACTGAAAACTTGTCACCCCAATAATTTGTGAAAAAGTGTCAAGAAGTTGTGTACATGAATTTATTTTTATTAAAATGGAAATTTGATCAATTAAGTTTGGTCAAGTTTCTAGAACACTGTTTGTCCTCACCTGCTTGATTAAACTAGAGTTAGTGCAGGCCTGAATTCCTTGTAACTCTTGTTGAAGTCAGTTTTAAGAACACTGTTTGCCATGGCCTACTTCTAGCAGTTTTAATTTCACTGAGTGGTAGGTTCTTGAATTCCTTGTATAGTATTTTTTTTTAAAAATTTTTTATGGGAAAATTTCTTGTATAGTTATATATACTATAGATCATTCCTATCATTTGGCATTTGGCACACCAAACACCAAAAAACTTCTTTCATGAGGTGTTCTAAATGCTAAAAGTTTTGGCATGGATGAACAGGAAAATTCTAAATATACACTGGATAAAAATGCTAAAACTTTTTAATATTTGTTTATTCTACTTTTCTCTCTCCTCTCACTTGTGACCTAGATCATTCAGGCCTTGTTTGGATTTTGGTAAACTGAGTTAATAAATCTTAGTTTTGTTAACTCATAACCCAGAAATGGTGGGCTCCACAGGTGCAAAGCTTGTTTGGATGATTTATAAAACACTTAACTCAGTTAAAATATCTCAATTTTTTGGAATATGAGTGAACAAATTTGGAAACAAGAAAAACTTGTTTTCAAGTTATGAAATATGAGTTTTGTGGCAAAATTGTAATTTCATTCACTAAATGGGACTCACTGCTCAGTGTCTGGTCTAATCACCAGCTTTCTTTCTTTTTTTTTTGTTCTATTTCTTTCTTTCTTTCTTCTTCTCTTCACGTCTGCTTCTTCTTTTATTGTCAATAGATTCGTTGTGTATGAATGTAACTGTACCCAGTATGTCTAATTGTTGGTCCATGGTACATAAATGTCTTGAACCAATACCATAGATCATGGGTCCGATTTAATTTTAATGATTGGAACACATTAGTTGGGCTAGAGCCCACATACTTAATTTTCAAGGGACTTGATGTCCTGGCTGAAATGAACTTCGATGCCTCGATCTGGTTTATTTTATATTTATTTTTTTATTTTTTTGGTTAAAAGGAATATATTATAAAACAACTAACTGTTTGGGCTTACAACATGACACACCATACTGAATGAAACAATCTATCGCCTTTCTATTTAAAGAAAAAAAACCAGGTTGAAGGCCTTGTTTGGCTTGAGGGGTTGTTTTAATTTTTCATGCTTTTGTTTTTTGTTGTTATTTTGAATATGATTTGGGGATTTGACCGTTGGTACATAGTGGTAAGCTTTGAGCTCTCTGGTGTACGTATAAAAACTGTTTCATATAGAGTAATGTTGTTTTTACTTTTACCCTCACAAATATAAACCTATTTTGTATTCAGTGAACATTCAGTTTGAATTCATTTCTTTATTATTTTATTACTTTTCTATGCATGGCAGATTGACTTTTTGGAACTAGATATTGGTTATGGATATAGTAAGATGGTGTTAGGAGGTCAGAAAACCTAACATTTACATATAGAATGATAATGACATGCATATTTAAGCTTCCTGGAGAGGGCACTTGGGATGAGAATATGAGAATGACATGGTTATACCAACTTAAAGCATTGCCAAAAAATAATAGTAAGTTGTTTTCTATTATCTTAATTCAAAAAAAAAAAAAAAAAAGAGATTAATATGTGGTTCCCATACACACCATTAATAGTTTACACTGAAAACTAAAGAATTCAGAAATCACTCAATTCAAGTCTGAATGCAAAATTTAAGTTGTTTAAGCTTTTTTTTCTTCTTCTTTAATTATGGTGGTGGTAATCAAGGGATTTCAACATAATTTTTCTATATAGGGGAGGGGAGAAACTAGACGATATCATGGAGCCACAAGCTATTTGGTATTATGCATGGAATACGATTCTATCTTAAGCAAAATTAGAAGAACTTTTTGGGGATAGTAGGTCTCATGTAAATTATTTTTGTTTTAGAAGTAATACGTTAATAGTATTTTCACAATAAATCATAAATGGTTAGTTATTATTGGTTATAATTTGAATCTATCACTAAAATTACTTTTTTGCCTTATCAATAACAACCTGTAATAACTTGTCACTTAGAATTTGTTGTGAAAATATTGTGGATATAGCTTCTTCTTTCTTTTCTTTTCTTCTTCTTCTTCTTCTTCTTCTTCTTCTTCTTCTTCTTTTTTTTTTTTTTTTTTTTTTTTTTTTGCATTGAGTAAGTTTTTCCCCCAAAGAAACTGGTTCAAAATAAACAGAGGTATATTCACTTTTTGTTTTTTTTTTTTTTTGCTTTTTGAGAATCCAAGTATATTCACTTTTAAAAATTGACTTTTGTTATTTAAGATAGATTTTCTCGTTCATATAGCAAATCCCTTTAAAATAGGTTTCTTATATTCAAATTTATCTTGAGAAAAAAAATCCCTTTAAATAGATTTCAATAGCTCAACTGGTAAATTTCTTGTATTTGAATTTATCTAGAGGAAAAAAAATCTCTTTAATTAAAGTTCTTAATTTTTTTTTTTTTTGGAAAAATGTTTGGCTCCAAACTTGTTTATAATTTTAGGCTTCAACCACCAATTAAAAGATAACATGTGTCTTGCCATGTACCACGTAGGTGACTTACTTGGTCATGTGTATTGCAAATGACAATAACAAATATCACTTTCCTATTTGTTGTTGGAGCCTAGAGCTCCAAACGTTGTTGAAGCCAAATTTTTTAAATTTTTAATGTTTTCAAATTCATTTAATTTTCATATAGAATGTATGTTATTTAAAACCAGTGCTTATATTGAAATTTATTTAATTCTATTGTTTGCCATGTTTTCCGTCATGAATTCCTTCGCATCTTGATCGTGCTTTGTTCTTTCCACCTTCCTTTAAAAAAAAAAAAAAAAAAAAAAAAAAAAGGGCAAATAACACTCCCCTCCCTTGAGGTTTAAAAAAATGACACTCACCCCCAAACTTGAAAGGAAAAAACACTCCCCCCCTGAGATTTAAAAAAAATAACACTCTCCCCCCCCTTTCAGAGTCAATTTGATTGATTGATAAACAAACTCACAAAAACTTATTCTTTACCATCTAACGTTAAATTAGAAAAGCAGCTAAAAATATGGATTTTTGATGGAATAAGTTGAGAATAAGTTGAGGGCAATTTTGGAAATACATTATTAACCAAATGGTACGTTAGTGCACAACATTTTTAACGTCAATTTAACAGAGTTTAGATAAATAAATGTCAAAGGGGGGAAAATGTTTTTTTCCTTTAAGTTTGGAGGTGAGTGTCATTTTTCCAAACCTCAAGGGAGGTGAGTGTTATTTGCCAAAAAAAAAAAAAAAGATTTTAAGCATTTACGAAATTCGGAGACTCTATAATAAAGTCAGTATGCACTATGCAGTACGTATTTATCTAAAATCTATAGTCTAGCTATATGCTAGCTAACTAGTCACTCGTACATAATAACTATGGTCACCTAAAGTCCCAATCAACAAAATGTTGTCAGGGGCTACCCTAGACATTTTGGGACCTTAGGCGAGAACTAAAAATTAGACCTTTTTTTTTTTTACTTATATATTAATTAAAGGCGAAAATGCACTTTTGGTCCTTACATTTTGGACTGATTCTCAATTTGGTCCCTAAATTGATTTCATTCCTAGATCAGTCCTTGATTTTAGAAAATAGTTTTTATTTTGGTCCCTGCTGTCAACCCGGTAACAGAAAATGCATACGTGACAAACAGAATGCACTGTTTGCTGACGTAGCCAATAAAATAATAATAAAAAATCACATTAGCATGCCATGTCACTGTCCAATTTAAAAAATTTAATTTATCAATTTGAAAAAAATTATAAAAACATAAAAACAAAATTAAAAACATAAATATACATAATTTCAAATTTGAACGTGAATACACAAGAACTCATGAACATGATCCCAGATCACAAGATCTCAAGAACACAAAATTCCTGGGCATTCAACATCTTTCCCAGAAAATTTCACCAAACAATGAAAAAATTCACATTTACAAAGCTGATGCCTAAGATTTTCATCACAACATTTTCTTTCCACCCAAAATCAGAAATTTTCTTATGAAACAAACACACACAAACCCAGAAAATCATCAACATTTTCCCCAGAAAATCAAGATTTTCTTTCAAACGAAACACTAATCGCACCTCATCGCCGTATCAACACTTATCTCTCCTTCTTCTCTTTTCTCCTTTTCCTCCTCAATACCACAAAAACCCCATTCACACCACGACCAACATAGATTCATCCATATCTCGCCGCCACCACCACCATGGGCGACTTAACGGACACTTTGATGCTGTCAATGACTCCTTCGCTTCCAACCATAGCTTTAATTGCGCCTAACGCTGCTACTCCGCAATCCTCGAGTCCGTTACCTGTCCGCGAAGATTGTTGGAGCGAGGACGCCACGTCGACACTCCTCAACGCCTGGGGCCGCCGTTACATGGAGCTTAACTGCAGGAATCTCGTTCCTCTAATGGAACCCTGACTTCATCGTGGATTTTCTTCGATCGTCTTGACTCTTTGATCGGATCTAATGTGACGGTTAAGAAGCAGACTTTGACTCCGATTCCGATTTAGATTCAACATCCTCCGTCGTTGTCTCAGTCTCCTCCAGTGGGGGTTCCATTGTATCAACATCAACTACCACCGATCTCGGCCTATCTCTCTCAAAACCCAGATCAAACCCTCATCCCAAAGAGAAAGCTGAAAGAGAGAGATCTTGATCTGAGGAAAAGCTGAAAGAGAGTGAGAGCTTCAGACTTTTGTAGAAAGAGAGAGGGAGAAGAAGCTTATCTGCTTGCCGTTGGTTTGCTTGTGAGCTCCAGCATGTGGTGGAGAAAGAAGGCTGAGTGAGCTCCGGCCATGGACACTGGAGAGTGAGAGATTCTATCCATTGAGCGTGAAGAGAGAGAGAATTTGAGATTAGTAATTAGTGTAGGGATTTTTTTTTTAAGCTGATGAGGTTAAAAAATTAAAAAGATAATGATTTTTAATTTTTTAAGAAATGATTTTAGTTTAAATTAGATTTAAGGTTTTTTTTAATTTAATTTTTTTTTAATTTTCTGAGTTGGCTTTTTTAATTAATTTAAATGCTGATGTGGCATTTAAAAATGCTAAATATAATTTTTTTTATTATTTTATTGGCTACGTCAGCAAACAGTGCATTCTGTTTGCCACGTATGCATTTTCTGTTACCGGGTTGACGACAGGGACCAAAATAAAAACGATTTTCTGAAATTAGGGACTGACCTAGGAGTGAAATCAATTTAGGGACCAAATTGAGAATCGACTCAAAATGTAAGGACCAAAAGTGCATTTTCGCCTTAATTAAATTAATGTTTATTTAATATTTTTATATTATAATATATTTTATTTAAAATCTATTTTTCTTGCCTTTGAGATACAAATTGACTAATTATTTTCAATTTTCTTCTAGTTGAACATTATTATGTTGAACTTGTTCATTTGTGACATTTTCATCATTATTTTCATTTTCTTCTAAATTATTTTGAAGTTCATTATCAAGATTTGTTGTGTTGCAAAATTAAACATTATTGTTATCTTGCAATTGTATTATTTCATTATCTTCTAACTCTTTTTGGTGAATTTCTTGCTCATTTGTGATATTTTTATCTAAATTTTGTGTTATATTTTGTTTATTACTAATAACAAATTTATCCATTGATCCCTTTTGAGACTCAATTAATTTTTTTTTTTTTTTTTTAAGTTTTTCATGTCCAAATGCATATTTTCTAGTAGATATTTCTAATCAAACAATATATTTATAAAGACTAAAATAAAAAAATAACTTTCAAGTGTAGAGCAAATGAGAAATAGAACCTAATTTATATAAAAAATATTGTTGTAGTTTTACCGAACAATGACAAGTTTTTAGCAATCTCAACCTGCATAAATAAAGACTTATTCAATATATTACCACTAACTAAAATATATATATAAAAACACAAGATTAAAATTAAAAAAAAAAAAAAATTTAAGTACAAGCAAAACAAAAATTTAAGCACAACCATAACACAAGGCTTATTAATAAGACCCACCCAAAAAAAAAACACAAAACAAATAGTATCTAATCTAATATAGTAATATCTATAACCCAAAAAAAAAAAAACGCAGTCTTTTAAAAAAAAAAAAAAGAAGAACTTGAAGGCCCAAACCTAACAAACGTGAAACGTCCAGGCAGGAATCTAATATAGTAATATCTATAAACCCCCCCCCCCCCCAAAAAAAAAAAAAAAAAAAAAAAAAAATGCAGTCTTAAAAAAAAAAAAAAAAAAAAAACTTGAAGGCCCAAACCAAACAAACGTGAAATGTCCAGGCAAGAGGAGGCAGGCCCAATCTTTTTATCTTAACAAATAAAATGAAGAGAAAGAATGAGATGAGAGAGGCCGGAGGCAGAGAGAAGAGAGAAAGAACCAGAGGGAACGGTGAAACTAAAAATTTTAGAGATTTGAGTTGTTTTATTTGTTTTGAGTTGTAATTGTTTTGTGGTTAATCTCTTAGACCGGATTTATAGATTATCTTGTTGATTTTTGGTTTATCTAGAGGATAATAATGTTATTTTTGAGTAATAATTTTATTTAGAACCAATTTTTAACCGGATTTATCAAAGTTTTTGTTTTTTATTAAAAGAACGTGCTGGATATTTCTAATTCATCTAAAACTATTTTTTTTTCCCCTATTACCCCCTTCTTTTCTAAAATTTGGGGGCCTCCCTTCCCCTTGGGGCTTTAGGCAATTGCCTAATTTGCCTAAGGGTAGGGCCGGCACTGAATGTTGCTACCTGTTACTTGTTAGTCCTCTAATAAAGGAGGCCGAGTAGCGTAAGTGAAGAGAAATCTAATCTACAACAGTTCTATTCTCACTTTACTTAAAATTAAAAGCAGGTAGTTATTAAATGTTTAACAACATGACAAATAATATTGGTGGGAGGAAAACAATCCCATGAATTGAATTGAATACCTTTTAATGGCATAGGTGCCTTTTCTTCCACTAAATCCTTCCGCAAGTTTTTCCTAGGGTTGCTGATGAGCACAGGTGCTGTTGTACAACAATAATGGCAACCATTCAATAATACTTACTAGTATACAATTTTCGCAAAAAAAATTTACAGGGAATGGTTGCCAGTTGTTGTGGCTTTTTCACATTGTTGTTTTTTTTTCTCAATTTCGAATTGAACTCGTTTAGATCACATTTCAGTTCAGGGAAGTTCTATAACCATATTTAACTTAAATATATGGTCAGGACTAAATCATTTAAAATTCATGGCTAAAATTTGATCAAATTGGGGGGGGGGGGGGGGAGAAAGTATTATAAAATGACAGAAATTTCTCTCCAAAGTAATTTGGAGAGAAATCTTTCAATCTACTTTAAAATGGTAACACATGTTCTTTCAACTTGACCCAATATCCCACACCACCTATGGTTAAATTGGGTTTTATTTTTAAAAATATAAAATAAAAATCAAACCATATATGTATAGAGTGGGATTCAAGTTAGACCAAGTTGGAAGGATATATATCACAATTTTAAAGTATTTTTGAAGGGTTTGAAGGGAAATTTTGTCCATTATGGAATGACTTGTAAGTTAAAAACTTATAATAACCTGTTTGATATGTTTATATTGATCAATTATCTTGGTTTTTTTTTTTTATAATTCTTATTTATTTTGTTTACACAATCCTTGATCTCATGCTTCAAAATCAAGAGTCCTTAAATAAGCCTTTTGTTCTGTCATCCTTCTAACATTTTTGTAAGGCTATAAATATATAAATCAAGATGTTTATAAATAATTTGAACTTGTTTCTCAAAACAAAAAAAAACAAAAAAAAAAAAAAAAATTGAACTTGTTTTTAAGAAAATAAAAACTCGTTTATGTTTGTATATTTAGCAAATGATAAAATCAAGTTTAAATTTAGATTTGGCTATTAAACATGTCAAACTCAAATAATATAAGATATTCTATGTTTATATGTTTACATGTATAAAAATATATATTTATAAAGACTTAGTGTTCGTTTGGGAAGCGCGTTTTGCGCTTCCTAGCGCTCACGTCTGCGTTTTCAACTTTTTTTTTTTTTCCTCAAGTCATGATTGTTGACTTTGGAGTGTGAACAGTGCACACACAGTAACTTTTTTAGCAACTTTTCAGTTACGGGACTCACAAATCTCACTTTTTAACAATTTTTTCATTAAAAATGAGTTCTACGATATTATTTATACATTTAAAAATTATTTTGTTACAGTATTTTTTAGTTTTCAATTTTCAACTGTACCCAAACGGACCCGAAAAAAAGAGCTGAGCAGTTACTTTTCTTTATTTACTGTTGCTATTTAAAAAATAAAAAAAAAAGGTTTCCAATCAATATAAGAAAATTAATGCAAACTACTTTGGCTGTTTGGCAGCGCAACCCATAAGGCCCACAACCAATACGAGAAAAGATACAGAAAATTATTATAAGGTTAAATTGAAATTATATCCTCAACGTTTGGGGTGTTTAGATTTTATATCTTGAAATTTTATAATTTGAATTTTATCTCCTAAAATTTATGAGTGTTTAGATTTTACACTTGATATTTCAAAATTTGGAATTTACTCCCTAAATTTTAGAGGTATTTGAATTTTACTTTCCAAAGTTTAGGTGTTTGGATTTTACACCTTGAAGTTCCAGAATTTGGAAGTATTAAATCCAAACACTCCCAAACTTTAGGAGATGAAATCGGAAATCTAAATTTTGAAACATCAGGGTGTAAAATCCAAACACTCCAAATTTTAAGGAGTAAAATCTAAATTTTGAAATTTCAAGGTATAAAATTCAAATACTTCCAAACTTTAGAAGTGTAATTTGTATTTTACCCTTATTATAATTATCATTTTAACAATTAATTAAAACTAGATATGAGGTTCAACTTCTGCTAACACCAAAAACCAATTGGTGTCTTAATATGATAATACTAAAAGAGATATCATTTAATTGAGATTTTCTAAAAAATCTCAATTATCATTTTGATGTCAGGAGCTGATGCCACAGCCCAGTTGAAATTTTCTAAAAAATAATTATCATTTAATTGAGAGAGGAGAAAATGGTCCAATAAGTTTTATCTTTCGAATTATTTCCAATTCTCTATGGACTCAATTAAGAGGCCATTCTTGTCACATACATTGTCCAAAAACACTTATTTGAGCGGGTTGGTGTTCTAAAATTTTATTCCATCAAACAAAGAATTTTATATATTTTAAATGACGTTATATACACTCTCAAACTCCTCTCTTCTCCAAAAAAAAAAAAAAAAAAAAAAAAAAACTCCTCTCTTTCTCCATATACCACTATTGACAAGATGTTAACCAATTTTTAAATTTTTTTTTCAAAGTAATATTATTTTCTTTGCACAAACTAGCTCATTTCTCTCTTGAATTTTTTGTGTAGATTCTGAATTTTGAGGCTCTTAAATGACCCAGACGATAGAAATGTTTTTCAATTTGGGTCTGTTTTCGTGAATTAAAGATTTTTTTTTTCACAATTCCTCCACCACTAACTCATTCCACATTCTAGTCAATATATCCTCAACGTTGTTGTATGATTCTATTTCTACCGTCTACGAGATTGACGATGAGAACCCTAACATCATCACTCTTTTTGGGTAGTTTAGTAATTGGTTTTATGTTTCTGGGACTTTTCTGTTTTTTCTGGATTTGGATTTTGTGGGTAGTTTGTTTTCTCAAATCATTGTGAAAAATTGTGCTCAGTTTATTGTCGGAAAATGACATTTGATCACTTAGGTGATCATATCTCTTCAATCATCAGAAATTGTTGAGTGAAACTTGTTCTATTAGAAGTATACGTACATGGCTTCAATATGGACACACATTTGACTAGTTTGAATTTAAATGAGTGAGATATAGTTTTTTAAATTTGGAGTAGGATCGATGTCGATCTGTGAAAGCTGCATTTGTAACTTTTGAGACTGCGTATGCATCTTGTGGTGGAAAACCCTCTCTAAAAATCTCGAAAATTGAGTTCTAAAGAAAATTTTGTTACGGGTATGTTTCATTGTTTTGCACGAAAAAAAAAAAAAAAAAAAGGGTATCGAAAGTCGAAACACATATCCCACATAGCTGGGATGTGATTTTCAAGCCCAAACTTCTCCTATAAAAAGTCCTACATCTTAGAAAAACAAAGGAAATGATTTTCTAGAAATGATCCCCGATTTGTCTATATACATAAATATACATTGGACGTTAGGGGTTACTGTGAATTGTGATGCATCCAAATATTACATGGCAAAAGTGTGATGCATTTTTCCTTCTTTTCTTTGCAAATTTATTTATATGAGCTATTTCATCTACAACCCTTGTCACCTAGGGAGGGACTTGAAATAAAAATAGCTTAACATAAGAAATGAAGCTAACGAAACACAAGAAATGTGGTAACAACTAACAAGAAAACAAACATAGAGATCATTCTGGAGTTCTCTCCCCCAACACATAGGAAAAAATCTTGAGTGAGACGGACACATGCGCCTATTGTCTCACTGACATGCGCGTCCCTCATGCATGAGACCCACATGCTAGTGAGACAATGAATGCATGTGGCTGTCTCCCAAGATAACATCTCCACACAGAGACACGTTAAAATAAAGATTAGAGTTTACTTTTTTCTATCTCTTCATTTACTATAACAAACTTATATTATTATTATTATTATTTATTATAAGATATATACAACTGGCAGTGGGACACCTATTTGAAATCATTTTTGATGGGGATCGACAAACTATCCTACGCAGAAGACCTCACTAAGAACATTCGTCCACTCTGCCACGACATGGACGAATGACAAGTGAATCATTAATAAGAAGTTTTAATGCCTCAATTAGTTACCAATTAGCTCTCATATAGTTGGAAGCTCATCAACACCCACATTAATAAGCCTTGAAGCGTTACAAAAAGGGCACTAAAGTCACGATTAAAGCCCCAACGGCTAGAAACTGTGAAGCTATATATACAAGTCCATTAGGACCAGACCAGGTACATACACACAATTGAAATACACTAGCACACATAATTTTGATATTCTGAGCTCTCCTACTTCCTAATAAGCTTCCATTTACTGACTTTATCATCAGAGACTTCGTGGCACGCACTACATTGGTGACCATCTGAGGAGAGCTTTACACCACGTTTGCAGGCTCAGTGACAAGGATTCGACTCTGTCTGGACAAACCTACATTGCTAAAGATTTTCGCATCATCAATTTATACAATCGTTTAACCATTTTGGTGAGCCATGTGTTCATGAACTACAACCCTTCCTTTTCATCTCCAACTAGGATAAAATAACTCCTTTGAAAAGATTGCGTTAGATTAGAAAGTTCATGTTTGCATCTCCCCCCCGCGCCCCCCCCCCCTCCCAAAAAAAAAAAAAAAATCACGTATCTAAGTGTTTGTGGGGTGTGAGGGGAAGGGTAGGGGTTCAAGTTTCTAGAAAAAAGTTTCACATACATATACACTTAAATTAGGATAGAGTAGCATTTCTATATATATATATATATATAAAAGAACAAAACTTAGATACAGTACCTAAAATCATGTTCCTTAAGCTCCCTTTTTAAGATTCAGCTATATAGCTACTTAAATAAAAAATACACTTTTATCCCATGAGAAAAAATCCACATGGCAAAATCTTAAAAAGGAAATTTAAGAAACAGCACCTAAGTACTGTACCTAAATCTTGCTTTACTAAAAAAAAAAAGGTCCATGTTCCATTATGGTATTGATTGGGACTTGGGATTTTTTATTTTTTATTTTCCATTAATGGGGGCAATCTAATTGAGGTTGGACAAATTCTAAAGGTTACAATTCCCACTAAAAAACATTAGGCTAAAATGCAAAACATATCCTTTAATTTTCACTAGAATTCATTTCAATCCTCTAATTTTGCTTTCGTTTATTTTAGTTTTCTAAAGATTCAATTTTGTCCAATTAAGATCTCTTTGTCAACTTCCATTAATTTTTTTTTTAAATTCTAGAAAATATTTTTTGGTTATTAATTAAAATTTTTAATTAATATGAATACATATTTTAAAAATCTAATCATTAAATTATATGTTCTTTATATTCTTAATACACATTAAATTTTATACTAATTGGATGTTATTTACTATTTGATCTATAAACGTATAATTTTAAACTACAAAAATTTAAATTTAAATATTTTATTGATGACATAGTTATTAATTTTTAATTTTCTAAAAATTTTATAAGCATATAAAATGCAAGAAGAAGATGTAGCCTTATATTTTTTGTTTTGTTTTTATTTTTTCTTTTTTGAGAGGAAAAATATAACCTTACGTTACATCAAATTTATTGCAGACATCGTCTTTGGAGGTGTATGTCTTGTCAACCTAATTATGGTTCTTTTTTTATTTTTTATTTTTTATTTTTTTTTATTCTACCTAATTATGGTTCTTAGTTCTTATTACATGTAGCACGTCTTTGCATGTTATATGACAGCAAAGCTTAGAATAGACTTATATTAATATAGGGGGCCTAACATGGGTTTAATTGGAAAAGTAAAAAAATAGGGTCCATGTTGCGATATTACTAATCAAAATTCAAAGCATTAATTTGTTCAAAGAAAAAAAATAAGCATTTCTTTTTCATTTATTTTTTGGTTATAACAAAGTCACCTATGAACTCCCTTAAATAGAGCACAGGTTCAATTTCAAAGGAGAGAGACACGGAAGACTCGAGAGAGAGAGAGAGAGAGAGATGAAGAGAGAGAGCCATCCTTTGTTGAGGGGAGGGAGAAGAGGAGAGAGTAAATACAGTCATGGGTGGACAGCGGCTGAGATGCAATCACTGGCTAGCATTTGTGAGGCTTTATTACCTCCTTTGACATTGAATTCTTTGGAGGGGAAGAACGACCAACCTACCGAGGCTGTGCAGTCCTTCTACAAAGCTTCTGGGTCTCAATTTCCATTTCCTGATGAGGTAATAATATTAATAATTCTTCAATTATATACTCTGTGTGTGTTTGTGTTTTTGTTTGTCTCTCAGTTACATGTTTGGTTTAGTTATCTATGTCATGTTTTTGATAGAACTCATAAAATTTATCAATGATAGTTTCTACAGCCCTCCATGGGAGACTTTCAAGTTTCTATGCCATTAGGTTATTGTTAACAAAAGCCAGTTAGGTAATCATCAAAGAAGTACTTAATTTTTTATTTTTCTTCTTTTTGTAATGGAATGAGAACAGGCTGCAGAGCTTATTGGGAAAAGGGCAGTAACAGAAGCTGTGATATTAGTGAGAGTGGTTTTGGGGGCGCTGGGTACGAGGTTGGGTACTTTATTGCTCTGTGGACCTCTTTGTCTTAGCAGTAAATGGCCCTTCGTCTTCAACTTTTCTTGCATATCCTTGGAGAATAGAGAGAAAATTTTGCAGTGGTGGTTTAGGCATAGATTTTTGACACCGATCAGAGCTGCAGTTCTTTACATCAAAGCCTTGTCCCTCTACAATTTCTTCTCTCGGGTAATGCCTCATACTCTATTTGCTTTTTCTTACATTATATTTAGTACTCTTTTTTTTTTTAAAGGAAAACTATAATTTAGTACCTAGCTAGAGATTGAAACAAAAGAAGACAAAATAATAAAAAAAACTTTCATTTGTTTTATTTTTAGTACCCAGTATTCCTATGTGGAAAATTCTTAGTTTATATTGTATATATTTGAGCTTCCACTGACATTATTTTTTGAATAATTTTACAAGCATAAATTATTTTATAATATTTTTATAAATTATTAATGTGGCAAATTTTTATAAGTTTTAATATGGGTCTATTGTTAACATCATATTTATATTTATTAATGATTATTTAGAAATTACTAAAGTCACGTTAGCAGTTTGTAAAAATATTGTAAAATAGTTTATGTATTCGGCATTACTCTTATTTTTTACTTAGCAATAATCACTAATCTCATGAATAATTTAAAAAACTTTTATATGAATTTAACATTTTCCATAATTTATAAAAACAACTTAACAAATAGCGCCATTATGATTGAGCACACTATTTGAATTTCTTGACTCCGCTATTATTATGTCTGCCTCTCTTTGATTTCCATAAACGAGAGGCAGACATATTCCTATTTGCCTATTTGGGATTCAAATAGGAATGGTCCACGTAAAACTTTTTATTTCATTTTTCCGTGATTAATGTCAGAATTTTAATTCCATTAATAAAGTATAAAACATTTTTTTTTTCCTTCATTAATGTCAGAGCTCTAACTCAATTAATACACTAAATCATTTTATATTTGTCATTACTGTCAAAGCTCTAATAAACTTTTTATTTAAAAAAGAAAGAGAAAATTAACAAGATCAGTCAAATACTCAAATATACAATACTACGCTAAGAATAAAATTTTAGAGTTTTAGAAAAAATTACAGGATAAAACACTTTTAAAATTTTAGAGTTTTAGATATCTTATTTAAACCTTAAATGTCAAAATGTTTCATTTAAATTTTAAATTTTTTTACAAAGATTTTATTTAAATCTTTGTTTTTTGTTTTGTTTTTGTTTTGTAAATTTCATTTAAAGATTAAATTTTAAAACAAATTTCATTCAAAGTAATTGATAATGTCATATTTAATGGGATTAACCCAAAAAAGAAAAAGAAAAAGAAAAAGAAAAAGTAATAGACTGTTATATGAATGAGACGCTTTCTCCCCCTCTTTCTATTCTCTTTCCGTGTGTGTTAAAAAATACTTAGTATTTTAAAAAATAAGACGATTTAGAAACTTTGAGATTTAAATGAAATATTTTAAGATATATAAAAATACATAAAATTTTAAGGTTTAAAATATAATTACCCAAATATATAACCCCTATGAAAATGATATGATATAAGATATAACACTGAAGTGAGGAATGAATAATAACTAAAAATAGTTGGAATCACAATATCAACACATGATCATCATTGACGCTATCCTGCCTGTCAGCTGTCAAGATACAGAGGTTTATGAATAAAAGTATAAAACATTATATTTTCTTGATGACTCATAGTTTTTTTTTTTTTTTTTTGAGCAAGTGATTACTCATAGTTTGGTGAATACTTGAAGGGAAAGAAATTAAAAGTAGGCTAGATTAGGACTTTCAGACTAGTCATGTTTTGGTCCAGTTAAAACTACCAACTCTTCCAGCTTATTAAGCAGTTAATATTTCTTTACCAAGCCATTCACAATGTTAATAAGATTTATGATTCTCACATAAATTCAAAATCTTGAAAGAGAGGGTGATTTGACAATCTACTTAATTTATGCCTTTAAATTTATACTTTTCCCTTACAATAACTCTTGTATTTATTTGATAATTTTCTTTATGATAACTCAATAAATAGGAGAGTGAAAGATTTGAATTCAGGTTTTTCTTTTGCATTCACATCAAAGATACTAAAAAATAGACAAAGGCCTTTTAGTTGAATTGACGTCTCTCAATACACAAAGTACTTGAAAGTTTAGGGTAAAAAAATATTCGAGCTGAGAAGTTAGCAACTTACTATAATTATCTCTATAAAAAAGTGCTAAAAAATATACTATTTTTAGCATTTTAACAAACTATTTTATCTATTTTAACACAACATTTTATAATGTAGTTTACATGAAGTCTTTTATTTTTTACATACAACCTATTAAAATAAGTATAAACAAGTAAACAACCCAACTTATTAATTTTTTATATAATCTCACCACCGCACACTTTTAGTGTGCGATGGTCACTGCACAAGTATAAGTATTTGTGAAGTGTGAAAGCCAGGGGCTAAGGAGGGCAATTAATTAAAAAAATAATTAATTTTTTAATTAATTTTTATATTTCCCATAAAGTGGTATTAAAGCTTTCTTAAAAATGGTCTATTAAAAAAATGTTCTAAAGGCACCTTGATCCTTTGTTTTGTTTTATTTTTTGTCATTTTAGGAAAGAGAAATGTTATCACCATAATATTTTTACAACAAATTATAAGTGGCAGTTTGTTATTGGTAAAGTAAAGAATTAATTTCAATTATAAGTTCAAATTAGAACTAATAACAACTAGTTATCTATAATTTGTTATAAAAATATTATAAAAATATTGTGAACGTAATATTTTTAGCATTTCTCTTCTAAGAAAAGGGCAAAGATATAGAGAAAAATTCAGTATTCTTGTATTCTGTAAAGTTCCCTGATAGAAAAATTTGTCAGTACAGCCTACAAACTTGACAAACGGTTTTTGTTTTGTACGAGAGTTTCTTTCCTTCATTTTTGATCCACCTACTTCGTACGGCATTAGATTGAAAAAAAAGCCTTTTTCTTTTGCTGAAAAAATATAAATAAAGGCTTATTCATTGATGCTAAAGTTACAGGTTGTCTTATTTTATCTATTTTTTGAATAATTCATAGTTATAATTTGAAGAAGATTTCAACCAGAATATTTTCCTTAGAAATGTTAACTTTAAAAATAGAAAAATGTTTCTTGGACGAATTTTCCATAGAATAAGACATTTCCTTTTCTTTCGGGTTCAAAGATTTTTCGTATGTTTCGGGCTATACCCCATGACAGTTAGATGTAATTTTCATTAGCTGTTAGCCATAAATTGGAGGATGGTAGATTGAAAGGGATCCACGTTTCGACTATCTTATTATTGCCTTGAAAGCAAAACAAGTTGAGAGATTTTTCTTCTCTTTCTTTAATTTTTATTTTTAGTTAGAAAACAAATAGGGTACCCTTTTACATTTTCCACTCTCTTTCATTTCTTTTTATGATTACTTATAAATTTTTTTTTTGACAAAAAAGGGTATAGAAATTCCTTAGGGGGCAAGAGATTTCAAACCTAAGATCTCATAAATATTATGAGGCCTTAAGAATCACCTAGCCAATCCTTTAAAGTTAATTACTTATAAATAAAAAAAACTTTGAACATTCTAGTTAACTTTTTCATTGGTTTAAAAAAAAAAAAAAAAAAAATCTCAAATGTCATTGTTCTCTTGAAAATTTAATAGGTAATACCAAAAATTTTATAACTCAATGATACTTAACTGGATTTAGACTATACACATTAGTTTGTGCAAAATTTTTTCTTAAGTTTAGAATAAAAATGAACTTTTTTCTATTTTTGTTAACTACTTTTCAAAACAACTACATCAATGATCTATTCTAAACTTTATTTCATTCAAATAGTTTTACTTCACTCTTTTTTTTATTATTTCCTTCACTTTTCAAAACACCAAATTTTCCTCTACTTTTTAAAATACTCATACCCACTTTTCAAAAAGATAATAAAATATTCGTTTCGTGAAGCTATGGTGTTCCTTAATTTTGGGGCAGCACAGTGGCAAAATGGTACTTTTCTCCAACCTACTATGTGACAACTAAAGAGGCTATTACGTGTAATTTTAGTCACATGAATTTTTTAATTAGTCATGTGACTTGTATTGGGAAGCTAATGTGGGTGCTTTTATATATTGGGTTCATTTATCATATAGGGCTCTTATGCTATTTTAGAGAATCTAAAGTAAATGTTCTTATGTAATTATGAGGAAATTACTAGTTATTTCAGTAATACATTGATGTGGTACTCTATTCTTTTATATGAACTTTGGATTCCAACATAAATTTAAGGAAGGGGGAAGTATGAAAGTTTTTTTTTTTTTGGGGCATAATAATGATGTAGCAAGTTGATGTCGATTTTCTTTGAGATTATATTATATAATTTCATAAAGTGGACTACGAAAGGTTTCGCTCAGATTATTCTCTAATTTGAAATTAAAATTAGGATTTGATTGTAGTCTATTTCGCTTTCAAAAGTGATATTTTCCATATCTAGCTAACACGTTTTTGACTTGGTTTCTGAATTTAAATCTAAGGTAAGTTGGTAATAATAATATGATCAACTCAAATTTTCCTCAAGTTGTATTGTTATATAAATTCTTGTTATATTCTCTCCAAATTTTATTTCTGAATTGGTATTGGTACTTCCAGTGAAGAGCTTTATTATTCAAATCTTCCATTTCTTATTGTAAATTTGTAATTTTGTAATTATCGAATTTAATATATATATATATATACACAGTTGGATTTTATCGATTTTTTTTTTCAGTTTAAGTAATCTTAACCATTGGACTAATAAAAACTAATTAATCTAAAAGTGGATAAAATTTACCTTGTAAAATTTAAGCCTAACATGCACTTAAATTAAATCAATCGTTTTGTTATTTTATATAGTTTATTGTGCTTTTCCAAAAAGCGCACCATTAGAAATGCATTTCTCAAAAAATTTTCACCAAATTATATAATAAGTTACGTGCATTATTTTTTTGAGAAAATATAAATAACTGTTTATAAGTTAGTGCGAGTTTGTACTTTGTAGAAAGTGTGTGCTTGATGACACTATGATAGTGTCAAAATTGCTATGGCAATATCAAGCTTATTGGGTACTCCCTAGTCTTATTTAGACAATATTTGAGTCCATTCCTATAAGGGGAAAAAAAAGAAAAAGAAAAAGATAGTTGAGTCCATTATCTATCATTATTTCTTAGGACTTGATCGTTGTAGTGTTAAAGTAGTACTCCTAATTTCTAGTTTTAAATTTGGTCAAACATGTTTAAGAAGTCCTGATGAATAGTTTGATTATGTTAAAATGTTCGATTAAGAAGTCTTGAAATACATTCTCAAAAAAGAAATCTTGAAATAATTTAATATCTCCAAACAACCAATAAAGATAAAAAAAAATATATTTAAGCAACAGTTTAGAGCATAATATATTAGAGATAATGACAACCAAGAAATTTACAAAAACCATTGTGTTGGATTAACATCCATTAATGCCTTTCTAATGGTGCGCTTTTTGGAAAACCATTGTGTTGGATTAACAGTTTAGAGCATAATATATTAGAGATAATGACAACCAAGCATCAATCATATTTGATGCGCTATATGTGGAAAACTATCTCTGTGTTTGGTAAAGGTCATCATCCATTAATGCCTCGGTACTAAAAGTCTAGGGTCGTTGATGGGTAATTATTATATTTTGAAAGCTTGGACAAGAATAATGTTACTGTGTGTACAGGGGACCCATCAAGTAAAGCAGGTAAAAGAAATGTAAAAAAGAAAAGGGATCTCATATTTTTTTATAGGGCTCTTGTCCTAAGCAGCAATGACAATTGGAAAAAAAAAAAATGTTATGGGTTTTGCAGTTTTGGTGCCATTGGAGAGAATGGTCGTTGGGCCGACAAGTTCAGGTCTACTCTTTTTTTTTTTTTTTTTTTTTTTTAAATAAATATTTTATAAATATTTTTATTTTATTTTATTTTATTTATAAGGTCAGCAGATCGGATTGCGCAGACACGGTTTGCTCGTAACGAATTCTTAATAGCAATATGATAGTGATTCTTTGTTTTTTATTTTTTATTAGCGAAAAGTCACTTTTAGTCCATACATTTTTAGGCGATTCCGATTTTAGTTCTTATATTTTATTTTTACCGCTTTTAGTTTCTATTATGAAAAATGCTTTCCGTTTTAGTCCATGCCATTACTCATTTAACAGAATTATCCTATGTGGCAAACAGTCTACCAGTAAATGCTGACGTGTTCATTAAAATAATATTAAAAAAATTATTTACATTTTTAAAAATACCACATCAGCAATTTAATTTAAAAAAAAAAGCCACGTAAGATAAAAATAATATAAAAATTTCTAACCTAATTATTAAAAAAAAAAGAAATTAGTTAAATGAATTTTTTTCTTTTTTTTGGAAGAACATGAAGAACTTAGAATTTTTTTTTTCATTTTCTTCTCTAACTAAGCTTGCCAAGAAAATTAAAAATTAAAAATTTACTTTTCTTTTCTTGCATTTTCTTAGCAACCAAACCCATAAAATTACTCAGATTTACAAAATAAAAAGACATGCTGACAAAAATTTACAAAACAGAAACATTCAACAAAATTTTCTTACGCTTTGAAACCAAACACAAAAAGCACAAAACTCAAACCCAGATTTTCGGCCTCCATGCACAACCAAACCACAAACAACCACACAACCTTAAATTCCTTATACTCCAAAACCCCCAAAGTAATTAAACCCTAGAAAGAATCTATCATCATATTCAGCCATGGATCCAATGGGCCTGAGCCTGGGTCCAATTCCCTCCCTCGATGGCAATGGCGACGGTGGTGGTGGCAGCGTCGATGCTTGGTACGGTAACATCCAGTACCTTCTCAACATCTCCGCCATTGGCTCCATCTGCTGCGTCATCATCTTCCTCTCCATCAAACTCCGTAGCGACCACCGTCGGATCCTCGGTCCCATTGCCTTCTTCACCAAGCTCCTCGTCGTCTGGCACGCCACGTGTTGCGAGATCGCCCGCCACTGCGGCGCCGACGTCGCTCAATTCCTCCTGATCGAAGGCTGAAGCTTCGCCGTACTCTCCTTCATCGCTCTCCTCTCGATCTTTCTGATTCTCCCTATCAACCTCTATGCCGGCACCGCTTCTCTGAACGACGACCAGTTCTTCAAAACAACGATCAACCACATCGCCAAAGGCTCTCCTTTGCTTTGGATCCATTTCCTATTCGTCATGTTCTTCCAAAAAATATAGTTCTGAGTTCTGAGTTCTTCATGTTCTTCCAAAAAAAGAAAAAAATTAATTTAACTAATTAATTTTCTTTTTTTTAAAAATAATTAGGTTAGAAAATTTTATATTATTTTTATCTGACGTGGCTTTTTAAAACTGTGGGTGAGAAAGCCCGACGTCACAAAATGGGCCTGAGGCCCAGTTCAAATACGACTCAATGTCCGAAGAGATTAAATGTATCAATGCTCAGCCATCCTGCGGAAGCACAGCCCATTGATTAAAAAAAACTCGGTCCGAAGACAACCCAATATGGCCGAAGAGATCCTACTTGAGGGAGCAGCCCAGAGCTTGATCGGGTAGCCGAGCTGAAGGTCTCCCTCCCAGGACAGAATTTCGAACACGTCTGACTGCGTAGCTATCACAAAATGTCTAGCTAAAAAAGCTGTCACCGCCACATTTAATGCATTACAGCAACTTTCCTGGCCGCATTTATGTGGAGAAGACACCTGAACAGTGCGTCTTCACCCACCACCACTCACTGCAGGTTAAAGCAGACGGCTGATGTGACTAGTACTCAAGTGGGTGTCTGGATGGAGGACAAGTGTGCGGTGGAGATGGGAAAAGGGGGTCTATATAATGGAAGCAAGTCTCGCAGAGTGAGGGAGAAAAAAAATTGTATTTGACTGAGCATTTAAATAAAAACAAACTCTTCGGACTACAGGGGTTCATCTCGTAAAAGAACTTGACTCAATCTGTCTTTGTTATTAGTTTTTGTTCATCTGGACCGTTGCTAAATCCACCATTAGCCCATTTGTTTGGCCCATTCTCTACAAATTTATTGTGGGAAATTTGGAGGGCTCATCATATAAAAGTCTTGGTGCCTAGCCCAACAAATTTTGACCCTACAATTGGCGCCGTCTGTGGGAAACAGCTGGAGCAAAGGTGGAAGCAACACCTCGGAAGATGGCCGAACCAAGGCAACGACCAGCTGAATCCAGGTCGTCTAAGAACACCGATCCCTTTCTTCGTCTGGAGCGAAGGCAGAATCGTGAGGAAAGTGTGCACACCGCACGTAACGACCAAAACCAGTCGCATGGGGAGAGCCACATGTCTCATGCAGAGAAGAACGAAGGCATGCAAAGAGAAATAGACAGGCTCAAAAGGGAGTTGCGCCATGCAAAGAGGAAGCGTAGCCCCTCGTATTCTGATGAAGACCTTGAGGACGAAGGAGATGCTGGCTACAAACAGAAGCATCGGACACCGGCCAACGAATCCTTTACCTATGAAGAACTGCGTCATGATGGGAGGGGCTTTCAGGATCCCTTACTGAGGGGCGCAGGGAACGATGCCATGAGCAAAGCTCTAGATCAGATCTCCCGGTCTCCTTTTACACGAAATATCGAGGGTGCCAGACTTCCCAGACGTTTCCACCAACCCACATTCACCATCTACAATGGCAGAATCGACCCAGTGGAACACGTGAGTCATTTCAACCAGCGAATGGCAGTTCACTCCAGGGACGAGGCCCTGATGTGCAAAGTTTTTCCATCCAGTTTGGGACCAATAGCCATGAGATGGTTCGACAGTCTGAAGGCAAACACTATTAGCTCTTTCCAAGGGCTAACCCAGGCCTTTGGGTCTCGTTTCGTCACTTGCCGTAGGGTGCCCCAGTCCGTGGCCTCGCTGTTGTCTGTCAGCATGAAAGGGAACGAGACACTGAAGTCATATTCAGATAGATTCTGGGAAACATACAATGAGGTAGAGGAAGACTGTGAATCGATGGCTGTTAGCTCTTTTAAACTAGGCCTCCCCACTGAACATCCCTTGAGAACGTCTTTGACGCGCAAGCCTGCCACCAGCATACGCCAGTTGATGGACAGGATTGACAAGTACAAAAGAGTTGAGGAGGATCAGCAGCAGAGTAAGGGAAAGGAGAAGGTTATCCCTCAGGAGGGGAGGGATTTCAGGTCGGACAGACAGAATCACAATAGGCCGAGGAAGGACTGGGCCGGGCAAAGCACAGCGAACTTTCAGACGGTCAACGCAGTTTTTCGGGAACCAGTGCACCAAGTCCTGGATAAGATAAAAAACGAACCATTCTTCAAAAGGCCGAACAAGATGGTGGGAAACCCTGAAAGGCGCAACCACAATTTTTACTGTCATTATCACCTGGACCACGGCCACACCACTGAGGACTGCAGGAGCCTGTGGGATCATTTGGACCAGCTGGTTGGAGAGGGCAGGTTGAAGCACCTCCTACACCCCTCATATGGCCAAGGAAATCAAACCAGCACGGGGCCCAGAAGGGGTGATTTCGTAAAACCCCATTTGGGAACGATCAATGTCATTTTTGCCGCACCAGGAAGGACAGGGTCTTGCCCATCTAGGATATTGTCAGTCGCTCGGATACCCTCGAATAAGGTTAACAGAGAGCCGAAGAGGTCTAGGACAGACGTCCCGGTCTTAGGTTTTTCGGAGGAAGACAAAATAGGAACAGTACAGCCGCATGATGATGCACTGGTAGTCACCCTAAGAATAGGAGGGTACGACGTCAAAAGGGTGATGGTGGATGAGGGGAGCGCTGCAGAAATAATGTATCCAGATCTATATAGGGGGCTGAACTTGTCCCCCGAAGACTTGACTCCATACAGTTCACCTTTAGTCAGTTTCGATGGAAACGTAATCGTGCCGAAGGGGCAGATTAGACTGCCCGTGCAAACCGGTGCTGAGATTGTGGAGGTAGATTTCATAGTGGTGGATGCCTACTCACCCTACACCGCCATTGTAGGCAGACCTTGGCTTCATACCCTTGGGGCTGTGTCTTCCACCCTACACCAGAAGGTTAAGTACCCCTCTGAGGGGGTAGTTGAAGAAATTCGAGGGGATCAGGCTATGTCCAGGCAATGTCTAGTGGCAGCCATCCAGCACGAACGGCATGCCGAGCCCTCAAATGGTGACAAGGGAAGTTTATAGCAATTAAGGTCTTCGGCGACGGAAACCGGAACCTCGGCCGGAGAAGCAGAGTGCGAAAGCTTGACAAGAATAGTTGTTGATAATAATCCAGAGAAGTTCTTTCAGGTCGGATCTATGCTGCCTCCTCAGGAGAAGGGGGAGTTGATAGAGTTCCTCAGGGGGAACATTGATGTATTTGCATGGGATCCTGCGGAGGCCCCGGGGGTAAGCCCAGATTTCATTTGCCACCATCTAAACGTAGATCCCACCATCATCCCCAAGAAACAACCGCTCCGGCGGCCATCGAAGGAACACGCAGATGCAATCAGGGAAGAGGTAACGAAGCTCAAGCAGGCAGGGGCTATCAAGGAAATTTTTTACCTCGAATGGCTGGCCAACACAGTGGTGGTAAAAAAGAAAAGTGGGAAATGGCGGGTGTGCGTGGACTTCACTGATCTCAATAGAGCTTGTCCCAAGGATCCTTTTCCCATGCCGAAGATAGATCAACTAGTTGACGCTACCGTTGGGCACCCTCGGATGAGTTTCTTGGACGCCTTTCAAGGCTATCATCAGATACCTCTGGCACTAGCCGACCAGAGCAAGACGGCTTTCGTAACCCCTATAGGAAATTACCACTACAAGGTAATGCCGTTTGGCTTGAAGAATGCTGGAGCTACCTATCAGAGAATGATGACCAGGATGTTTGAACCACAGCTGGGCAAAAGCGTGGAGGTTTATATCGACGACATGGTGGTTAAAAGTAAGGTTATCACGGAACATATTGGGGACCTTCGGGACATCTTCGAGATTCTGAGGCGACACAGACTACGCTTGAATGCCTCCAAATGTTCGTTTGGCGTGGGGTCGGGCAAGTTCCTGGGGTATATGGTCACCCATAGGGGAATCGAAGTTAACCCCGACCAGATAAAGGCCATCAACGACTTGCAAGCCCCTCGGAACCCCAAGGAGATCCAGAAGCTGACTGGGATGACCGCTGCCCTTAACAGATTCATTTCCAGATCAGCCGATAGGTGTAGGCCTTTTTTCTCGTTAATCAATAAGTGGAAGGATTTCAAGTGGACGGAGGAATGTGCCGTTGCTTTCCAGCAACTTAAGGACTACTTGGCTAGACCTCCCATCATGTCCAGCCCCGAGCCAGATGAAATCCTGTTCGCCTACATCGCTGTGGCTCCTAGTGCTGTTAGCTTGGTGCTGATCCGAACAGACTGTGGCGTGCAGAAACCCGTCTATTATGTGAGCAAATCGCTGCAGGAAGCTGAGACTCGTTATTTGCCCCTAGAGAAGGCCATTCTAGCTGTCGTGATGGGTACTAAGAAACTGCCCCACTATTTTCAAGCTCATACCGTCATAGTCCTTACCCAGCTCCCACTTAGAACAATACTCCGAAGTGCGGATTACACAGGGAGAATCGCCAAGTGGGGGACGATGCTGGGGGCTTTTGATATTAAGTACATGCCCCGCACGTTGGTGAAGGGCCAGGTCCTTGCGGACTTGGTCGCGGAATTCACAGAGCCCCCGTTAGATGAAGTAACCCCAACATTGACCCCTGAGAATAGGACCGTTGGCATGGTCGCCTCACGGAGCCCCTTGCCCTGGGAGGTGTACGTTGATGGCGCATCAAACCAAAGGGGCTCTGGAGTGGGGCTTGTGCTGTTAACCCCAGAAAGAATTACCATCGAAAAAGCTTTAAGACTGAATTTCTCAGCAACGAATAATGAGGCAGAATATGAGGCTCTACTGATGGGGATGAGGATGGTACGAAGGTTAGGGGGAAAGTCGCTCGAGGTACTCTCGGACTCAAGATTAATCGTCGGTCAAGTACAGGGAGAATTTGAGGCTAAGGACGAGAGGATGCAGGGGTACTTGAGCCTAGTTAAGTCCTTGCAATCAGAGTTTGAATATTTTAACCTGCGGCACATTCCCAGAAGTGGCAATACACACGCAGATTCATTGGCCACCCTCGCCACCTCTTCGGCACAGGCATTGCCAAGGGTTATCCTCATTGAGGATATGCAGGAGCCTACGGAAACAAGAAAAGAGTCACTCCAAGTCCACTGCGTCAGAGCCGACCCGTGCTGGATGGATCCCATCATCAAGTTCTTGAAGGATGATGTGTTGCCCGAAGGAAAAGAGGAAGCGGACAAAATACGAAGAAAGGCCACAAGGTTCTGGCTGTCCGAGGAACGGAAACTTTATAAACGTTCCTATTCGGGTCCGTACTTACTGTGCATGCGCCCTGAAGCGGCAGAGTCACTACTGGAAGAATTGCATGAAGGGATATGCGGAAGCCATACAGGAGGCAGGTCCTTGGCCCACCGGGCCATCACCCAGGGCTATTGGTGGCCGTGTATGCAGAGAGAGGCCCACGAATATGTAAAGAAGTGCGACCAATGCCAACGGTTTGCGCCAAACATACACCAGCCAGGTGGTAACCTTAATCCACTATCCAGCCCGTGGCCTTTTGCTCAATGGGGTCTGGACATCGTAGGCCCGTTCCCTAAGGCAGCGGGAAACAGGAAGTACTTGCTGGTCGGGACGGACTATTTCACCAAGTGGGTAGAAGCCGAACCTCTGGCAAATATCAGGGACGTAGATGTGAAGAAGTTCATTTGGAAAAATATCGTCACCAGATTTGGAGTCCCACGTACCCTCATCTCGGACAACGGGCTTCAGTTCGATAGCAAAGCTTTTAGAAGTTATTGCAATGAGTTGGGAATCACAAATAGATACTCCACTCCCGCCTACCCCCAGGGAAATGGGCAAGCCGAAGCTGTCAATAAAGTCATTGTTAACGGGCTAAAAAAGAGGCTGGATGATGCGAAGGGTAGATGGATAGAAGAACTACCCCACGTATTATGGGCATATAGGACTACGCCTCGTAGGTCCACTGGGGAGACCCCCTTTTCGATGACTTATGGAGCTGAAGCTGTTATACCTCTCGAGACCGGATTCCCTACCTACAGGACTAGCTATTTCAACCAAGCCGACAACGATGGACATCTGGAGAAGAGTTTGGATCTGATTGAGGAACGAAGGGAAAACGCAATGGTCCGATTGGCTCATTACCAGCAGAAACTCAAACAGGGCCATGACGCCAACGTGAGGTTGAGACCCCTTGAGCCTGGTGATCTGGTCCTGAGGAAGGTGGTAGGCAACGCAAAGAATCCAGCATGGGGAAAACTGGGGCCGAACTGGGAAGGTCCATATCGCATCACCTCAAAGGCCGGCATTGGGGCATACTTTCTAGAGGACCTGGACAATAATGTAGTACCTAGGCCGTGGAATGTAAATAACCTCAAAAGATACTACTATTAAATGAATTCTTCACTCAGCCATGATTGCATTTCTGTCAGGGTAGTTCTCTCAAGTGTTTAAACTTAAATCCAATCATGCCTGTAGTCCTCGGACCAGATGATTTGGGTTAGTTAACACCTTTACGTTTCTCTCAAGTGTTTAAACTTAAACCCCATCATGCCTGTAGTCCTCGGACTAGATGATTTGGGTTAGTTAACACTCCTTTACGTCTCTCAAGTGTTTAAACTTAAATCCAATCATGCCTGTAGTCCTCGGACCAGATGATTTGGGTTAGTTAACACCTTTACGTTTCTCTCAAGTGTTTAAACTTAAACCCCATCATGCCTGTAGTCCTCGGACCAGATGATTTGGGTTAGTTAACACTCCTTTACGTCTCTCAAGTGTTTAAACTTAAATCCAATCATGCCTGTAGTCCTCGGACCAGATGGTTTGGGTTAGTTAACACCTTTACGTTTCTCTCAAGTGTTTAAACTTAAACCCAATCATGCCTGTAGTCCTCGGACCAGATGATTTGGGTTAGTTAACACTCCTTTACGTCTCTCAAGTGTTTAAACTTAAATCCAATCATGCCTGTAGTCCTCGGACCAGATGATTTGGGTTAGTTAACACTCCTTTACGTCAAGTGTTTAAACTTAAATCCAATCATGCCTGTAGTCCTCGGACCAGATGATTTGGGTTAGTTAACACCTTTACGTTTCTCTCAAGTGTTTAAACTTAAACCCAATCATGCCTGTAGTCCTCGGACCAGATGATTTGGGTTAGTTAACACTCCTTTACGTCTCTCTAAGTGTTTAAACTTAAATCCAATCATGCCTGTAGTCCTCGGACCAGATGATTTGGGTTAGTTAACACTCCTTTACGTCTCTCAAGTGTTTAAACTTAAATCCAATCATTCCTGTAGTCCTCGGACCAGATGATTTGGGTTAGTTAACACTCCTTTACGTTTCTCTCAAGTGCTTAAACTTAAATCCAATCATTCCTGTAGTCCCCGGACCAGACGATTTGGGTTAGTTAACACCTTTACATGTTCCTCTTAAGTGTTTAGACTTTATTTTTATCATGCCTGTGGTCCTCGGACCGGATGTTTCGGATTGATTAATATGTTCTTCGAACAATTCTCACTAGCGTTTAGTTGACAACTGCCCACATAATTAATTGGTTGACGGAGTATGTAGACTTAGGTAAACGTTACGTCAAACATAATTATCCTTGTTAACCATAAAGACAAACATATTCTAAAAAAGAAAAGAAGCAACAAAGAACAAAAGCAAACTATTTCATTGCAAGGGCGGTTTCATTACAAAATGGGCGATACAGAGTCCTAACTATTACACAGCCCTAACATCCTAAGCCTTATCTTGAGGCATCGGATCCATTGTTGGTAGACTACCCGCATCTCCAATCTGAAGGGGGGCTGGGTTTGCCTCAGTCTGTACGGAGAGATCCTGACCGGCCGAGGGAGCTTCCGACGCATCTGGCAGGTCACTTATATCAGGGTGGAAATAGATGCTCTCGGATTGCCTTAGAGCAGACTCCGCGGGGACTCCAGCCGCATCAAGGCATTTGCCCCATGTGATTGCGCAGTAGTCTCTGCATACTTTGGCTAACTCCTCGGCCAGCCTAGTTTGGGTCTCTTGCACCCCCAGCATGTAGGCAGCCTGTTTCTCGGCCTCAACCGCTTCCTTGGCCAACTGAGCGTCCTCCTTGGCCAACTTAGCAGCATCCCTGGCTTTGGCTAGCTCGGCCCGCAGCTCGTTCACCAGTGCCCTCTCTGTTTCCAGATTGGTCTCGGTGACGTATAGTTTCTGCCGCTGATCCTCGGCCTGCTTCTCGGCATTCTTCAGGCCTGCCTCAGCGCTTCTCCTTGCCTTCACCTCCTCCTTCAGCTCCTCAGAGATGCGGGCGTAGTCGTCCTTCGCCTTGCCCAAGGCCTTCTCCACCTCCTCCCTTGATCGGGCCTCAGCCTGCACTTTAATCTCCTTTTCCTTGTTCCATTCCTCCGCCACAAAGATTTGCTGAGCGATCTGCATGGCAACCAAAGAGTTTTGCGTTAAGTAGCGAAAGCGCATAAAGGCTACGAAAGAGTCACTTATCTCACCATGCCTAAATCCCTTTTTAGGGACAAGAAAAGCTCCTGTTCGGAGAAGCGCCGATAGGACTCCATGTCCTTCGGAAGGAGGAGAGGCTTCTCCAGCGCATCCGCTATGCGCCCTGCTTTCCCCCCTGCATAGTTTCGCAGGGACGCATCGTGTGGGATGGAGGCGCCATCCAATGTGAGCTTTGGAGACCACGCTCGAGTCCTCCGCCGCACGTCTGCGACCTGGTCTTCTTCTCGGCTCTCCACAGAAGACGCCCGTTTGCCCCTAGTATCATGGGACGTCTTCTGTTGTTTGGGGCCCTTCGGAGGGACCACCTCCCCCTCCTCAACATCAGTTACTTCTGTTACCACCCTTTTCTTCTTCAGATCGGGTAACGCTTTTAGCCCAAGATCCTTTGGGGCTGGAGGAGGGGGTGGTGGTGGAAGGTTGACCTTAGGCTGGGAGGTGCCAACGCCAGTACCTTTGGCCACGTCCTTTGACTTCCGATTTTTCAACAAGGACGATAGGCTCTGCATGTCTTCGTCAGAATCGTCTGGCCGGGCTAGATTTAAGAGCGGAGCAGCAGAATGCCTATCAAGTGCCTCTCCGGCAGACAAAATTTCGACTTCCCCCGAGTCTTCCTCTTCGAATTTGAACTGGTCGATCTGCTGATCAAGCGAGGGGGTAGAGGAAGCCTTTTCCTCCTCTACTACCGGTTCAAGGGGAACTTGTCGGATGGGCTGGACGAGCAGCGGTATATCTTGCGGATTAGGATGGGGCACTGGGGCAAGGTCGAAGGAGGCCAAAAAGGTCTTCCGTGCCACGTCAATGCGATTTATTCGGCGATCCCCGAATGTTATTGCGTTGCCTCTCGGCTGGATTTCAGTCTTCGGGGTGTAGTTGAGTATGAGGGGAACAAACCTAAGTTCACCGTCTTCACTTACGAAAATCTCTGACCGAAGGAGGTAGTTTAAGGCCGCAGTGTTTGTGAGACTCAGCCGAGGAGCTACGTGCCTTCTATCTGTGAACATAGCAATAGAACTCAGGATTGCAATATGGCAAAAAAAAAAGTCCGAACAGCTAAAAATAAAATTTTTTGTTTAAACTATTAGAAAAGCTCAAGGGGGAATGTCCCACCTGGCGCTCCTAGCTGGGTTGGGCAATGAATCCCATCATGCCAGGCGCCCGAGACGATCAGGTAATCGTCCTTCATCCCTTTGTTGGACTTGGGGAGACCAGAGAGGAGTCTGACGACATCGGATCGGGACTTTAGATAGTATCCCGCTCCTTCTTGTTTATGACATTCGTACATGTGTACCACATCGTGCCAAGTCAGTCCCAAACCCAACTGGCGGTTTAGCTCATCAACTGCACCTAAAATTCTAAATGTGTTGGGTGCGCACTGGTCAGGACTAAGCCTATGGGCGATAAGGTAATTTCTGGTGATTGAACCCATGGGAATGGTCATCCCTCCCTCCAGGAAGGCGATAATGGGGATTATCACCTCACCCTCCTCGCGGTCCAGTAATAGCCCCTCCGTGGAGCAATACCTCAAACCCACTTCCCGAGGGATGCGATACGTCGCCCTAAATTTCTTTATCTGGGAGGGACTGTTCACTAGGTACTCAAATCTACCCATTGATTAATGAAGTCTAAAGTGAGGGAGACGCGGAACAGCGACTGAAGAGAATCTACCAATGGCCGAAGAGGCAAACTGAGTAGATTTCAGAAAATTTCGAAGAGAGGAACTTACGTCGGTTTGGATCGGGGGTTGTTTTTTCCTTGGCCCTGCGGAAAGATCGTGGTGGATTCTGGAATGAATTGAAGCAGATGATAGGTAGAGCTGTGAGAGTCTGAACGCTTGAGTTCGCAGGAAGTTTGACGCTCGCAAAGTGAGAAGACGGTCCCCTCCAGGACTTTATATAGTGGCAGGAAAAGTAGTGGGACTTATCCCGCCCGAAACTTTGAGGACAATCTCGACCGTTGATTTGAAATGTGCCTCTAAATCTCAGGGACAAGACGCCGCCTGGAGCAATTAATGGTGCTTCGGAAACAGCGCGACAACAGCGGTTATAAAGAAGGCGCCCAAACCCATGCGCACACGTGCAGAATCAAAAATCCAGTGCCTCCATTTGTCAAAGGGTCAAAACCCCACTTTTTCTCTTCGGATGCGAGGTAAAAAGTGAAATTTTGAGGGGCTATTGTGGGTGAGGAAGCCCGACGTCACAAAATGGGCCTGAGGCCCAGTTCAAATACGACTCAATGTCCGAAGAGATTAAATGTATCAATGCTCAGCCATCCTGCGGAAGCACAGCCCATTGATTAAAAAAAACTCGGTCCGAAGACAACCCAATATGGCCGAAGAGATCCTACTTGAGGGAGCAGCCCAGAGCTTGATCGGGTAGCCGAGCTGAAGGTCTCCCTCCCAGGACAGAATTTCGAACACGTCTGACTGCGTAGCTATCACAAAATGTCTAGCTAAAAAAGCTGTCACCGCCACATTTAATGCATTACAGCAACTTTCCTGGCCGCATTTATGTGGAGAAGACACCTGAACAGTGCGTCTTCACCCACCACCACTCACTGCAGGTTAAAGCAGACGGCTGATGTGACTAGTACTCAAGTGGGTGTCTGGATGGAGGACAAGTGTACGGTGGAGATGGGAAAAGGGGGTCTATATAATGGAAGCAAGTCTCGCAGAGTGAGGGAGAAAAAAAATTGTATTTGACTGAGCATTTAAATAAAAACAAACTCTTCGGACTACAGGGGTTCATCTCGTAAAAGAACTTGACTCAATCTGTCTTTGTTATTAGTTTTTGTTCATCTGGACCGTTGCTAAATCCACCATTAGCCCATTTGTTTGGCCCATTCTCTACAAATTTATTGTGGGAAATTTGGAGGGCTCATCATATAAAAGTCTTGGTGCCTAGCCCAACAAATTTTGACCCTACAAAAACAATTACATTATTGATGTGGCATTTTTAAAAATGTAAATAATTTTTTTAATATTATTTTAATGAAAACGTTAGCATTTATTGTTGGACCGTTTGCCACGTAGGATAATTCTGTTAAATGAGTAACGGTAGGGACTAAAACGGAAAGCATTTTTCAAAATAGGGACTAAAAGCAGTAAAAATAAAATGTAGGGACTAAAATAGGAATCGCCTGAAAATGTAGGGACTAAAAGTGGCTTTTCGCCTTTTTTATTTTATTATCCCAAGTTTGTTCGGATTGAGGGGTGTAGGGTAGAGTAGAGGAGACACGGTTTGCTCATAACGAATTCTTGATAGCGATGTGATAGTGCTTTTATGTTTTTTATTTTTTATTTTATTATCCCAAGTCCGTTCGGATTGAGGGGCGTAAGGTAGAGTAAAGGAGATTTAGTTTAAAATTAGCCTATTTTTAATCAACTGTAATCTATTCCCTTCACCCTCTCTCCTTCCAAACGAGCCCTAATGAAAATAAAGGAAGGAGGTTGGGATATACATTAAACCCATGAACAAAGTTTCTCTTCAAATTTGTTTGAAGAGAAACATTTTAACTTTTCAAATATCTCTTTTTTGGGTGTTAATTTTGAAAATTTAATTGTTGGATTTTATGTTCCTTATGTTCTTAACATGTCTATCAAATTTTGTTCAAATCAGTCGTTATTACTATTCGATCAATAAACTTATTTTTATACACAATTTTAGATCACAAAAACTTGAAATTTTAATATTTGTTTGATAACATAGCCATTGATTTTTGATCTTTTTAAAATTTTACAATCATGAAAGATATAATTTGAACATGCAATCTAATAGTTAGATTTTCAAAATTTATACTCAATATAAAGATATACGAGGAGTTTGAAGGATTTTTTTCCAAACTAGTTTGGAGAGAAACTTTGTTTCAAACCCACCAACTCGATGAAATTGACCCAATTCAACCCGATGTCTCAGATTGGTTTCATAAGTTAGTGGGTTGAAATTTTATTTGATTGATTTTAGTATTTTTATAATTAGTTTCGATGAATTTGAAAATCTTAAAATATAATTTAAACACATTATACAAATCATAACAATTTGTTGAAAAAAAAATGTTTAAATAATTGATAAATATTAAAATTTTTTTATAAGGCATAAAAGATGTGTATGCACAATTCACTTACTCATGACCCATGTGGGTTGGGTTAAAAAAGCCCTCTAGCTTGACTTATGCACACTCCCAGAAGTTGGGGAGTGTGATATTATTTTATTTTATTTTTGATTAAAGAGGAGTATAATTGTTCTTTATCACCTTACACACCTAAAAAGAAAAGAAAATTCTAATACATGGGTACTACTTATTTTAGTTGGTAAATTTTTTTTAGTCGTATTGGAGACATATATTCGAATCCCATCTATAAATTATTGGTGCCGCACTTGATGATAAAAGAACAATCGTCATAAAGTTTCATCAACTTAGGCATTTATAAATACTCTAATATCGATTTTTGGTTTGAGTCATGAGTGAGCGTCTTGATCATGATAAAGACTTTGGGAAACATCAGCATGTGCTATGCTGTTGTCCAAAATCATGCCCACAAACTGATTTACAAATCATAAGCATCTTCATCATGATAAAATTGAAGACCACGGGTCATCAAATTTACACAAAACCACTATCACGTATCACAAATAGCCTACTCATCATGCAATCATGCACCACGGATAGAGGGGTAGCATAGCACAATCTGCTCTTGAAGACATGCCTTCCTTATGCCGCATGCAGTTTGTGTGGCTAGATTGGTAAAGCAGTTTGTGCCCCAGTTTGTGTGCAAGGTGAGGTTAGGTTACTTGAGCATACGAAGTGGCATACTGGTTCATGTGGGAAAATGAGTTTGGGTTGGGCTTATTGACAAAACATGGTTAGGCTATATATGGCTGGTGATAATTTTTAGAATTTAGAACACCAAACACAAAAAATCACCTCTATTATCTGTGCCAAATGTCAAATAAATTTGGCATGAGCTACAATGATGTTTTAATAAGAGTAACCTATGACGAGATGTGCTATAAATAATATTTCGGTATTTTTTATTCAAACTTTCTCTTTCTTTATGACTGTTGAGAATTATTCAAACTTTCTCTCCCTTTAATGATTGTTGGGAACAAAAGAGTAAGAATAAAAAAAGAATTAAAAGGAATAAAGAAAGAATATTTAAATTACAGTAAATGAATAGAAGATGTGCCGTAGGGTGTATTGTTAAGTGATGTGTTAAATTAGATAAAGTAACTTTTTATTGTATCGAAATATTATTTGTTTAGTATATCTAATGCTACTAGTGCTCTAAAGATATTTAGAGAAACTGCTGTCTTTTCTCCTCGTGCTTAATTGAGAAGAACCTTGTTTTCCACTCATTCATGTTGTGATAGTAAAAAGAGTGAGAAATTGTTTGAAACCACAAATTCATTTCCATAAGGTTCACTGCAGCAAAATCTTCAAGGAGTTTCCTTGAAGCGGTTCTAGCTCATGCGGACTAAGAGTTATGTTGGAATAAACCATAACTTGATCAATTAATCTGTGTTTAGTTGTTTGGGATCTAAATTGAATTTTTCAATGTCCACTTCGAAATTCAGATCTTTGATAAAATATTCAATCTTTTCTTCAAAAAATCAAAGGTTGGTTGAATCTACAACCAACAGAGTGAAGCACAATACCTAAGAAATTAACTCAAGGATCTTTTATGCTGTTCCATTCTACAGGTGAATGAAAATGATGAAAACCCAGCATGGGAAGCCATTGGATATCATGTTGATACTGATAAGGAGCCATTTGAAGTCCCTCAAAAAAGGCCCCTTGACAAAGGAATGGTAGAAACTATGCGAGAAACTGACTCAACCCTTGTGCAATCTCTTGCCCAGAGAGGTATCAGAGCTGAATTAGACCCCAAGCAGAACCTCTTCAAAATTGAATGTGATGTTGTAGTTGTTGGTTCTGGATGTGGAGGAGGAGTTGCAGCTGCTGTGCTTGCATGTTCAGGACACAAGGTCATTGTTCTTGAGAAAGGGAACTATTTCACTGCTTCTGATTATTCTTCTCTAGAAGGCCCCTCCTTGGAGCAACTATATGAAGCAGGGGGACTCCTTGCATCTACTGATGGGGGAGTCTTTGTTATGGCAGGTTCAACAGTAGGTGGGGGATCTACTGTTAACTGGTCAGCATGCATCAAAACACCTAATACAGTGCTTCGGGAATGGTCTGAGGACTGCAAAATCCCATTTTTTGGGAGCCCTGAATATCTCTCTGCTATGGATATTGTGTGTGAGAGAATTGGTGTAACTGAGACTTGTGTAGAGGAGGGGTTCCAAAATCAAGTACTTCGAAAAGGGTGTGAGAATTTAGGCCTTAAAGTTGACTGTGTGCCACGAAATTCCTCGGAGAATCATTATTGTGGGTCTTGTGGCTATGGCTGTAGAGAGGGAGAGAAGAAAGGGAGTGATGCTACATGGCTCGTGGATGCTGTGGATCATGGTGCAGTGATCTTAACAGGATGTAAAGCTGAGAGATTCAAATTGGAAGACAACAAGAGTGGAAGCAAAAGAACAAAGAGATGCCTGGGAGTGGTAGCAAAGACTTTGAGTAAAAACATCACAAAGAGAGTAGAGATTAAGGCCAAAGTAACAATCTCGGCATGTGGGGCTCTTTTAACACCCCCTATAATGATCTCAAGTGGATTGAAGAACCAAAACATTGGCCGCTACCTTCATCTCCACCCTGTTGCTATGGCCTGGGGATACTTTCCAGAATCAAATACAGACCTCAAGGGTAAAAGCTATGAGGGTGGAATAATCACATCGGTCCATGATGTGGTCGGGGGAGACTCAAAGGTGAGAGCCATCATAGAAACTCCATCACTAGGGCCGGGATCATTTTCTGGATTATGTCCTTGGGAATCTGGACTAGACTTCAAGAGAAGAATGGTTAATTATGCAAGAACTTCTAATTTGATTGCAATAGTTAGGGACTCAGGATCTGGAGAAGTTAAGGTAGAGGGAAGGATAAGCTACAAGTTGGATACATCAGACAGAGAAAACCTCAGGGTTGGGTTAAGGCAGGCATTAAGAATTTTGGTAGCAGCCGGTGCTGTTGAGGTGGGCACCCAGCGTAGTGATGGGCAGAGATTAAAATGCAAAGGAGTTAGTGAAAAGGAAGTGGAGGAGTTTTTGGAGATGGTTTCTGTAGTGGAAGGGCCATTGTCGATGGTAGAGAATTGGACAACACTCACCTCTGCCCATCAGATGGGTAGCTGCAGGATGGGGGCTGATGACAAAGAAGGTGCGGTTGATTCTAATGGGGAAAGTTGGGAAGCAGAGGGCCTATTCGTTTGTGATGCTAGTGTTCTGCCAAGTGCCGTTGGTGTCAATCCCATGATCACCATTCAATCCACTGCTTACTGCATTTCAAAGAGAATAGCTGAGTCCTTAGAAAGGGTAACATTCTTTAAGGCTTCCTGATTCCCCTTATTCTTCTTTAACCGTGCAAACATCTACATGTGCACACATACGTACACAATAATACATACACCCACATTGGAAATGTTGTTTTAGATTGAATCATCTGTTAAATATGTTATAAACATTAGATTCAGTATGCAATAAGTATGTAACTTCCTATGTCTGTCAATGATTAGATGCATATTTTGTATTGTTTTCTCAATTTTAAGTCATTTAGACTAAAAGTTATCTAACATTATGTCTATCAATGATTAAATGCGTATATGGTATTGTTTTCTCAAAATTTTAAGTTATTTAGCCTAAAAGTTCCAATTTTTCAACCACAACATTACCCCCCCAACAGCTGGAAGACAAAGAATAGGGGTAAGAAGCAGCATACAACTGAAAATGAAGCAAAAATTCTGCGAGAAATAAGTTTCTAGGATATACACAAATTTATGAGTTTCATCAGAAGATTGAGTCCTAGAAAAATGTTAATATTTTATATGGTTTCCATTTATTGCCAAAAGGAATAATTGCAGGATTTTCTTATTCAAAACTTGCAGAACAAACTGCTCCTCCATACTACAAGCAGCCTTTATACGATGAACTCAGACTAATTTCATGAAAATAAATATCCTTAGACTAACAGGCCAAATTAACCATAGAGAAGACAATCAGGTTCCAATCTGTGAGGATGAAGGTTTTAAAGGGGAAGTAAAATGGCTAGTGTTCATGAGAGTTGAAGACAAGTAAAGCATCACAACAATAGAAAATTATTGGTTTCTTTCTTTCTCTAGCATTTTCATCTAGAAAATTCTTACTCTTGTGGCAAATGCAAGAAATGATGATAATGCAAACTGATAGTGACTAGTGGTGAAGGGAAAGGGGAAGGGGTATTCCTGTTCATAGAAGCCCAAAATGTGAGCCTGACTCTGGGATAAGAAACATGAAACGATTTCTGAACCATGTATCAAAACATTATTGGTGGTGAATAAAGCTTTAAGAGTTTGGAAAGAAGTTCATAGAAAGTGCATGTTTGTTAGAAGCATTGGTAGTTGGGATAAGGAGATTGATTGGGCTGTGAGAAGGCTGAAGGGAAAAAGTCTGTAGCATGTATTTTGTAAACTAACTTGGCAAGCCGCTGTTTATCACACTTGGAGTGAAAAAAATGCAAGAATTCATGAAAGAAAACCATATTTCTCAAAGTAAGTGGACTTTGCTTGAGAGAACCATATTTCTTTTTGCTTAAGTTCCATTGTCTGTAGTTGCCACTGCATTAGACAGACAAAACTTTCAAGTAGCCAGACCTACAGAATATGCCAAGCAAAAAGAAGATATACAGAACAACCTTTCAGAAATGTAAGACACACTTCATGTCCAACTTAGAATAACTAAATGTACAAGGAACATTGCTGTTTTTACAAGAGCTTTTCTTCATTACAATCGGAGCCTTAGAATTCACATTTTGAATTGGATATGTAATGAATGCTTTGTGTGACTGCACATTTTGTTATTTTGAAATGTGGAACCCTTTTGCGATCCCATGCCTCTCTGGGTCAGCTTGTAAGGGACATCTGTACGTGAGTCCAAGAAAGGGTTCAGCCATCAGAATCTATCTCGCCGAATGGTAATGGAACTTCTTTTACTGCCCCGTAGTTGCCGACGTTGTTTAGGTGCTCATTCTCCAACCTATTAAATTAACAATTTACAAATATGAGAAAACTTTACTTTCAGTTTCCATAGTTCACAAAGCTATGGAGGAACATCTTAATTACATCACTAACCAATAAAGAACCTAAAAAGTATTTCTCAAAGGTTCTTGTTTATGAGGCTTTGTTTGCTAATTTTGTGTCTGCTGGAAAACAGTTGATAAAAAATTAAAGTATGGGGTGGGGGGTGGAGTTGTTTCCAATTAGAGGCATTATCAATAAGATAGCTGCAAATATAACTGTCACTCAGAGTCTTAAAATGCCAGTCATATAGTTCAATTATATGTTAAAGAACTCTGCCTAGACAGGATAACAATTTTAACCAAAATTTTTTAATGCAAGACTGAAAGTACCTGTAAAAGTTCCAATGCCCACGACGAATAACTTCTAATGAAGCGAAGAGGAAATCTAGTATATTTTTCTCAGCACCTCTATCGATTTTCATTATGGTCTTCAGCCATGTAACTCTTAGAACAGCATTCAAGGCCTGCAATTCAGTTTCTTATCTGTTCATATCTTTTGTCTAAAACTGGTATAAAGAAGGTCACGAAAATTCTACTAGGACACAAAAAAAAAAAAAAAAAAAAAAAAGAAAAAAAAAAAAAAAAAAAAAAAGAAAAAAGAAAAGAGAATAAGAGTTTACTCACCATGGACATGTAATAGATGCTTTTATTCTTCAGAATTAAATTATCTCTAAGCCATAAATTTTTGGAGGTTGATCTGAGAAGACCCCAGTCCTTATAAAAATCCCAGTACAACTGATATACTGTAGCCACCCCAGAAGTCACCAAGACCATAGCAAACCATACATGGTCGTGTTTATTCTGATCATATGTCAACCTGGCGCCAGCTGCCACCATGGCCGAAACATACTTCCCCATGTTACCCAAATGTTCCCCTTTGTTATCTTCAAACCATCTTCTTGCACACTTGTAGTTTCATTGAAAAGCAAAGTGTTAGTTGGAGCAAGAATGCTATAACAGGCAACACAAGTTTTTGACAACTTGCTGAAGCGGTGAATTATGATTAATGCAACATCATTTTCATATGAGTAAATTAATAAGGCATACAGATTTTTGGACAAATTGGACAAAGTTTTTGAAGCTATCTCCTCTAAGCTACTACATGTCGATTTATAAAACTATCAATGTGTATTAGTTAATCAAGTCACATGGCTCATTAAAAAGTCATGTGAAACTAAACATGGATAGTCTCTTTAATCGTCATATAATGAGTTGGAGGAAGATAGCTTCAAACTGGTTTGGAGATGAACTTTTTCTTATAAGATTATACTATACTACAGGATAAATTATTGGTCCTCTTCCACTTTGAGGTATTAGGCAATTAGTGGAAGAGCCGCCCCTCCAACATACACAAAAGAGGAAAACAATTGATTAGACTGCCATGGAGTTTGGGAGGGCTACCTGCATTGCTCGCCAATAATATGGCAAAAACGAAATTACATAAGTTAGCTCCTGAAATAGCTTTACATCAGAGCAGGTTTCATACTGGTGTGTTCTGAAATTTCTTGCCAGAAGGTTGCAAGCTATGGTTTCCAAGTTCCTCAGCAATTGAATCTATAAACAGAGAAGAATGTATTGGATATTAATCAAGCTATATCGAGAGAAGAGAGTGAATCTAAAACAAGTTTATTTAAATGTCCCAAAAGTTGTTGGTTACCAAGAATATGGAGTAAAATAACATAGAAGTAGATGTTCGGATTTTATAAAGCAAAAGTTACTTTTTTCATTGGACCATATATTGTAGCCTTGTAGGTTTAAGAGTTTTTACCTGGCTAGTAAGTTGGTCAGCCATGAAAGAGTCCACCAGCGCAACCTAAATTAATACATAGAGTTATTCAAACAAATTAAAATAGCTGTAATTTAATAATTGTTCATATATTGTGAAGAATGAATACCATTAATTGTTGAAGGAAATGAGAAAGGAAATAAATGTACCTTAAAAAATGGACAGCATACTATATTACGAATTATACGAATGAAACGGTAGCGTGTTGGTCGATAAAAGATGTTAAATGGGCATAGGAGCATACTGAAGGCCAACTGAAAAAAAAAAAAGGATTTAAGATTAGAATAAAGGCAATACAAGATTCATAAAAACATTTATGTTGGCATGAAAACCAGGCTTTACCTGGAGACAGCCGGTGTGTGTTGGTTTTATGAAACCTAGGAGATTTTTAGTCTAACTCTACAACCTAGACTTTTCGTCAAAATATTGTGGTTGTAGCACTACTTATTATGTAATTAACGCTACTCAAGCCTTATGTTTGCTTGTTATGAATGAGCCTGGACGTTTTTACAATTTATATTTAAATATGTACATTTATAAACAATTTTTTGATAAATTTTCTCATACACAGCACATGTTAGCAATTAGTTTATTAAAAAGCTAAGAACGCCTATGCTAGTTGCTACATAAATATTAGTAACTTAAGAGGAGATTTTTCCAATTGGAATATGTTTATTTCTTGTTCTTTTGGTCCAATATGATATATAGAACACGACATCAACAATAAAATTGCCAATAGTCTTTTAGTTTGATGGGTTAGTACCGAATGAGTGTTTTCAATGAAAATATTAAAGTTCACATTCAATTTTTTCCCAACTATCGAATTATCAACCAAAAAAAAAAAAAAAAATTGCACTAACCAGAAGAAGAAGTCCAGGAATGGCATCCACTCGGCCTTGTGGGTATCCACTGGCTCCTAACAAAAGGTGGATGACCAATGCTCCAACCACAATTGTCATGAAGGTGGTGCACATGAGGAATGCATCTCTGTAAGTGAGGGCTGTGCTTGGTGAGGATTCAAAGATGAAGTTGTAATTTATTCTTTTACTCTTCCACATGAACAAATTGCACCCATGCATGAACAAGTGCAAGCTCAGCAACGCAAACATGCTGCACAATTCACACCTTTACTATTAGCATATCAATAACATATACCGAGCCTTTTACCTTATAGTAGAGAGCATATGGACAAAATATGATGATGTCAAAAAAATGGTGAACATTACTAGTGTTTTGCTAGGAACCTCATTATTCAATTCTAGATTGGGTCGGTTGTCGAGTTTGCAAGAAATCTGACCCAACTTGACTCATGGTCAACTCTAATAGCTCAGTTTTAAACAAATTTAGATTTTTCATAATTTTTTTTCCAACCCAGTTAATTCTAGACACTTTAGTCCAGATATCTATGGTTTATTTTTTAAATGGCTTTGTACTTAAGCGTTACTGTCGATCTTCTTTATAAGGAAAATCTAGTTTCAAATATTTAATTACCACTTGTTGCAAGGAAAAAGAGTATAAAATCAAGGGTTAATTTTTGTTTTACTTTATTGATACAAAAGCTTGTTCAATTTAGTCAAGTTAAATCTTTTTAGGCTAGTAAAACAAGTGAAATAAAGTCTTTTTAGGACAATGTGAAATAAGGCCACCTGAAAATTGGGTATACTGTGTTCATATAATCTTTTCTTCTACCGCCATAGAATATACCCGTCAAGTGTGCCAAGAGTGCATACACAGTAAACAGTGACACAAAACAACCCGTAAACAATCCTGCAAACAAAACAAGCAACTTTATTCAATGTTCTTAAAGGAAAGGCCAAAAAAAAAAAAGAAAAAAGAAAAAAAAAAAAAAAGGAACTTTATTCTTATGAAATTGAGAAAATGAGGCACAGTGCCTGGTGTAGCCTACTTAAGATTGCATATTATTCGTTATTGATGGTGGTTATTAGTCAGGACTAATCCCACTAGGCAATTAGTGGCCAGCAGGGTTCAAATGTTAATGGAGGATTAGTATATATATGTGGGTTATTAGTAGTGAAAGATCATTACCAACAAAGAAGGTCACCATGTGAGAAGCCTTTCTCTGCTGGGGCCTCAAGAACTTCATTGCCTTTTTTCTATCATTGTTCGCAAAGTGCTTTGCGAATATGGACTCCACTTCATCCATCATTCGAACCACCTTTTACAAACCAAATATAATAATACACACAAAATTCCTTATTAGAACCATCACATTATTCTCCAAAATCTTCTTAGAGAAAAGTAAAAGTGTCAAAGACAACATAGTACTGAAATTATTGGTCAGTAAATCACTAACAAAGATTTATTAATATCCACAAAATTCAATGCTGACAATGGAAATTGTTTTTAGGTGATCGGTGGGGATTGACTCAGTTACCTTGGACGTACACATTCTAAATGGGCTTCGAAGCATTTTCACCACCAAAACTATTATTATTATTTTTGTTATTTTTATTCCTATCCTCTAAAGTACGATTCGCAGTACTTAAAAATATACTGCTTGTCCTCAAAATCTTATCAAGAGAGGTATAGTGGACGGCTAAAAAAGATTATTCCTAAAACAATTCACATGTTATTTGAAGAAATAATGTGTGGCTATTACGCCTAGTAACTTTAGTGATTTAGATGTGCATCTTTGTGTCAAGAAATGACTAATTGTCCTAAACATTTTAATTTTTTGAAAAAAATAAAAAGAATATTACTACAATACTTGGACATACATAATTATACCTCTCTTTAATTCTCATGTGACTCAAATAAATTTTTTTTCTTGACTTGGCAATTGGCAATTGGCATAGACTATTTGGATGTAGGAAATGCAAACTTTTGGAGCTGCATTCTTGTTTTAGGTAAAGACATACGATAGTGGCAGTAGAAATCAAAGCAATCATAGGCAAAGAGTTCATTTTTGAAGAAACAATAACTAGTTTACCTTGTCAGAGCTAATAAAGTGAGATCCCTTCACTGCTTTTAGATAATTTTCAGAGGCATTCTGGTTGGATACCTGTTCATATGAAATATTAAAATTTTAAATTTTGTGGACAGAACTTAGAATATAATTGCATCATTAGTATAGTATTATATGCTAGAACAAATAATTTAATTGGAATATACTTCAACTTAATCCTTTCTAAATACTACTACTGCATTTTAATTCAATTGTATTTCTGGAAAGTAAATAAGGAAAAATGTGTATAGAAAATAAAAAAATAATTAGGACCCTTGTCAAAAATATGATCTAATTGTAATCGAATTCGTATTGTCTATTTTCTGTAATAGTCAAAAGTTTTATGTAACAGAAAAAAAAAAGAAAAAGAAAAAAAAGGAAACAACGATGCTCCAATAACTCCATTTAGGTAACGTGGTATGAGTCATGGATAGTTAGGAACAGTAGGTTGATAATTGTTAGGAGTCTCACAGTCTTCATGTGAGGTACTTGACATCATTGTCTCCAAAACCAGTTAGCTTAAACATGGTATATATGAAATGTAAGTATTACATCAAATTTTTATATATATTTTTATTTTAAAAACTCCCATTTCATTTCCTGTTATGTAAAAATCATCAAATTTAATGCCATTGAATGCTATCGACCTGAATTGCCAACTAAAAGCTAAAAGCTTTATCTACCAAATGTGTAAAATCCTAGTGACCAGAATATATCTATGCAATTCCTTTAGTGTCTTTTTCTTCTATTTGTGTTTTGTCGAATGTTATATATATGGTAAGCTATTTTCATTTGGTAAATTGAGATCCAGATATTACCACCATACCTTGTCGAATTTCTTCATTATTTTGACAAATGCCGTCATGTTCAGTGAACTGCAAAAAAGAGTGAATTATTTCCATTAAAAAAAAGTGAATTAGAATTGAACATGCTTAATTTAGAGAAAATAAAGAAAAAAACTCAAAACACACAATCAAAAATCCCCTGCCACTTTGTATCTACTGAATTATCACAATTTCACATGATCCCAAAAACCACAAGTTTCTTTGTCCAAAAACAACTTCCTAATATCTATGGATGTGCCACAAACTAAATAAAAACTATTAAAAACTTTCAAAATACATTGACTTGATACTGTTACACGTGTACTCCCAAACTATTATTATTATTATTATCTGAGAGAGTTTTAACTTATGGTATCCGCTCTTGATAATAGCTTATTATTATTAAACTAAGATACCAATCAGTTTTTGGTGTAGGTGAGAATTGATCCCTAAATCTCTTATTCAACTATCATAGATTTTACCAGTTGAACAATTGGAACTCACGAACTATAATTAAATAACTACTCCAAACAAGGATAACATTTTATTAATTCACATGTGGCCATGGATATTTTTAGGCCCCGGCTCCCTTTTGAAAAGGCAAGCGCATTACCTTCACTAACTTTCATTTATTAAAGGAAGCCACACGAGGCAATGGAAAGTGCCATGCAGCTTATGTCTAATTGGGTTTTGATAATCTCCTATCCACAATTTCATACATCTTTTTTCACATTCACTTTTATATATTAAATTGTGGACATTTCTCATAGTTTTACATATGTATATGCAAAAATAAATGTAAACAAGTGTATTTTTTTGGTGTGTTTAACTAGTTCCATCAAGGCTAACCCACTTATCAAAGTCAAATTTCTTTAACTTAAACATTTTCTCATAACGAATAATTAATTAAAAGAACAAATAAAGAAGGAAAAAAAAAAAAAAAAAACCTGTATGTTTTGAGTAGACCAAGCCCTTTATAGAGCTCCATAAATGCTCCTCTAATCTTCTTCAATGCTCCTCTAATCTTCTTCTCAAAGCATTGGACATTCTTTGGATTGATGAATTCACCAGAGCTTTCCTTTTTGAGATTGTTAATCATTTCTTCGTACAGAATTGAAATAACGGAACGTGGTGTGTTGGCCGGACTGTCGATCTTCATGGTCATCTTAGGTTTCCCATTCTTTGTCTTAGTCCTCGTCCCTGAGTCCATAAAATGTACCCTATTTCTTTCTAATGCAGCTCGTACTTCCTCTGTTTCCGACATTTCAGGGCTTTCAGCTAATTCAATCGAGCTTTCTGTTTAATTTCACATAATTAGAGATGATAAATTGCAATTTTATACATTTTTAATGACTTTGATAAGTTTTGATTGTCATGAAAGCACGTTTAAGTTATTAAGAAATAATAGATTTAATTATTTAATTTAATTGACTTAATTGTGTAGTATTCAAATCACCCATCCTTAACTATGAAATTATCCAAAAAAGAGAAAACAATTATCAGACTTAATTAAATCTCACTACTAATATGGAAAATTAACCGATAATAAAGTTAGTCAAAAGAAAAAAAAAAGTTAATGAATGCTTTTAGGACACATTGGTTAAAAAAAAAAAATTTATAGAAACTTTTTATGAGAAAAACTTTTTTTTTTTTTAAATCCAGTTAATGGGTGCTTTTGTGATATTTTTTAATGGAATATTTAAAAAAAAAAATTATTACCACTTCCATAAGGAATATAAAAAGTTATCAAAAAAATCGATTACTCTTTTCTTTTCTTATAAATTTTTTTTAAAAATATTTCTTAAACTAATACTAGGCATCCATTAATATTTCTTTTTTTTTTTTACAACTTTTTATATTTCTAGTAAAAATAATATCAAAACTTTTCTAAATTGGTTTATTAACAAATGTCCTAAAATAACCTTTAACTAGTTCCAAAAAAAATAATTCACAAAATTAAGGTTACCCTGACCCTTCTCCCAAGAGTATCATAAGCTACTAACTTTCCACTATGAATCTTCTCAAAAAAAAAAAACTTTCCACTGATTTTTTGGAAAATATATTTATGACCCATGCATGGTGTTCTGATGCCATAATTGAATAAGAGCAATATTGATTGGTTCATTTTGTCCCCTTATACCCTTGTCTTACATGCGTTGGATATCTACTTTGTGAGAGTTCCAAAGTTGCCATGTACATCGATCTTTAAGCACTTGCCAATTCAATAATATTATGAAAAAGTTCAAAAACAATACATATTCATATAAACTAAATAAGCTGAGAAAAAAGTACGTGATTATTAGTTGTGGGAAGATATGATAGAACTCACCAGAGAAACTGGAACTGTGGTCAGGAGAGGACCAAGGACGAGGAGAATTTCCGCCATTCAAACTTGTCATAGAGTTTTTCCGGCGACGCTTGTTGAGAATTTGATTAAGGTCGAGTATACTCTGCAGTTGCTTGTTGAGATTTTCTCGTTTCTTATGAAATACATCCTCTCGTTCCTTGTAAAAGTGGTTGACCTTATTAAGCTCGTCATCCAATTTTCCAAAAAATTGTTTCACCTAAACATCAATCAAATACCCCGTAACTAATGTCAGGAAAAGAAAAATAATTTTATTTTTTGGTAAAAAAAGGTAATTAGTAAAAATGGGTCATAAGTGTAACCTGGTCTTCTTCGTTAAATAACTGAGAAAGATCAGTTACATAAAGCTCATCCCCACCATCGTCAATGCTTTCGCATTTGACCTACACACAAAAAAAAAAAAAAAAAAAAAAGGGATATAAAATGGGATAAGTTTCTTGCTTTCTATAATATTAGTTTGTAATTATGTACGTCTTTTTCTTTGGTTTTTTGTGCATCTTTTCTGCCACTCACAATTATTTCGTGATAATGAGTGTGAATCCTATAACCGTTTAATTGCTTTCGTGAAAGATTGAGAGACTCTCCAAAAGGGAAAGCAGAAGACACCAAAAATGGTTCTATAATGGATCGCAGTTGGATTCCCATAACATTTTTGTCATTTCTGTCCCATATTCTTTTATTCTTCTATACTATAGTAGTACTATTTGACAAACAAACTTGTATATCTAAGCATTTCTTCTATCAAATTCGAACAAAACCGAGATAACGAAGGTCAGACATCAAATCTAATGCAATTTGAGAAAAGAACAAGAAGTTATTTGAATTGATTTGAAATTGAGAGTATCATGTTCCAACTCCGACAATGTTATGTACAAAAAAAAAAAAAAAAAAAAAAAATAATGCACTAAATGTTATGTTCGTGGGACCCTTCTAAGAAAATACTAAATATGACTATGTCATCCTTACAAATATGCAAGTAGGTGATAAAAAATTAAATAAATTTCGAGCATAAAATTTAGATATAATTTTTTAAGTGCAGTAAACTTTTGTAAATTTATAGAGTTGTAACTTTTGATCTTAGATTTACCCTAAGAGATACACAATAATAAAGATACAGTTCTCACATGTATTGTGCCTTAAATTTACCCTTCCATTTATATATTACAAAATGTTCAAGGGTATTATCAGCGAATCAGTTTAGCTATCAGTGGCATCGGAAGCAACCTAAGACTCTTAAGACTTTTGCCTGAAAATGATGTCGCTTGAAACTTTCTCAAATTTACACAAACAAACAAACACAACAAAGTGACAAAACCATAGCACACTTACCTTTCGGATACGAAAATACTATAAAAGAACAAAAAAAGCTTTCGTAAATTTTGGATGCCTTTAACTTTTAAGACTCATCGGAAACTTGTACAAGTCATCGGAAAATCCTAAATGAATTCAAACCCACTTACCAAACCACCGGAAAACACAGAAAATGTCACCGGAATTATATTCCAGTTGCTTTTTTTCTTTTTTCTTTTTTTGGTGTGTGGTTACATTCCACTTCAACCACGGTTATTTTTATTATTATTTTGTAAAAGGGTGTGCACAATCGTACATGCATACATATGTAGAAACATGTTTATGTATATGTATTATTGTAAATATATACCTGAATTATATCGGTTTCGTTCTCTGAATTTTGGAACTTGTCAGAGATTTTCTTGGCGTAGAAACCAATAGAATCGAAAATAGAGACGCCAAAGTCGCCATCTGTGTGTTGGGATGGTTTGGATATAATTTTAGAAACTTTCATCTTCTTTACATGTTTCTTTAAAAGCCGATAGTTTACAAACGCATCCTTCCATTCTGGAATGAGTTGAGCTTCAAGCTCCTTAGAGAACTTCACCATTTTCTTCTCGTTTTTTCTTGAAGTGTGTGGTGGGGGGAGAGTGAGGTATTAAAGGAGAGCTTAAGAGGTAAGAGAGAGTGATTAAAGAAGGTTTACATATATAGAGATGAGGGAAAGAGAGAGAAGAAGAAGCCGTGTCGCTAGAGTAGTAGAGGAAATGAATTGATCAGTAATTCTGATGTGGATTTTTTAAACTTGCTTTTGGGAATATTTTTTTTTTTTATTTAAAATTTTGATAAAGGGTCTAGTGGTAATTTAATGAGACTAAAATGATTAGAAAATTTTTTTTTTTTTGGGCTGAAAAATGATTGGGATTCAAAGCAGTGGGATGATGGCTATCCAAGTTCCACTTATTTTAATTTTAGGTATGGTTATAAAATCAGCTAGCATTTGTTGCCAACTTTGCCACTGCTAAGCACATGTTGCATGCAAGTTCTCTAGCTTGCTCTTGACAACAACAACAACAACAACAACAACAAAAATTCAATAAATCCAAATTAAGGAAGAACATAAAAAATTGTATATAATTTTCATTACATAGTGTAAATTTGTAATGCCATATTATTAATTTAAAAAAAAAATTATATTATTATTATTTTTTTTAGACTCTTGAAGAAATGGCTTTTACCTTTTTCTTTATGGATTGACAAGTTTTATTTATTCTAAGGTACACATATCTCCAATTGCTTAGTCGCTATCCTTCATACTTTTATTTTGATAGTTTCTTAGAACACCTCTTCATTAAAAAGAAATACATAGAGGTAGAAAAGAAGGAATGAAAGAAAGATATACAGAAAAAAGAAAAAACAAACTGTCTAGGAACGAAAAGGAGAAACAAACCGTCTAGGAAACGTGGATTCCCAAATTTGGAAACTGTAACGAATAGTTACGTTCAAACCGTTAGGACCGTTTTCTTTTAAAAACATGCGGTATAGCAGATGCAACTTTTTTTTTTCCCGGACTTTTCTTCATATCACATCTTAGCATCATCTTGAAAAGAAAAAAAATATGGAGCCCATAAAGGCGCAACTCTTACTAGTTTAATGGATAGATTAATAACTCTTAATTCGATTCTTAGAAAAAAAATCGATTCCAAAAAAAAAAAAAAAAAAAAAAACCTCTTAATGCACATGATGATAATTTTTTCCATCCCTCTATTTTTTTTTTTTCCTTTTACAATAATATTATAAATAATCATTTAATTTTTGTTTTATGAGTAATCATACAAATATTTGAGTGGAACTATTAATATATATTATTTTTTCATCGATACAATAGGATTTGAATATGGTATTTCATTCCATAAAATTGTTTATTATTATTTTTTTTTTTTAAAAAACTTATTATTTTAAAGGCTAAGACATTAAGGGTGTGTTTGGATACCGCTCATTTTTACTAAAACTGAAAAATTATTGCTGAAAGTATTGTAGATAAATGTAAAAGTTAGTTGAAATAATATAATGAGGCTCATGAATAGTGCTAAAAAGTGCAATGAAACCCATGAATAATAGCAAAAATAAGTTAAATAGTGAAATAATTTTCATTTTTCATCAACACCCAAACACACACTAATTTTTTTTGTGTGAGCGGGATATAAATCTACATACCTTATTTGACTAATTAGTTTATGTAGGCAAGATATGAACCTAAATCATTTATTTGAGAATAAAAAACTTTATAATTTAGTAGTTGAGTTAATTATTCATAAAAACAATTAATATTTTGATCAAGAAAAACAATTGCTAATATTATGCCCTCATTTTTTTTTTAGGAAGAATATTGTTCCCTCTTAAGAGTTCATATTTAATTAATTCATTTTACAAAAGAAAATGCCCATTTTTGTGATGATGATATAAGATTGCGCTTTATTTTTTTTAATTTATTTTTTTTATTTTAAGTTTAGTGAGGAATCCAAAGGTTTATTTATATTGCATTAATGTAAACTAGTGTGTAGTTCCGTGCATATACACATGTACAATTAAAAATAATCACAATTATATGGCTCAAATTATACTTTTTGTTTATAAGATGTTTAAATTATACATGCTATTAGTTTACACTTGTTTTTGAACAATACATTTCTAAAATATGTAATGGTTTCTTATTATATATATATATATATATGATTTAAAATTTAATTGGTTTTAGACCCTTCGATTTTTTGCACCCAATAATTCACTTGGTACAAAAATTAAAAACTTAGATAAACATGTGGCATGCGGAAAATATGACTCAAATTGAAATCCAATCTAGAATCTCGTTGTATTTGGACTCTTCAATTTTTACACTCAATAATTCACTTGGCATAAAATTAAAAATTAAATGAAATACATGACGCGAAATTGACAATCTAATTAAAATCTAAATGTATTTTCTCTGACCTTTAGCTATATATATATATATATATGCATCTTATAATTTCTTCCCTTCAGGTCCAAGGACATAACCATTAACGTCTAACTGAGTTGAAGTTTAAATATTGTAAAATGTTAAAAAGGATTATCCATTTTCTTAGGTAAGTCATATAAATTGATATAATAATTAATCTAAATGGTTCCACATAACTCAATAAATAATTTTTTTAAATGTTATCTTGCTTTTTTATTAAATGTTGTTGTTGTTGTTGTTGTTGTTTTTTTTTTTTTTTTTTTTTTTTTTTTGAGAATCATTAAATGTTGTATTGATGGCCATTTTTTGGAATATCCTACAAGCCCACACAAAGCAAATTCCAATTTATGTGCCCATTATCTCTATTCATATCATTTATTTATTTATTTTATATATGGCCTAAGCCCATATATTTTTAATGGGAAATTGAAAGAGTATGGTTTGGAGGGTAAACAATGGACTTAAACTTAGGCTTCACAAAGTGAGTTTGGAACACCTATAAAAGCGGTCCATGAGAAGGCTCATGTTCTAGCCACAAACACAAAAATAAACATTAATTAAAGTTGTCGTATCTGCCACACAATTCAAATGGTCGATTGATTTAACCTAAAACAAATAGGCTAGTTGCATCTAAGACATTCTAGAGAGTATTCACACTGGGTCTTGTAAATGCCATATGTTGGTAATATTTAGCATCAAAGCCCCAAAACCCCCTATTACCTGGTCTTGCAAAGTCTTGCAATTGCAAAAAAATTTACAATTGTGCTACAGTGCCCTATTTTTATGATGGCACTGTAGCAACTTGTAAAAGGTTTATATTGTATTTTATGGTGGTGGGTGGGTATTTTTAATTATTTTTTATGAAGAGAAAGAGAGAGAAAGAGTTGGTGAAATTAATATATTAATGAATAGATGAGATAAATAAAAGTTGGGATGTTGGGTGTGTTATAAAATGGTATGGTATAATTGATAAAGTAAGTTTTAAGATAGCAAAATAGAATAGTTCCAAAAAGCAGATGTGAATGCTCCCACATCTCATTAGTAAAGTAAAGAATGTGTGTTTGGTCAAAGGTTTGACCAAAAAAATAATCATAAAAGCAGCTAATCTTAATATCCAAACAAGAACAAAATTCAGGGTTGCCATTTTCTAAAATCCAACAATCAAAAGCCTTAGTTTTTAGTTTTTATTTTTTTGGAGAGATGGATAAATAAGAGTTTTCTTAACCCTAGAGAGTAAGGCAAGAAGAGATCAACTTCCCACCATTAATTCTACCTAATTCTCAAACACATTACTACTCGGACTTGGAGTAAATACAATAGCTCATGGAAATGGTGTTTTGTGTGTCTAATAGTACAAGTAGAGTCATTTCTCTCTTTTTCATCACCTCCATTGATTTTCCCACTTGTTATGTAGCATTGAAGACTATTATTTGTACTATTTGTTCAATACTTAATGGATATTCCATTTATCTTTATTATGAGCTTAATCCTTTGTATGACCTATCTTTGCTATGTACCACTAGCCTGTATGTGATATTAGACTAAGTTGTAGACTTGACTCTCTCTTATTTTGTACTTGGGCTGATAGTTACAACTTATTGGCCTTTTGAAAAAAGACCCAAACAAGTTGATACATCAATTTGTAAGATTATTTTTTTTATTTAAAAAAATCATATTAAAATTAATAATACCCCTAATTAGACATGGTAAAACAGGCCAAAATTTGCCGACTTGATTCGATCCAGTTCATTTTTACCCAGCCCGAACTCGAATTTTTTGGCCCAAATAAAAAATAGGCCAACCCACAACTTGCCCATTTTTTTGTGGGCCAACCTAACTTGATCCGGCTAACCCGGGACCTGACCTGTTATTGAACGTTTTTACCTAAAAAGTATTTAAACTACATGGCAAGGTGCTAGGTGCATAACATTAACATAAATGCACAATGCAATAGTGTGTCCCATTTATTTTAAAAAAAGAGTTAAATGAAAGGAACAAAAATATAAAAGGCAAAACTAAAGCATCTACAAGACTACAACTTCTACATGTCTACTATATAGTCTACACTACTAAGTACTACTAAGTACTAACTGTCTAACAAACTAACACTAACTGAGTTAAATACTAAGTATCAGGCAGCCATAAATCTAAGACTAAGTTATTAACTAACACTAAGTGTCTAACTAGCACAAAACACAACAAAAGTAAAAAGCAACAGGAATTTGTGCACTTAAGAAGATTGATAACTTGATATAGTCCATGACATTTATTTATTTATTTTTTGGTTCTTTTATGGGAATGATATTATTAGTGAACTTTGAATCTGAAGTGTATAAATTTAAAATATATACTTTTTGGTACTCCTTAAGATCTATCTCTCTCTCAAATTGTAAATTTGTAATTATAAGTATTCTGTTTGTGAGTTATTAACAATATTACATGGAAGATTTTGTTATCATGACTATAAAGAATTTTAGTTATGCTAAAAACTGTCAGACTTGCACGAATATAGAAAACTTTTATGTTTCTTTGGTATGTTTGTTTTTTTTTGCCTTCACATGTATAATAGTAAGTTAGTAACAAATAGTTTAATAATAGTAGGTGTCCACTTGACAAAAAAAAGAAGAAGGATATTAGACTATTAGGTGCAATGATTGATTTGATTCATTCTCTCTAGAACTTTGGCCTTTTTTGAAGTTTTTTTGAAGTGAAAAATATGGGTTAACTCGACCCAACCACAACCTGATTGAGCTGACCCATTTTTAGCCAGTTTAAAATGGCATGTTTTTTGACCCAGCCCATTTTGGCCCTCAACCCGATTGACTCAACCCGAACACATCTGTTTGCCATGTCTACCCCTAATTTCACTAAAGTTTTTTGTTTGTTTGTTTGTTTGTTTTTTTATTTTTTTTATTTTTTTATGAAGGAAACTGCATTCATTCATTTATAAAAGGCAAGCATCTTGATACAATTGTTCAATGACTAGAGGAGGGGAATCCTCTATCCAATACAAATCCTTAATAATAGTTCTAGCATGTTGCGCTAACACATGAGCCACCTTATTGCCACTACGCCTTGTGTGAGAAATAGATACCCACTATAGACCCCTAATAAGATGTTTAATATCTTCCACGACATTCCCCAGCAAAGATATGTTGGCTTCTTGCAATGAAATAGCTTTTATTACATTAACATTGTGTTGAGGTTAAAAAAAAATCATAACACAAGGCCCAAAGAAATAGCACACTAGACCAATCCCATGGAAAGTAAAATTGAAATAAAAGTTGAGCTCACAAAAGAAAAAGATGGTAGGCCTAAAGATTTGAAGCCCAAGATCCATGAATGGGCAGGTTTTAGAGCCCATGAAACAAAGGGAAGAAAGAAAAAAGGCCCGGATTTGAAGACCAAATAGAGTCCAATAGAAGAACAGGGCTCGGAATCCCTGGGACGTGCAGCATAACCAGAGTAGGATTGAGACAGCTCAAAAGGGGAATAAAAAATGCATAAGAAATGAAGGACATATATGTCGTTCTCAAGCGCTCAGTGATGCAGCAAAGAACCAGAGGGTTTGGAAAGCAATAACTCACGAGCAAAAGGCTGGTGTTTCAGGGAACCCAGAAAGATGAACCATAAGGGGAAGTAGCTGGGAAAACCTTCGACTTGGCAAGAAAGGATTCAGCTTACTTGGGAAAAATGACAAAAGGAAAGGCAGTCAAAAGCTAAGTTTGAAAAGGTAAAGAAATGGAAGCATTGAAGGAAAAGAGATCAAATGTTAACTCTCTAAGGACACCCCAGAATGGAAAGTCAACAAGAGGCTTTTAGGAAAATAGCACCAAAAGAAGGAAACTATGAGAAAACAAGGAAAGAATCAATCGTCAGAAAGGCTAGAACAATAGGGGCTCTGGTACCCAGGGAGCCTAGGGGGGGAGGATCAGTGGTACCCCAGAACCCTAGAGTGACACTATAAAAGGAAGAAATAGCCAACATTGAAGGGGGCATTTAGCAATAGTGAATTATAGCAGAATCATTGAGAAAAACTCTGTAAAAACTTAGAGAGAGCAGCAAAAAGAAAGAGAAATACTCCTCGGTATCCTAACACAGCCACTATAGAACCTGGATTCAAAGAGATTCAAACTTTGCAAGTCTTGGAGGCTTGAATAGCCATCTAAGTCTATGATTTTTTAGTTTATTTGGACCTTGTAACACGTCTTAGTGAGCACATTGTAATCCATAATTAAGAAAATAATCAAATATTTCATATTGATTTGAGGATCCCTAATAGTCATTGTGTGATTTTCCTTATTACATTGTTTTCCTTTTGTTGTTTTTCTTGCTGTTCAATACATATATTCTTGCTTGCCAGTGTATACGTGTTGTAGGATCTTTACTCTGTGCACCACTTGGTTCATAAATAGCCCATTTAGCTGCGGTAAACCAAGCTTAGTCCCTTCAAACTACAACAAGAGGGCCCGGGGTCCTTACTCAAGCTTGGGCCTGGATACCGTCCAAAAAGTGACCTCACATTTTGGCGACTCCACTGGGGACTGGGTAAAGGAGAGGGAAAAGGCAATCCCTTCGCAAAACATGGCTTTAAGGCAAAGGAACAGCAAAGGTACCAATGTGCCACCTGTAGCCTCCGAGCCTGTAAGAGAGAATGAAGTAGCCTCTAGAAATAGGAATGAGGTGCCTCTAGTAGAACAGGAAGTGTTATTAGGCCAAAGGCGTGCAAGGTAGGAGCCATACCTTGTGGCTCGAATGACAGAAATGCTGAAAGATTTGCAGGAAGAAATTCACCCTCTCAAAGAGGGTAGGACGCAGGAAATCAGGGACAATGTCCCTCCTGTGGTCAACCAGGACAAAGCCCAACCAGAGGGAGGGTCAGCAGTAGGAGGAGGTGGCAACCCCTAGTACCTAACATTGGCAGATGTTAATGCCCTTTTAGAGCAAGAAAGGGAGAAACTCTCAGGGATCCCCAAGCAATTTTCCCGGGATCCCCTATTCCCATCAGAACTCCTTGGCAAGCCATATCCCAAAGGATATGAACCCCTGAAGTTCCATCCTTTTGATGGAAGGAATGGAAGTGCTGTAGAATACGTGAGTAGATTTATTCACACAATGGGCCCCTACGCAGGAGATAGAGAACTGTGCCTAAGGGAGTTTGCTAAGTCTTTAGTGGACAGAGCATATACTTGGTACACCACGTTGAGGCCTAGGTCCATTAAGACCTGGGATGAAATGATAGAGAGGTTTTGTGTAAAGTACTACCCCGGTGAGGACAAGGTCACCTTCCAAAGCCTTCAGATGGTAAGGCAAAGGCCCGGAGAGGATCTTGTCCAGTTCATCAAAAGGTTTGAAGATGTTTCTCTAGATTTTTATAGAGACCATGAGGAAAAATAGCTCGTGGAGACCTGCATATCCAACATGATCTTTGATTACGGGCTCAACCTCAAAAATTTATGCATCACTCAGTTTGCTGACCTGTTACAGAGAACAAGGAGGACAGCATTGGTAGGGGAGAAAAGGAAGAGATCTGAAGGGAAAATGTTCGAAGAACCACCAGTGATTCCATGTATTGCAGAGGAATTGAACCATGTCTTGGACAAGTGGATTGGAGATGGAATTGTTAGGCCATTCACTGTGTCCAAGCCACCAACTGAGGAAGAAAGAAAGAATCCCTTGTTCTGCAAGATTCACAACTACGTCAAGCACTCCACCAAGGATTGCTGGACCCTTCGCAGGTTTTTTCACAAAAAACTAAGGGAGGGAACCCTGGAGCTCACTCAGAAGGAACCTGAAGTACAAAGGAATCCTTACCTAATCACAAAGGGAAAGAGATGGTGGCTGTGGTGATCCACGGGAACCCAGCAGAAGCATAGGAATCTGAAGGATCCTTCCACCCAAGCACAGTTAGGACTCTCCAGAAGAACTCTAAGTTCAGGTCACTATTCAACTAGTTGGGATTTGGACCAGAAGCAAGAAGGGTGGCCATAGAGTCCCTCATGAGTATAGCAGCAGATTCAGGGATGGAATGTTTCATGGCAAAATCCCATGCTAGTCGCGCTTACTTAGAAACAACCAATGTAATAACCTTTATTGATGAAGACATGGAGGTCAAGCATCCAGACCACCGTAGGCCCCATTATCTGATGGCCACTATAAATGGTGTTCAAGTCAGAAAGGCACTATTAGACACAGGGGCATCACTTAACATCATAGCCTTGAGTATCTTGGAAGCTGTGGGCCTAATTGGCAGGAGGATCTTGGGGGCTCCCATGGAGATAACAGAATTTGGAGGATTGGTAGAATCAACTGAGGGATCTAACCAGATTTCATGTGATCAATTCAGAGGTTTCTTATCATGTACTGTTGGGACGCCCATGGCTCCATAAGCATCACCTTATCCCATCCACATACCATCAATGTGTTAAAGGAAGATTGAATAGAAGACCCATAAGGATCCCTACGAACCATAACCCTTTCAACCAAGGAGAGGTAAACTTTGTGGAAACAATGTTCTATGATGAGTTAGAAACAGATAATGAGAGCCCCACGCTGGGGACCCCAAGAGCACTTGTATTGGAAGAAGAAGAATGAGGGGGTACCCACGACTTAAGAAACCTCTTGGAGAGAAAAAGGCAAAAGAAGGAGCCCAACACTTTAGGTTCCCGGGAATGTAAGTTGTATGAAAACCCAAAGGAAGGTTAATTTATAGTTTATGAAGGTACGCAGGGCCTGAATGCATCATGCAGGAGGGTTCTGGACCACTAGAATGTATGGTGGCTCAAGAAGAAATCCTAGGGGAATCGGTCAAGGAGGCACAAATTTAGCCTAAGGAAGAATTAAGGGAAATAAACTTGGGAGATGAGCTGGGATCCCAAAAGCCTGTCTTCATTAGTAGTAAGTTGACAGCACAAGAAAGGGAGCAATTAGTGGCCTTGCTCAAGAAGTACATGGATGTGTTCGCATGGACCTATAATGAGATGCCTGGTCTGGATCCAGGGCTAACGGTCTATTCTCTCAACGTAGACCCAAGAGTCAAGCCAGTAATCCAACCAGCCAGGGTCTTTCACACTGATGTAGAAGCTCAAGTAACTCAAGAAGTCAAGAAGTTGCTAGTAGTTGGTTTTATCAAACCCATCTAGCACCCCAAGTGGCTTTCCAACATAGTTCTTGTGAAGAAAAAGAACGGCCAAATCCGTTGCTGTGTGGACTTTCGTAATCTAAACAAGGCATGTCTAAAAGATAAGTTTCCTCTACCTAATATTGACCTCCTTATGGATTCAGCTGCGGGAAGTTCTATATTCTCATTTATGGATGGGTATAGTGGGTACAACCAAATCCGCATGGCTGCCAAAGATGCAGAGAAGACAGCATTTAGGACCCCAATTGGGAATTTTTATTACAATGTGATGCCCTTTGGCCTAAAAAATGCAGGGGCCACGTACCAGCGAACCATGACAGTAATCTTCCATGACATGATGCATAAAGAGATGGAAGACTATGTGGATGATATCGTAGTGAAATCAAAAACTAGATCAAGGCATTTTCAGACACTTGAACAAGTTTTTGAAAGGTGCAGGAAGTACAAACTACGCATGAACCCCATAAAGTGTACTTTTGGGGTATTTGCTGGAAAGTTTCTTGGGTTCTTAGTACATCATAGAGGCATAAGTATAGATCCAGCCAAAGCCATAGCCATTGCAACAATGAGGAGGCCTACAACAGTAAGGGAGCTCAAGAGATTCCTAGGGAGAGTCTCCTACATTAGGAGATTTGTGCCAGGATTGGCTTCAGTCACAAGTAGTTTATCCAAGTTGTTGAAAAAGGGGGCTGAATTCACCTAGGAAACCGAGCAGCAAGAAGCCTTCCAAAGGATCCAGCAAATCATGAATTACCTTCCCACACTCGAAGCACCAGTACGTGGGCGACCCCTGTTGCTATATTTAGCATCAAACTCCCAGGCAATAGGAGCCCTACTAGTACAAGAGGATGATGACGGGAAATGGCAACCCATTTACTACGTAAGTAGGACACTTAAGGATGCTGAGACCAGGTACCCCAGGATAGAAAGAGCTTGCCTAGTAGTCATCTATGCATCCCAAAGGTTGAAGTGATATTTTTTATCTCACCAAATCCTTTTGATGACTAAGTCACACCCCATAAAAGCACTCCTACATCAGCCCCTCTTGACAGGAAGGATAGCACAGTGGTTGGTCATTCTCTCTCAATACGACATAGGCCTCAAGACCCCTAAGGCTGTCAAAAGTCAAGCCATAGCAGATCTGTTAGCCCAGTTTCCAAGAAAGAAAAAGTGCTCACTAAATGAAGAGATCCCAGGGGAAGTGGTAGTAGTAGAAATCCCAGGAAAGAAGTGGACAATGAGATTTGATGGGTTAGCAACAACAACTTCAAATGGACTGGGAGTTGTACTTAGTTGCGAAGATGGGGACACCATACCCTTATCTTTTAAGCTTGGGTTTTCCTGTTCAAATAATGCATCTGAATACGAGGCATACTTGATTGGGTTAACTATAGCACTCAACATAGGAGTAAAGCATATGAGAGTTCTAGGAGACTTTAATCTTGTGGTCTCCTAGGTAAGAGGTGACTTTGCATTGAGAGAGTAGAGTTTGGCAGCCTATAGGACTTGGGCGCAAAGGCTAGAGTAGGAATTCCAGACCTTTAGCGTAGAGTACACCCAGAGGAGCGATAACAGGTTCGCTGATGCACTAGCCACCCTAGGGTCCCAAGTGCCATTTAAGGGGAAAGACACTGTGATAAGAATTGGTAAGCAGGAACATTCCATCATAAGAATCCTTAAAAGGATGTTCCTTGAAGAACCCAAGCAGGAGGATTGGAGGAGTGAGGTTAAAGAAAAAAAAATGAAAGATGCAGGATATAGAGGGAGTATCAAGGAGCTGAAGGACTACACTTTGATAGAAGGGGAGTTATACAGGAGGTTGCCTGGAGGGATCCTATCTCGGTGCATCAATGAGAAAGAAGGAAAGCTAAGACTAGAAGAACTACATAGCCAGGCTTGTGGGGTTGCAGAAAAAATTAGTCTATATAGAAGGATGTAGCACATGGGGTTCTACTGGCCAACCATGAGCAAAGAGGCAGCAACTATAAAGGAGAAATGCCAAAAATGTCTACTCTTAGTAGAAAAGGAAGAAAACTACATTGTATTTGTTACAAAAGACTGGAGAACTCCATTCATGGAATACTTGGCTTAAGGAATCCTACTAGCTGACAGGACATTAGCCCACCAACTCAAGAGACTTGTAGTCAAGTACTTCTTAAAGAACGGGACCCTGTTCAAAAAGGGTACAACGGGGATCCCCTAAGGTGCCTAGGGCTAAAGGAAGCTAGAGAAGTAATTAGGGAAGTCAATTCTGGTGACTGTGGAAGTCACCCAGGGAAAAGAAGGCTTTACAAGCAGTTGTTACTGCTGGGGTACTATTGGCTAACAATGAAAAACGACTCTGAAGAATTGGTCAAAACATGCCATGCCATGCCTGTTAAGTTCTTGGAGATGCAATTCACACCCACCCAAACGTACTACAAGATATGACAACACCATGACCTTTCCACACTTGGGGACTTGATCTCATAGGGCCTATAAACCCCCCTTCCAATGGTTACCTATGGATCCTAGCAGCCACCGAGTACTTTGCAAAATGGGTAGAAGTTATCCCTTTGAAAAAAGGACACTAGAGTAGCCATGAAAAACTTCATTTGAGAGCACATCATCACAAGGTTCGGGATCCCTAAGAGACTGATCAGTGACAATGGGACCCCGTTCATAAACAAAGACATGAAGAACCTGATTGAGGCATATTACATCAAGCATAGAAGGTCTATACCGTACTACCTGTAAGGAAATGGCCAGGTTGAAGCCAGTAATAGGGTGATGTTGAAGATCTTTAAGAAGATGAAACATGAGTATAAGGGAAAATGGAGTGACCACTTAACAGATGTACTTTGGGCATGCAAGAGCTCCGTGAAAACAGCCACAGGATTCTCACCATTCTCCCTAGTTTACGGGACAGAAGCCATTAATCCTGTGGAATTAGTAGTTCCCATACCAAGAGTAGTGCTTAAAGGAAAACAGGAGGACACTGAGGAAGCAAACAATGAAAGAAGATTGGTAGATCTGGAGGGGTTAGAGGAAGAAAGAAAAGCGGCCAGAAGGAGAAGTTTGAGGTACCAGCAAAGGATGGCTAAGGCATATGCGCAGGCAGTACACCCAAGGGCTTTCATTGAAAGGCAACTGGTGTTAAGGACAGCAGAACATGTAAGAAGAAACCTCCCAGGACCCTCCAAATTTGCGCCGAAGTAGGAAGGACCTTACATCATCAGGGAAGCCTATGATAGTGAGTATTACTACCTCTTAAAGGAAGATGGGACAGTCCTAGAAGATCCCATAAATGACAAGTGGTTGAAACAGTACTATGCATAGAAATTGAGAGATCTCAGTACATCGAGACCCTTTTTACCGACTCCCTAACCTGCTAAGTGTTTCATCATTCTTTGCTTTTGTTATGAATTTTTGTTTAAATAATTTTGTTCAGGAACCCAGGGAAGAAGGACATTCTGCGATCCTTACTATCTTTGATAACTCTCCTGTGTTCCTTAGAAAGTAATTGTGCTTTGATTCAATGAAATCTCTTTTATTCCCTTTAAGTTATTGTTAAATTAAATATTGCAAAGCCCAAATATGGGCAGACTTAAAGGGGGTACCCAGGCCAATGCAAAGGAAAGAGAACTTTGACACATGACCCAAGACCCACCCTATAATTAGCTCAAAATACATGGCCTAGGATCACGGGCAAAGATAAGTGCCTAGGATACCTAGCCCAATATTTGACAAAAGAAGGCCTGCCTGGTTCATGATCTGGGACTAAAAGAAAAAAAAAGGGGGGGGGGGGGGCACCTAATGTACCCAGTTCAGTACCTGCGCAATAAAACAACCGCTAGGGTACTTGATCCTGGACCTAAAGTAAGACTTGTAGGGACCATGTCCTAGAACACAATGCAAAAAGAAAGAACCCTTCATAGGCACGAAGAAGCGCAAGGACTCCAGTAATGGCAGACCCTCCACAAGCACGGAGAAACGCAAGAAGTTGCCATAGGAAGGCCCAAAGCGATGAAAATGGCTTGCAGGGAGGTTGTTGAACTCCAAAAGATCAAAGCGGGCCAGGAAGGCAGGGAGCCCCAAGTCAGGATCTAAAATAACCACTTTTGGAGCCTCCCCCATTGTTGCATCTCCACTTGTAGCGATTGGGGAACTGTCAACCTTCTGGATAGTTTGAGGGGTTCCTACCTGAGATTTAACAATTTGAGTAGATCCCACAACCACCTTAGAAACCATGAACTCAGGATCTCTAACACCTGCAAAAGCATACATAGTTCAAAAAAGGGGGAAGAGCCAAGAAAGAAAAGGTAAAGTAAGAAAAGCAAAAAAAAAAAGAAAAAAGAAAGGACCTGTATCGGCTTCCTATGGTGGGGCTTCCTCCTCTTGCTCTTTTGATTTCTTGGTGGACTCTGTAAGAGAACACGCAGCACGTTGAAAAAAGGGTGAGGAAACCTTAGCAAAATGGCTAAAGGAAGGAAAGGATATTGGGGGCTTCGCCATAGGAAGAAAAGCCAAGGAAAAAGCACAAAAAGGGGAAGGAGGAGGAAGAACAGTAAAAGGAGAAGAACATGCACCTTTAGAACCCTCTGATTCCAAAGAAGAAGTGGCCTCATAGGCAGATCGAGCACTGGTTTGACCTAAAAGGGGAAGAAAAAAAGGGAAATCTCAAAAAAAAAAAAAAAAAAAAAGGAGATAGAGACGAGATTAAGCATTTTTATAAGAGAAGAATGGGGGCTCACCTGCTTGTATAGATGGAGATGTGCCCTCCAAGGGTTCTTTGCTTAACATAGGATCAGGTGACACAGTTCTGATGGGACTTCAAGTCTGCCTAGGCTTGGGATCTTGGGAAACAGGGGGCTGAGAAGCTTTAGGATCCTAAGTAGCTAGGGGAACAACAGACGGAGTGGACTGGACACCCTGCATTGGCTGCCCAGTTTCCTCAGTTATACCACCACCAGGGGCCTCTTCCATGCCGGGGAAACCAGCAAAAGAAGCAATAACCACTTCTTTCTCCAAAGTCCTGCCAGTTGTGAGAGGGGGTACCTCCACCTGCAAAATAAAAAAAAAAATACATAAGTACACAGTACCAAGAAGGGTTGAAAACAAATAGGGAGAGGCATGGAGAAGGCCATACCACATCATCACCAGATGATTGACTTCTGCCCTTCTTAGGGTCTGACTTGCGCTTGGACTGCAAAGAAGAAATAGTCACTCATCAGTTAAAAGAGAAAAAGAAAGACATTGCAACAATAGTAATAAGCTACTGCAAAATAAAAGAGAGAAGAAGGAAAGAGGCCTTGCCCTTCTCTCTCTCTCTCTATAGAGTTTCTAATGGTCTTTCATTTACTACGGGTACGCCTAGAGGGTCTCAGAGGAGACTGTGGTACTAGATCAAAGGATCCCAAAGAATCTTGGGTTGAAGAACTCATAGGAACTTGAGAGAGAGAAGACTCTACCTTAGTCTTAACTTGAGTCTTTGGAATTAAAGGATGCCCAACTTCCTTTCCCACTATAGGAGAGCTCACCCCCTTGGGTTCCTTAAAAAGTACTAACTGCTTCCTAGATTTTGCTGTCTTTCTCTTCTTGGTCTCAGGGCCAGCCTCGGTACCCTCAACATCCTCTTTAGGCTCAGATTGCTTAACCTTTTCCTGCTTAATCATTTTCTCTTTACCTTTGCCAACAGGAGTTGTAGCACTAATAGCCTTTGTTGCCCCTCTTTTAATGGGCACACCAGAAGAAGTGCCAACAATGAGGTCACATCCTGACCAAGTTTCTGGAAAATCTTGGGCATAACACACCCAACCACCCATAGAGGCATGCCACTCCGTGAACCCTGTTTTGCTGCTTATAGCAGCAAATACGATACCGGTAGTAGGAAGGGATAGACGCCTGTTAGCAGTAGGAGTAGAAAGAATATTGGGATTGGGAACTCTCTTAATCTTGCCAAGGCCAACATAATCAAAAAAAGATTTCTGTACTTGTCTCCAATAGCTAGCAAAACCATCAGAAGCAAAGACTCCCCTCTGGGAGTTGGGAACTACAAACTAAAGACTTCTTCGTGACCAGTAGGAGAAGGCTTGAAGCCTAAGGAATGGGTCCAGCGAACGGAGAGAAGGCACTGTATCCTTGAATACTAGAGGGATGTCTTGATTGAAACCAAATTGCCGGAGTACCTAGTGTGCTGAGTAGTGTGTATATTTGGGGCCACTTGAAGAGGGAACCAGAAGCCAGGAAGGACTAACACAAGCTAAGTAAGCCAAGCTGCCTTCATCACCATGGCGTAAATAAAATGTATTCCCTGGAGAAGTGAGGAAAGAGGCTAACATAGAGTCACAAGCAAACCTGGGGCTGAACTCCCGGGAAGAATGCCATTTTAAGTGCCCTGCCTAGTAAAAAAGCTCAACCAGATTATGACTACCACCTTTCAGATTGGCCCAACGAAAAATAATTGGATGGCTATTAGTCAAACTACCACACAGACCTTTAATTACATCAGGGGATCCTTGAAACTTATCCTTCATAAACCTTAAATTTCTACACTTCGCTAAAGTAATCGGAGAACGATCCCACATGAATATCTGAAGAATGGCACAGTGGAGGGATGAAGTGATCGTGTAGCAAGAATTGCCTTCAACTTTGTCTCCATGAAATTGATCCAGTTGAGAATAAACATGGCCCAAGAACATGGGGGCTAGAGGATACTGAGCACCCCGGGCCAACCTAATTGCCAACTGGAAGAAGACGAACTTAACCCCGTACCCAGGGAATTCACTAAACAAAAATTTACTTAGCTAAAGTGCCAGGAACCTGGCTCACCTGACTTCCTTGTCTTTCTCTCGTGAAAGATTCATAACCCATCTACCTATCCTGGCCGGTTTCCCACCAGGAGAAGTAGTACGCCCACCAAAATGGTTAAATAATTTATCTTCCACCTTGAGATCTTCATCGGAAAGACTGATATCAAAGGGGTTCTTATCTCCGAACACCGGGAGGAGAAAGTTGTTCACCATATCCTCCAAAGTGATCGTAAGATCTCCAACAGAAAAGAAGAAAGTATGAAGAGAAGGGCACCAACGGCGTACCAGATGCCTGAGGCCCTTAGCATCTCGGAAACCTTCAAGGTTCCTAAAAATCGCCACTGCCTTCAAGATCCCGGCGCGCTCCAAGCGACCCACAAACTCCTTATCAGAAAGTTCCCTATCCACACAAATGGGCCAACCTTGAATCCTCCTAAGAATGAAATCAAAAAAGATAGGGACCGCCTCTCGAGATCCCCGCCTAATCTAGAGATCTAAAATCTTCTTGGGTCAAAGACCTGAGCAAAACTGGAAAAACCTACTTGACCGGAGAGTACTTAAGCGTGAGGGGATGGAGGGGCCTCACCCTGGGCAGAAATAGACTAGGGGTGTACCAGGGGTCCCGTAAAGGGAAGGCAGGGCGCTTTGCAACCCCATGTGACTCGCCCTGCGCAAAACCAAAGGAACCCTCACCTTCAGAGAGGTTGGGAGTACGTTCCCTCCTTTTGCGTGAGGAAGAGGAAGCCATCAGGGCGGTAAGTGTTAGGAAATAGGCAAATCAGGGAATAAGGAACATAGAGAAGGAAAGCAAAGAACGCAGATTGATTGTAAAGGAGAAGATAAGCCTAGAATTAAAGGCTCAGGGAAGTAAAAAGAGAATATGAATTGACTGTGATAATTGCCCAAAGAGCAGTTGGAGAAGACGATGTATGGAAAGGCGTGCCAATTGCAAAAATTTAATTTTTTTAAAGAAAGTTATTGGCCATTATTAATGAGAGTTACGGGGAACGTGGAAAGTGGGTGGGGGAAGTTTTTACTCCAAAATTAATTGCCACGTCCTGTGCAAAGGGAGAAGTTACAAAAGAAAGAAGCACAATAGGAAAAAAAATATCAGGATACCCAATGACAATGGGAAGTTAAGATCCTAAAGGAAGAAAAAGGGGACCTCGAGAAAAAATTAAAATAGTGAAGAAAGAAGTCCTACAGTAACTAAAACTCTAAATTGCTCATGCGTGGGCTGCAGGCAACCCACGAGCTCGGGGGGCTAAATGTTGAGGTTCAAAAATAATCATAACACAAGGCCTAAAGAAATAGCACACTAGACCAATCCCATGGAAAGTAAAATTGAAAAAAAAAATTTGAACTCACAAAAGAAAAGGATGGTAGGCCCAAAGATTTAAAGCCCAAGATCCATGAATGGACAGGTTTTAGAGCCCATGAAACAAAGGGAAGAAAGAAAAAAGGCCCAGATCAGGAGACCAAAGAGAGTCCAGTAGAAGAACAAGGCCCGGGATCCTTAGGACGTGCAGCACAGCCAGAGTAGGATTGAGACAGCTCAAAAGGGGAGTAAAAAAAGCACAAGAAATGAAGGACAGATATGTCCTTCTCAAGCGCTCAGTGATGCAGCAAAGAACCAGAGGGTTTAGAAAGCAACAACTCACAAGCAAAAGGCTGGTGCTTCGTGGAACCTAGAAAGATGAACCATAAGGGGAAGTAGCTGGGAAAACCTTCGACTTGGCAGGGAAGGATTTGGCTCACTTGGGAAAAATGACAAAAGGAAGGGTAGCCAAAAGCTAAGTTTGAAAAGGTAAAGGCATGGAAGCATTGAAGGAAAAGAGATCAAATGTCAGCTCTCCAAGGACACCCAGAATGGAAAGTCAACAAGAGGCTTTTAGGGAAACAGCACTAAAAGAAGGAAACTATGAGAAAAAAAGGAAAGAATCTGCCGTTAAAAGGGCTGGAACAACAAGGGCTCTGGTACCCAGGGAGCCTAGGGGGGGATCAGTGGTACTCCGGACCCCTAGAGTGACATTATAAAATGAAGAAGTAGCCAACATTGAAGGGGGCATTCGGTAGTAATGAATTATAACAAAATCATTGAGAAAAACTCTGTAAAAACTTAGAGAGAGCAGCAAAAAGAAAAAGAAATACTCCCCGGTATCTTGACACAACCACTATAGAACATACTCAGATTCAAAGAGATTCAAACTTTGCAAGTCTTAGAGGCTTGAATAGCCATCTAAGTCTATGATTTTTGAGTTTATTTGGATCTTGTAACACGTCTTAGTGAGCACATTGTAATCTATAATTAAGAAAATAATCAAATATTTCATATTGATTTGAGGATCCCTAATAGTCATTGTATGGTTTTCCTTATTACATTGTTTTCCTTTTGCTGTTTTTCTTGCTGTTCAATACATATATTCTTGCTTGCCAGTGTATACATGTTGTAGGATCTTTGCTTTATGCACCATCTAGTTCGTAAACAGCCTATTTAGTTGTGGTGAACCAAGCCTAGTCCCTTCAAACTACAACAAGGGGGCTCGGGGTCCTTGATCAAGCTTGGGCCTAGATACTATCCAAAAATTGACTCTCACACATTGTCTCCCTTAAGAACCAACCTAGAAAAACTTGCATCAATAGCAAATTCAACAGCCTTTCTACATGCTAACAACTCACGTTCCTAACTACTATGTACTGCTGGCCCTCTTGCAGACATGGCTGCCATACTTCGCCTTTGTAGTTACGGATTATAACCCCAACACTGGTTCTGTTCAACTCAGAAAAAATTACTACATCAAAGTTCAGCTTAAAAGCCGATTTTGGAGGTGGTTCCTAATTTGTCCTGCTATTCTACATAACCGATTTTGCATGAAGTTGCTGTTGAGCATGTTTGTACTCTTCTAAATACTTTGCTGCCCTCTGATTAAGAGTCCCTGGATCAATGAATCTGCCACCATGAATAACACTATTGCGCCTATTCCAAATGAGCCAAGCTTGAATCTAGAAGACTTCCACTTCCTCCAAAGACAATCAATCTAGTAGGTACTCCAATAAGTGCAGCAAATCATTCTGACCCGTGCATCCCTTCTGCAGAATTTTAACACTGCTAGCCCACACATCTTGTGCAGCGACACACTCCCAAAGTGCATGAATTGTTGATTCTGGACATCTACAACAAATCAGGCAAATATTATCTGATATAATACTTCGCTTGGTAAGGTCAATCTTGTCAGCAGAATATCATGACACGCTTTCCATCCAAACACTTTAATCTTGTTTGGAATTTTAAGCTTCCACAAGGCAACCCAAACTTGCTTCCCATACCTCCCATTAGAACTTTTAGCCCTTCTTCCAACCTTTAAAACCTATTGTGCAACCTTATATGCTGATTTAACAGTGAATTTTCCATTCTTATTATGCAGCCATGTAATGGAATCAGACACACTCCTTCGGGTAATGGGAATTTTACTTATTGCATCAGCCTCCTCCTTATGAAATAATGCCATCACTACTTCAATCCTCCATTCATGTAATTCATGATCAATGAGGTCTGCCACAACCCAACCTTCAACATCATCATTGGGCGGATGAAGTATTCTATGTGATGGAAAATTAGGAATGCACTTATCACCTTGAACCCGAATTGAACAACCATTCCCCACTCTCCAACAATGACCAGACTTGAGGATTGGTAGGGCTGCTAGCATGCTTTTCCATACATAGGAACTATTTGGTGATTCAATTGCCTCAAGAAAAGAAGTCTGTGGGAAGTATCTTGCTTTAAAAAAAACGATGGAGCAATGAATTAGTTTCTTGGATCATTCTCCACCCTTACTTGGCTAGCATGGCTAGATTAAATGCTCTAAGATCACGAAAGCCCATTTCGCTTGAGGTTGACAGCTTATCTCCACTTCTCCAATGAATTTTCCTTTCATTCCCAACTTGTCCCCACCAAAACTTTGCATATAAAGCATCCAGTTCATCATATAATTCATTGGGATTTGAAATACACTCATCGTATAAGTGAGAATAGATTGAGCCATTACCTTTATGAGAATTTCTTTACCAGATCGAGATAGAAGCATACCTTTCCAACCTTGTAACTTTTCCACACTCTATCCTTTAAAAAGGAAAAAGTATGGTATTTGGCTTGCCCAATTAGAGTTGGTAGCCCAAAATATGATTCAAACTGGTTAACCTCCCTAACACCCAAGATCCTCAGCATATTCTATTTTTGACTATCTGTTGTATTGCTACTGAAATACATCGAAGACTTCTCCAAATTGATACTCTGACCCGATGCATGTGCATAAAGTTGAAGGATCTCATTAATGGTCACAGCTTCATTTTGAGTTGCTTGGCGAAATAACAAATAATCATCTGCAAAAAGGAGATTAGAAATTTTGGGTGCTCTTCTACAAATTGACATTCCCTTAATGCTTCCATCTACTTCAGCCTTTGCCAGTAGAGAAGTGAATCCCTCTGCACACAATAGAAACAAATACGGTAAGAGATGATCCCCTTGTTGAATTCCCCTAGATGGAATAATATTGCCATATGGTCTTCCATTCACAAGAATAGAAAAGGATGGTGTAGTAATGCCACTCATCACCCTTTCAATCCACACATTTGGGAAGCCCAACTTCTGCATGATGCTTTGTAAAAATTGCATTTCAACTTTGTCATAAGCTTTGCTGATATTAAGCTTCAAAGCCATAGAGCCTTTTTTACCCTTCTTCCTGAAGTGCATAGTATGCAGTGTCTCATAGGCCACCAAGACATTGTCTGTAATTAGCTGTCTCGGAACAAAAGCACTTTAAGTGGGAGAAATTACATGAGGTAACACTTGCTTCAATATGTTTGCCAGCTCTTTTGAAATGATTTTATAAATCACATTACATAAACTAATTGCTCTAAACTCCGACATTTTTTCCGGATTTTTTACTTTAGGTATTAAAACAATGTTTGTATGATTTATGTCAGGTATCATAATGCCATTATTCAAAAAATCCAACACAGCAGACACCACATTATCACCCACAACATGCCAAAATTTTTGATAGAAAAGGGCATTCATACCATCCGGACTAGGGGCCTTGGTTGGTCCCATTGGGAACAACGCTGCCTTGATTTCTTCAGCTGTAAACTCACTAGATAAAAACTCCTGCATGTCAGTAGTTACCTTTCTGGTGACTGCACTCAGGCACTCCTCATCCAATTGTTTACTCACCTGTAGATATTCAGCCTTACTCTCCTCAGTAGTTTCAGCCTGGTTCAAAGTATCAAGTTTCTATTGTAATTGTTTGATAACATTAGCTTCAGGTTCAGCTCTGGCCGACCCCCATGCCATAAGTTCCTCTCCACATTTTCTTATTTTATTTTTTCCTTAACAGCAGCCAATCCAATTTGCTCATCTCCCACATTATGCCATGCCTCCATTACCACATTCTCACACTCCTCCCACAACAACCATGATTCCTCAAACTTGAACCCCTTTCCTCTCCTATGTCTTTGTTACTTATAACATTGAACCTGCAAGATGATAGGCAGATGGTTCAAAGCATGAGAAGACAAATGTGTAACATTACTCATTTGCTATTTATCAATCCACTCTTTGTTAGTTACTGCACAATCCAGCCTCACTTTCGTATTAGCACAGCCCGACCTCTTATTGCTCCAAGTAAATGGATACCCTCGAAATCCCAAGTCTTCAAGTTGACAATATTCTAAAGCATCCCTAAACGCATCAATCTGGGACATTTGTGGTGTTGTTTTAATTTGCTTTTCTGAGACATTGAGGAATGCATTAAAATCCCTATCACCATCCAAGATCCCTCCACAAAAGTTTTTAGATGAGCCAAAAGCTTCCACGACCTCTCCTTATTTTGTGCCTCCGGCCATCCATAGAAGTAGGTGAGATACCAAACAAATCCATCATCCTCTGTAACCTTGGTCAACACATGATTTGCAGTATAATTAATAACCTCCATTGCTACATCAGTCTTCCATAGTAACGCTAATCCACCCCCTGAATCAGGGTATTTTACGATAATCTTATTCTGAAAAGCCAAATTACTATATAATTTATCAAACCCTTCCTTGTCCAGTCGTGTCTCCATCAGAAAACACACATTGAGAACTTATTCCCTCACAATCTTGCGAAGGTTTCGACCTGTTCAAGGGTTCCCAAGCCCTTGGCAGTTCCAACTTAAAAGCCTCATTGCTACTAGCAAGGGTGAGTCATCACCCCTGCCGATCCTTCATCATTGCCTCTTACATCACTATCCACTTTCCCACGTTTTGTACTCACTATGTCCAAGTTTTCAGTCTGCCTTGCATTCAGATTACCCTGAGAGGTTCTTTTTCCAAGTGTTGGCATGTTAAAGGCTTTAGAGAAACCACTTAACCTAAAGTCCATTCTGTTGATACGGGTCCAGGTAATTTTGTGCTTTGAAACGAGAGGCCCACCATTAACTTGGATTTTTGGAAGATCAGAACTTGCTGCAGCTTCTGTGGCATCTCCCTGCAATTCCTCAGATAGGATAGTGTCTGATCTGTTGCTGGTGATAACAGGTATATCCATATTAGTCTTGAAATTCCGCTGACTATCCGGACTCAATGTCGTAGTATCAACCACTTCCTTCCCATTAGCATTGTCCTCAGTTGCGTATCTATTACCCTGCGTAAAATCAGGTAGCACTCCTGGTCCCCTGGATTCACATGACTTCCTGTAATCTCGGTCTCTCCTAAATTCATGGCCTTTCCTGAATCTTCGGTCTCATCCTTATCGTGAAAACTTGGACTCTCTAATCTGAAATTTTCCACCACCGTCGCCGTCATCTCCATTAATTGCTTCAAAATTTCAGTTGGTTGCACTGGTTTATCACCTACACTACCTGACCTATTATTATTTTTCCTTGGTGGAGATCACTGCCTACCCCCTGCTGCTTTTAAAAAATCCCCATATTGATACTTCACTTCCGTAGTATTCTTCGTCGCTGTAAAGTGAGCAGCACAGTGCCTCAAATCATGGCCTAACAATCCACAATAATGGCAAAAAAAGGACAATCTTTCATATTTAAACTTCACCCATGTACGCTTCCCATCCAAATCAGCAATAAACGCACCCTTTCTGAGCGGCTTTGATATTGGTAACAATACCCGGACTCTCATGAAATAGTTAAAGTCATCCTTCCTTTGCTTCCATTCCACTTCCTCAACCACCCCTAACCCCTAACCTGCTGCCAACCTCCTTTTCTACTTGAGGAGACACCATATCGAAATTGGCACCCCATATTTGTATCCAAAGAGAGACATTCTCCATTTTAATATTCCCCACAATCATACCCTTGTGCCATCTTTGGAGCATAAGAATTTGATTATCAAACGACCAGGGACAGCCTCGAAGAATTCGGATCATATCAAATTCCGACTGAAATTTGAACTGGAAAGATTTGGTCCAACCTCCAATATTTGCATCCCTTCATCCAGCCCTCAAGATCTTCTAAGTGTGTTTTTGGCTGCCATTTTATTGTAAGGCTTGGACGTAAGGAATTTCCCGATAAGGCTTAAGTTACAGCTCTTAATAACCTCCTAACGGCCATCATCAGATATGGCAATCACTTCCTCTTCATCTGTAGTTAATGTTATGTGTTCTAGTCTATCAATAACATCGTTTGCCATGCTAAATACTGATTGCACTTACTGCTACGAATATAAAAGAGAAAAAGGATACCCTCTGATTAACACAAAGGGAGGAAGAGACTTGTATTAGAACGAGAGGAAAAGCTCCACCAGGGAGAGAGAACTTTTTTATTTTCTAATATTTTTATTCACTAAAGTTTTTTTTTGAAAGATAACATCTTGCAGAGCCTTCAATTAAATAGTTAATATAACATATATAGATAAAACTTAACCTAAAAGACTTGAGACTATGAGTTTGGATTCAACTATGTTATATTAATCATTGTTATTAATACCGTTTTGGACCCCGTTTTGGTTTGTCCAGTGGAATGGAATATTTCGGTACCGGCCGATTTTGGCATACCGTTTCAGGGTGTTTCGGGGTTCTTAAAAAATAATTTATATATATCCTTGTTGAACATAAAATTGTCAATTCTAATAAATAAATAACTAAATATCAAATAATACAAATCATTTAATCTTAACTCTTTAAGTCTTAAACATCAATATAACATCAATTTAACATCACACAATAAGAAGATTTACAAGACAATAAATAAATATAAAAAAATACAAGATTTACTCCTCCTCCTCATCATCATCCATGAGAGAAGGATCAAATTCATCATCAAAAGAACTCCCAAGAACTACCAACACCCATTGGACCTTTACTCTTTTTTTTTTTTTTTATTATTTTTTTTTATTATTTTTAATAATAGGCCAAATCCGGTACCGGCCGGAATTTGCATCTCGGCCGGAATTGACCGGAATGGCCCGGAACGGACCAAAATTTGACCCAAGGTGGAACGTGGGGTATTCCGGTACCAGTTTGCATACCGGTATGAAAAATTCCGGCCGTTCCGGCCGGAATGGAACGGAATCAATAACAATGATATTAATCACTTCCTCTTGACATTCTTATTCAATGTGAGATTTCACTATACATGTGTATTTCCAACAAATTTTTTTTTTCATATCTCACTAAAGATTTAATAGATCAAATAATGTGAAATATCCCCTAGAAAAAGAACAATGTGAAATATGGAAACAATTATACATGCTAACAAAGTATCAATAAAATTTATTCTCGTTTTTTCTTTCTTTTTACTCGAATTTAATAGAGTTCTCATTGACTTTCTATGGTTTTTTTTTTTTTTTTCCTCAAAAAAAAAAAAAAAAAAAAAAAACTGGATGTTTTCCGTATACTGATTTTAGAGGGTGAGCTAGTGATGTTTTCCTGGGCTAATGGAATTCAGGTAATTTGTTTTCTAAAAAGAAAAAAAATGAAAACAAACAACCTTGGTAATTTATTGAAGACTTTTCTAACCTGTGTTAGTTTATTGAAGTGATCAAATCTAAATAGGATTAATTTCTTCAAAAAAAGAAAGAAAGAAAAAATCTAAATATGATTATGTATATGGGGATCTGAAGTAGTTCTAGTGGTCTTTGATGGAGAAATAATTCTGGGGTTTTTTCCCTAACAAATTGTTGACAGTGTTCAGTTTGCCTTAGCATAATGAGAGACAATAGTAATCTAGTGCACCAAATTTTGTACAGCCACGTCACACCTAAGTTGGGCCACACTTCAACTAGAAAAAAAAGATGAACTAACGAGCTAATTGTTTGGTGTTAGGTTCTAAGACTTTAGGAATTAATGTATTAGAACTTCAATATGTATTATGTTGGCAAACCATGATCAAAACATAGAGTCTAGGTTTAGACTTGCTCAAAGTGTGGTTTAATGTAAAATTGGAATCGAGTGATTGCAGGATTTATTGGTCAAAATCTGCAAGGCTCGATCGATCAAAAATTAGACTTGACCGATCGAAAGTCATGCAGATTTAATTTTTTGCAGAATTTCCAATTCAGCCCAAGCCCGTATGACGTGTAGGGTTTTGTGTTTCACTCCAAGTATAAAAGGAAAACCCTATCTACATTTTAGAAGTTTTTGAAGTGTTGTGTGTTGATTCTTCTGTGAGATCTGAGAGGTGTTTACCTTCATACACACACATAGAGTTATCAAGATCAAGATTCGCATCAAGAACTTGATGATCTCTTCAGTTGCTGCATAAAGAACTATAAAGAAGATCTGAAACCTTTGAGTGGAATCTCAAAGTCACAAGTAGGAGAACTTATGGTTGTTGCAGATCAAAGAAAGAAGTAGTCCGTGGACTCGGAGCTGTCACGTGGTCGTGGTAGTAAGTTTTCTACTTGAGGTAGTAATAGGATGTTAGTGGTCTAAATCTTATTGTAAAAATTTCAATTCTTTCATAATGGATCTGCTTTTACCTTGAGGATAGTAAGGTTAAATCCTCCATAGGTTTTTTACCGGTTAGGTTTTCTTGGGTCATCATATCTTTGTGTTCTTTATTTTTTCACATTATATCTGTTTTACACATGTTGGTTTAACCTTGATCTTATTAACGAACTTGTTAATCAACTTGTCTTAATATTAGGTTAAACAACATGTGTTAAGGGGTCTAAAAATGTACAAGTGGTATCAGAGCAAGATAGCTTTTGTGTTTAGATCTCTTGATCTAAGAGTTGATTCTTGACCCTTGTTGTCATGGAACACGGTCATTCTCTTGTGATCCCACCTCACTTTGATGGGAACAACTATGCCTATTGGAAAGTAAGGATGAAACCCTTCCTGAAATCTATTAATGAGAGAGTGTGAAACTTCGTTGAATACAGATGGGAGAAACTGACTACTCCTGTTAGTGAGTGGTCAACGTCCCAAAAAGAGGCAGCCACTTTTAATAGCAAAGCCATGAATGCTATTTTTAATGCTGTTTCTATGGAGGAATTCCAGAGAATCTCAAATGTTAAGGTTGCTCATACTGCATGGAATATTCTCCAAACTGTGCATGAAGGCACAAAGGCAGTTAAAATTAATAAGTTGCAGCAGTTAACAACTATATTTGAAAGCATTAGGATGTCTGACGATGAAAGTTTTGATAAATTCTATGCTAAGCTTAATGATATTGTTAATTCTGCTTATAATTTAGGTGAAATTTATGATCAACCTAAGATTGTTAGGAAGATACTTAGATTCTTAACTGAGGACTTTAGACCCAAAGTGACTGCCATTATTGAAAGGAAGGATGTGGACTCCATCCTTGTTGATAAGCTTGTAGGATCTCTTCAGTCATATGAGTTAGACCTACCCAAAACAAACAAATCCAAATCAATGGCTCTTAAGTTAGTTGATGGTGTTGATAATGGATTTGACGATGAACTCTCTTCTACAGAGATTGCATATCTTGCCAAGAGATTTAGAAACTTTATTAGGAATAACAACATAAGGGCAAGAGGTAAAAATAATGTTGAACCTAGGAATTTTAAGAAAAATGAACCAACAAAAGTTAATAATGTTGATAAATCAAAAGAAAAAGTTAGTCAAACTTCTAGTAATTCTTTAGGTCAACAATGTTTTGGTTGTTAAGGGTATGGTTATGTAGAATTTGAATGTCCTACATTCTTAAAGTCAAAGGGTAAACCTATGGCTATAACCTTTAGTGATGATGAAGTTTCTGATCACGAGTCTAGAAGTAATGAAGATGAAAACTTCTTTGCTTTCATAGCTACTGCTGTAGTTGATGAAAGTTTTTTGGTTGAAGAGAACCCTTCTGATGGGAAACTCTCTAAGTGTGTTGACTTGTAAGAAGCTTTTAATAAGTTGTGCAAGGTTGCTACAAAGGATGCAATGAGTGTAGACTTTGGTCTAAAGAAAATTGCTACTCTTGAACTTGAAAAGAAAAACTTGTTGCTGAATTTGCTTGATGCTAATGAATTGGTTAATAAGGTGAAGACTGAAAACATGATGTTGCTTGATAAGATTAAGAACCTAGAATTAGAATTATCTGTAGCTAGAGGACAAACAAATAGGTTTGCTAGTTCTAAACTTAATCACATGCTGAGTGTTTAGAAGTCTCCCTTAGACAAAACGGGTTTAGGTTTTGTTGATAGTATCTCTGTGTTTGAAACTCATTCCACAAATTTTGTTCCTTCTTCCGAGCCGCCCAAGATTGAGGTTGTCAAACCAGTAGAAGTTACTCCTGCTCTTAGGAAGATTATGGTTGATCTTAAAGAGTCTAAGCCTAAGAATCCTAACCTCCCTAAGGACAAGAAGCATGATAGACCTTTGTGGGTTTGTCATTTTTGTGGAAAGGTTGGGCATACTCACCCAAACTGTTTCAAGTTGCAAGCTACAAAACGAGCAAATAAGCCAAAAGAACTTGTGCCTCAAGCACAAGATCCTTTGGTATTTATTGGTGAATTGGTAAAGGTTTTAAACCTTTATGCCAATGCTGGAGTTGCTCATAATTCTAACATGAATAATAACTCCAAAGCTAGAGTTGTATCTAAGAGGTTTTAGATGCAAAAGGCTCAATCTAGTTGAGTCTTTTTGACATGGTCTTTGTACTTCATCTCAAAATTCTTTGTGACCATTCTTTCTTGAAGTTTTTATTATCCTTTGTTTTTAGGATTTGCATTGCATAACATTCACGCGTTTCATAGTAGGTTGTTTTTGTTTGTTTCTTAAAAAAAAAAAAAAAAAAAAGAAGGAAAGAGGGATGTGGAAGGATGTGTTTTGTATTATATATCTTTGATTTATAGTTAAGGTTGACCATATTATCTTTACTTAACATGCCTATGTACCTTGTTTAGCTTGAATGAGTTTTTATTTTTCTACACTTTGCTAGTTTTAGCTATGTAGTGCATGTTGTGTGGGAGTTGTTTATAGTTTTTGATCACATGATCTCGATTTTGAAGTCACATCCTTTTGATCATAAGGACTAAAAAATCTTAAGAGAAAGGCATAAATAACTATATTACCACTGTTTATTAGCCAATCATGAACACTTTAGTGCATATCATAAGATTTTGTACTCGAGAAAGTGTATCACATGTACAAAAAGAAAATAAGGTGTAGCCTTAAAATTTATAATAAAAAAAAAAAAAGGGAAAAAAAAATGCATGTACATTATAAGGCTAAAAAAAAAAAAATGCATGGTTGCAAGCTTGTTTTCTAGGAGATGTGGGAGTTATATGATGTAACTATTTAGGTGATAGTCACTTTCAAACTTATGTGATGAATAATGTAGAAATTGTGATTGATTATTATCTACATATTAGCTCACATGTATCTCATGCTGTTACTAGTTACACACACTTCACAAGTTATCCTTTGCTAAACTTAGTACATGAAATTGTGTGTGAATGTGGTTTGGCCATCCAAGATTATATGTTCTTTGATTTTGATACAAAATATGTTCATTGATGGAAATTTGGGGACAAAATGTGTCATAATCTTGATTTTGGAAGTTCTGGGTTGAATTCAAGTGTTTTTGAAAAACTTTTAAACTCATACTCATGCATTTCATTCATGAAATCAGTTTGTTTGAGTGTTTTCTGCATAAAACTTCTGCTGTTTTTCAAAAATTCAAATTTTCCAAAATTTTGGTTGATCAAGTGTGTTCTTCGACCGATCGAAAATGCCTTAAATTTTTAAGCTTGGTTCTACCTGGTTCGATTGATCCTTAATAGGTGCTCAATCAATCAAATTTGTTTTTTCCATTGATCAAACCCAATTTTTGACCGATCGAAAATTTTAAAATTTTTGAGGAATACCTTCTGCCTAGCTCGATTGGTATTTGATCAGTACTCAATCGATCAAGTTACGAAAGAAGACTTTTTAAAAAAGGTTTTTCACTCACGTGTTCTTCATACTTTCAAAAGCTTTTTATATCTTTTTCTTCATTCTCTTCCTCGACCGATCCAATCTAAGCCTCTTTGTCATTTTGTTCCTCAATTTTTCCAAGGGTTTTTGTCCTCAAGCATTGGTAAGACCTAAATACCCTTTCCTTTTCAATTTAATTACATATTTCATGCATTTTTCTTTAAAATTTTCGAACATAGGAAATTTGGGATTTTTGATTTTTAGGTTGTTTTTATTCACATTTGATCACTGGGTTTTTGTTCTTAGATGTTATAAACATGATTCCCATGCATTAATTTTATCAATTTGGTGTCTTGAGAACAAATAGAAATTCTAGGGTTTGGTATTTTGAGAAAATTAGGGTTTTTGTTCAATTTAGTTTAAATTGATGAAATTGGCTTGTGAAATTCATAAATTATAAAATTATATGATGTTTCCTAACTAGTGTAATGATTAATTGATCAATTTGAATTGGTTTTGAAATTGGGGTTTTCAAAAATTGTGGTTTTTGGTTAAAACTCTTGGTTCAAGTCCATTGTTGCTAAATGTTGAGAGATTGAACAAGTTTTTATGCATTAGAGCATGCATCATATGTGCATTTATTACATGCATCATATAGATTGTTATTTGTTGATAAATTTTGTGCTTTAACCCTCTCTAATGCAGTCTGCCCTTGGTCTCTATTTTGTTTTTTATTTTCCTCTTCTTCTCTACTTTTAGAATCATGGTTAGGAAAACTAGAGCAAAGAAAACCTCTACCCCATCCTTTTCTGATTTCCAGAGCCATAGCTTTAGGTTTAAGAAAAACCAAGAAGCTTGTGAGAAGCTAAATGTGTTTAGACCTATTTGGGTTGAGGGTAAGGTTATCCTAGATGAGGTAGATCTCGAGATCTGTAGGAACTTTGAGCGTCGAGGTAAAATACCTCTCTTAGATATTGAGCATCCCCATCCAGTTGCTTTGATTAGAGAGTTCTATTCAAACCTCTCTGTCCACTCCGATGATTCCAATATTCAATTTGTGAAGAGTTGGATAAGGGGTGAAGAGTATGTCATTACCCCTAAGGTAGTGGCATCTGCTCTTGGTGTACCTTTGGTATAGCAGCCTGTGTATCCTTACACAGAGTCTCCTCATCTTGATGATATTATATCACTCATTACCGGTACTACCATTAGTTGGGGTACTGATCCTAGGGTTACCTCTCATGAGCTTACTGAGCTCAATTACTTGTTTTTTAGGATATCCTGTATTTGGCCCATTTCTCATGTTCACACCATTCCTATTAAGAGATGTATGTTCTTATATGCTTTCATCACTGATGCTCCTATTAGTTTTGCTACCCCTTTTGTTGAGGTTCATAGGATTTGTGCAAAATCCCATGGTTTATTTTTCCCGGTTTTCATTCATAGGATTTTGTTAGATTTAGGTTTAGATGACTTCATTGCATCCGAGCCTGTGCATATCATTGCTCTTATAGGTGCCACCTTCCTTAAGCAAAGGGCTGCTTAGTTGAAAGCAAACTCTAAACACCCTCGTGTCAAGTCTTCTACACGTGTTGCATCTTAAGCCCCTCATTTGGGTGATCCTACAGCTAATGATTTTGTGGATCCCATTGCTGCCGTGGATCCTCCACCATCTACATCATCCTCTTCGTCTATGCATACTATGCTAGAGACGTGTCTCACCATTAAGGCGGCACATGGACAAATTTTGTTGGATTTGGTCAGTGAGGTTGTGGTCTTATGAGCAGATTTAGCTCATGTTAGAGGTTCTACTCCACTGGCTCCACCATCTGATGAGCCATGATTGCCCTTTGGCAATTCATTACAAAAAGGGCGAGTACATAGAGAGAGGGGGAGATATTTTGGGAGATGTTTTTGGCTATATAGATTGTATTTAGGAGACACATGATATGTATTTTAGTTTTGATGTATTTATTTTACTTATGGGTTGTATATGTTAGGGGGAGACATTATGTGTTTATTGTTTATACTTTTATGTTTCTTGTTTCACATTGTGGTACATTTGTTGTGATTTTATATTATGAGGTTATTCATGGTATGTCTTTTATTTTATGTTTTGTGAAAACAATAAATTTATTTTGGTTTACATGTATTTTCTACACACACGTTTATGTTTTTGTTTAGTGTTTCAGGAATTTACAAGTTAATTCAGTTGTGGCTGCTGTCTACTTTTGCAACTGATAGATAGTGGTTAGGTTGGATTGTAATTAGGGCTTCAATATGTAATTAGGCTGTTTTTACTTTGAGCATTTTACTTTTTGTAATGTGTTTTGTCATGGACTGCCAAATGGGAAGATTGTTAGGTTCTAAGACTTTAGGAACTAATGTATAAGAACTTCAATATATATTATGTTGGCAAACCATGATCAAAACATAGAGTCTAGGTTTAGGCTTGCTTAAAGTGTGGTTTAATGTAAAATTGGAATCGAGTGGTTACATGATTTATTGGTCAAAATCTGCAAGGCTCAATCGATCGAAAATTAGACTTGATCGATCGAAAGTTGTGCAGATTTAATTTTTCACAGAATTTCCAATTCAGCCCAAACTCGTATGATGTGTAGGGTTTTGTGTTTCACTCCAAGTATAAAAAGAAAAACCCTAGCTACATTTTAGAGGTCTTTGAAGTGTTATGTGTTGAATCTTCTATGAGATCTGAGAGGTGTTTACCTTCATAGACGCACATAGAGTTATCAAGATCAAGATTCTCGTCAAGAACTTGATGCTCTCTTCAATTGCTGCATAAAGAACTATAAAGAAGATCTGAAACCTTTGAGTGGAGTCTCAAAGTCACAAGTAGGAGAACTTGTTGTTACTGCAGATCAAAGACAGAAGTAGTCTGTGGACTCGGAGCTGTCACGTGGTTATGGTAGTAAGTTTTCTACTTGAGATAGCAATAAGATGTTAGTGGTCTAAGTCTTATTGTAAAAACTTCAATTCTTTCATAGTGGATCTATTTTTACCTTGAAGATAGCTAGGTTAAGTCCTCCCCAGGTTTTTTATTGGTTAGGTTTTCCTGGTTCATTATATCTTTGTGTTCTTTATTTTTTTCACAGTATATCTGTTTTACACATGTTGGTTTAACCTATATCTTATTAACGAACTTGTTAATCAACTTGGCTTAATATTAGCTTAAACAACATGTGTTAAGGGGTCTAAAAATGTACATTTGGTATTTCGGTGGAAGGTGAAGCACTTTTGCCAAAAAAGAGTTATTATTAAATTGCTGTTAGCATTTGATAATCTAGAGTGTTTTGAAGCTGTGATACATGTTGGGTAATTATAATGATGATCAGTTTTTAAAAGGTAGAAATATAAAAGAGAACATTATAAATTTATAATAGTGCTTTGTATTTTAAAATTATTTGGCATAATGGATAAAGTTTAGCTATAAAGTTGGTTGCAACCTTAGGGAATAAATTTACTCAATATCTTTTTATTGAAGGAGAATTTTGACATCTCAAAAGTACAAGGTTTTGAAAAATGAAATTCTGCACAAACCCTTTTGTTGTCAAAACATTAATTGAACGACACCAAAAAGAACTAAAATAGCGTAGAGAGGAATTGTCATTCTTTTTTTCTTTTTTTTTTTTTTTTTAACAATTAGAAATATTTTATTACTTCAAAACATAGGAAACAAGGAACAATGGCCTCATAAGGCAACTAAAAAATCTTGCCTAGGAAAAACAACACACAAAGTAGAGCCTAAGCTCTAGCACAACCCCCATCCTACATTTTAGGATCAAAACTAAAACTCCCTATAACTATAAGCCATAATACACTTTGTTACACCCAACAGTATAACTCACTAAAAATGTTAACAATCAATTACACATAGTAAAACCCCCAACTGGAGCCAAGAGTGCTACTATTAGCTAGGAGTTTGAATTTTTCTTTTCCTTCCATTCTTCCCTTGACATCCATTTTTATACCATTGATCAGCTGCTCTTTTGTTTTGATACTTCCTCCATGAATTCTATTTGTTTCTTAGTATCCAAAGGTGATAAACATTGACCTACCAACCCACATTGCACAAAGGGAACCGTCATTCGTCAATATTGCCCTATGACTGATTGTAAAACTCTAGTAATATGTGACAGATCTTTATCAACAATGACCACGATATATATATAACTATTTGCAATGCTCCAGCACCCTTATTTACTTCGTGTAGGGAATCCATGAAAGAGGTTTTCCAACTAGCTTTCCTATTGAATAGAACGCGGAACCAACAAGTTCAGTTGAACAACGTGATGGGTTTGAGGGCAGGACCACGCTTGGCATGAAAGGAATAGGTTGGCATAGGCTTAAGATTGCCCGTTCTAATTCCTCTGGGTGTGGTCATAATCAGAGTCACTTGGTTCATCGACAATTTTGCCTGGTTCTTCACCAACGTCCATTGGTGTATGGATCTTGTTATTTGGTTCTGCATCTTCTATGGCACCAGCTCTGTGACTGCACACCATGTTGCTAACACTGTCCATCGTAATAAACATCAACCCCTATGGTAGCACATAAATAATACACTATACATTAATTCCTTAAACAACGAAATGCAACTAACTAAATAGGTAAACATTTCTGAACTTCCACGTAATGTACCTCAGTGTTATGTCGACAATGTCTCAACATTATTCTTCATCGAAAACTTCCCAAATATCACCATAAACAATTATATCCACGCGCACACAGGGAATTACACACAAATAAAAAACCAATTTGTATAATTTTCAAATGCACAGCACATTAAAGCATTCGCATTGGGCAAGGTAAATGGCATATGTTGAGGAATTTTAGCATCAAAGCAAAAAAACAAGCCAACATCCGGTCTTGTATCTGTCTTGTATCCTAAAAAAATTTAGAATTGTGCTACAGTACCATCACAAATTTGTGATGGTACTGTATCACAATTGTAAAAGGAAATAATATTTTTTTTATTCATTCCTCTCTCCTCCCACTCTCTGTCTCACATCTCAATCTCTATCTTTCTCTCCGTGTCTCATTTCTGGCTTTTATTTATGTTTTAAAATATATTATTTTATTGTGTAGATATATTATTTTAATGTGTTGTATTGTAAAATAAAAATTGGGATGTTGGGTGTATTGTAATATGGTATGGTATAATTGATAAAATAGTTTTTTGAGATGGTAAAATAGAATATGATAGAATTTTTCGGATGGGAATGCTCTAATTACATAATTTTCACAATCCCAAGATTGCCATCACTTCCAATTTCCATATAGCAAAATGTTGACTATTTAATTTTGAAAGATATACACCACCACAACATCACAAATTTACAATTTCCCGCTTTCAATTGTACTTTACACCAAGCCCTTCAAATCACAATTGATTATCAAATTTTCAATTACTCGATGAACAAAACCTCATACATCCAAGTAATCATGTAAGTAGATACTCCAGGTTCGACACATCTACATCAAAATATGTAAAACATTATTTTCAATTTCCTAAGGATTCTTACCTGGAGATAGTAAATGTCACCTTTTTGTTTGAGATAGAAGATGTTTATCACTCACTGTAGACACTGCATTTTGTATCCCTTACGACTCGAGCCCCCATTCCCTAATGATGCCAAAATTCTAAAACTTAAGGTTGGTTTAGGGCCCAATCAGATTACAAATTGACTTGAGAGGTGTTAAAATGGAAAATATAACTTTTTAATGAGCAAAATTTTTTTTTTAGAAAAGAAATGCCAAAGAAAGCCCTCAACCTGCGTATGCAGTCTTAAAGCATGCGTACACAAGCACGAGCCTGCGCACGCAGGTCAAGTAGGGTTTCAGAAACATAAAAAATGCGAGTTTTTTGCATTAATATTGATGTTTGGAATGAATCTCATATTGTCTGGGAGTCGTTTCAAACCGTCATTTTCACAATATAAATAGCCATACATGGTTCATTTTCAAACACATAGATATCTTAAGGGAAAACCTAATATTCACTAGAAATAGTGAATCCAATAGGGAGTTTTTCACAATACATCCTCAAGTAAATTTTATTTGATTGAGGCATTTTCTAGCTTTGTTCTTTTGAGTTTAAGATTACTAATCATATTTTCATTGACTTGTGAATAGATTTGACTGAGGGAAACGATAAAAAATCAAGCCTAGGAGCTTTTTGCTTTGAGGTATTCATTTTAAACTTTTCTTTCATTTCTGCCTTTTAGTTTATGTTTTAATCTATTTTTTGCCTTGTTTATGCGTACAATATGTTTGTTTAGATTATGTTCGTGTTTTCCTTATGTTTTCAGCATGTTAGGTTGTTAGAATTGTTGTTTTAAACTTTGTCTACTTTTTATGCTTTCTGTGTTTTTGGGTTAGGGTTTTTGAGCAACCTTGCGCACTCATGCATCATGCATGTGTACACTAGTCAAATTCGGCGTATGCAAGTGTTTGACCTGTGTACGTAGGCTCCTATATGCGTACGTAGGCCGTTGCCCAAAAACCTTAATTTTAATTTTCTGTTTCTATCTCTTCTTTTATTATGCATAATATATCTCTGTCTTGCTTATTTTTTATGCCTTGTGAGTCTTTGCTTTTCTGTTTACATATTGGTTTGTCATCATATGCTAGATTAGGGTTCCCCTTTTATTTTTAAATTTAATACCATGATCATGCATTCACATGCCCATTCATCATACGCTAGATTAAGGTTCCCTTTTTTTTTTTTTTTTCTTTATGATTACTGATAATGAATATTTCTACAAGGCAAGATGACTAGCATGAGAGTCATTTGACATGGTTTGGTCACTTGATAGGTTGTGGTTATTAAATAAGTTCTAGTCATTCAGAAGGGTTTGGTCATCTGACAGGGTCTAGTCATTCAACTTGGTCTAGTTGTCTGACACCAAGAACTCACCTGATAAGGTTACTAAAATAACGTACTGATTAACTTTAACTTGTCAACTCATGTGGGTCACTCAGCTAACCTTAGTTGTTCAACAATCTCGAAGTTAAACATCTAAGGACACTTAGTCCTTCAAGATGAAACATATCCTCCACTCCAAGTTTATGTATATGGAAAGTCTTGCACACCATGCCAAAAGATCCTCCCATCAACCTATATCCTTTGAATATGAGAAGTGTACCTTGAGAATTTTGGTACCATTAACATCACTCCCTTCATTACACTCCTTACAAGGATACCGGAACTCCATGAAGACTCACAATCTCATCAATATATATCTGTGCTAATTGATCAAGTGAGTAATTTATCTTAACCAGAATAAAAGGTGATGTTTTCATCATCCTATCCACAATTACCCAAATGGCTTCATGTCCCTTAGGAGGTCTTGGCAAACTAGTCACAAAATCCATACATATACGCTTCTACTTCCATTCGGGAATAGGAAGTGGTTGCAATAATCCTGAAGGTCTCCGGTGTAGTGCCTTAATTTGTTGACAAGTCAAGCATTGCTCCACAAACTGAGCTATCTCTCTCTTTATGTTGTTCCACCCATAAGTTTCTTGAATATCATGATACATTTTAGTGCTACTAGGGTGCACTGAATATGGGGTACGATGGGCTTCTTCTATAATCTCCTTCTTTAATGCAAAATCATTTGGCACACAAAGTCTATTTCCAAACCTTAAAACACTATCATTCGACACATTAAATTCAGGTCTCTTCCCTTCTTGTACTTCTACTATGATCTTTACAATTTGTGCATCATCAACTTGTGAAGTCTTAATTCTCTCAATCAAAGTGGGTTGTATTGTCAAAACTAGACATAAAAGCTTGGGAATCAACCTTGACAATTTCAATTCCAATCATTTCCAAATCATCAATAATCTCCTTTTGAGTAGTTAACAAGGCAGCTAAGCAACCGAAAGACTTCTAACTAAGTGCATCAGCTACCACATTAACCTTGCTTGGATGGTAATTGATTGAGCAATTATAATCTTTAATCAACTTAAGCCACCTTCGCTATCTCATATTCAATTCTTTTTTAGTAAAGAAGTACTTCAAGCTCTTAAGATCTGTATAAATCTCACACCTTTCTCCATACAAGTAATGTCTCCAAATCTTCAATGCAAACACCATTGCAGCTAACTCCAAGTCATGAGTGGGATAATTTTGTTCATAACTCTTTAATTGGTGAGAAGCATAAGCTATGACTTTACCATGCTGCATCAACACACAACCAAGCCCCTTTCTTGAAGCATCACTATAAATGACAAAGCCTCCCAAGTTGCTAAGGATGGTTAGTACTGGTATAGTGACCAATCTTTGCTTAAGTTCTTGAAAGCTCTTTTCACATTCTTCTGTCCACACAAATTTGGCATTCTTACGAGTTAGTTAAGTCAATAGGACTACAATACGAGAGCATCCCTCTACAAACCTCCTATAATAGCCAACAAGACCCAAAAAGATTCTCACCTCACTCACATTTGTTGGTCTTGCCCAATCAACCACAGCTTCAACCTTACTAGGGTCCACAAAAATTTCTGCCTCGAATATCACATGCCCTAGAAACACCACTTGGTTAAGCCAAAATTCACACTTCTTAAACTTTGCATATAGCTTCTTCTCCCTCAAAATTTGAAAAAAAATTCTCAAGTGCTCCTTATGTTCTTCCTTACATTTGGAGAAAATTAGAATGTCATCAATAAAAATAATAACAAAGCAGTCTAAGTACTCATGAAACACCCTATTCATCAAATCCATGAATGTAGCAGGGGCATTGGTCAATCCAAATATTACCAAGAATTCATAGTGCCTATATCTCGTCCTGAAAGCTGTCTTGGGTATGTCTCCACTCTTAATCTTCAATTGGTGATGCCCAAAACGAAGGTCAAATAGGTCATCAATATGAGGGAGAGGGTATTTGTTTCTCACTATAACCTAGTTTAACTCACAATAGTCAATACACAACCTCGTAGTCCCATCCTTCTTCACAAATAAAACTGGCGCACCCCAAGAAAATGCACTTGGTTTGATGAACCCCTTATCAAGGAGCTCTTGCAACTGTACCTTGGTCTTAAGTCCAATTGGTGCCACCCAATATGGTGCTTTCGATACAGGAGAAGTTCTAGGGAGCAAAACAACGGAGAATTCAGCCTCCCTATCTATGGGTATCCCTTGTAGGTATTAGGAAAGACATCGAAAAACTCCCTCACAACAAGGATATCATTCAGCTTCAATACCTCTTTCCTAGTGTCCACCACATGAGCTAGGTACCCTTGGCATCCTTTTCATAATAAACGCTTAGCACGAAGGGCTGATATCACCCTAGGTAAAGCATGCATCCAAGAGCCCTTAAACTGAAATTCGGGTTCTCCTAGAGGCCGAAACACCACCTCTTTTCCAAAACAATCTACATTAGCATGATATGCCGCTAGTCAATCCATTCCCAAAATTATATCATAGTCATACATGTCTATCAAAATCTAATTTGCTAACATTTCCCTATCCTCAATTTGGATGACACAAGACTTAAGTATAGAATTACACACCAAAGAATCACCCATATGTGTGGCCACAGACAAGTCATAATCCATATGTCTAGGTTTCTTCTCATGTTTTGAGTGACTTCATCCTTAGTATCAACCCTTGCTTTGGTTGACCTTCATAAATTAACAATAGGTTCCTCCGTATTGGAATTAGCTACTCTCTTCTTTTTGGGTAGTATGATACCTAGTTAACAAGAAAATCAAGAAATATAGATGGTGCAACAATTATTACTACTAAACATAAGAAGTAACATCCCCAAAGTTATTTAAAATTTCTCATCAAACATAACCTAAGTACCTAATATTGTGACAAAAATGAAGATCATAACCTAGTTTCAAATGTCTACAAAATCATATCCTAAGCTTTGATACCACAATTGTAATGCCCCAAAATCATTAGCAATAAAAATCTATTCAATCTAAATAATCCATAAAAATATTAAATAAAAGCAATCGACAACCTAAAATCTCATCACAAATGTCAGAGTTCTAATCCACCAAAGACAAAACATCCTCAAAATAATTCTCCAGTATAATTTTTAATAACATAAAAATAATAATAAAATCCTCAGTTCCACAAAATAATTTGTAACTGTTGTCTTCCAAAAATCTCTACTCCAATGATCTCTTTAATATATCTGTAAGGGGGAATAAAAGGGGGGGGGGGGGCAGGTGAGATGACTCAATAAGTAGAATTCACTAACATTGGGGTGTGGGAACAAACCTTTCAAACAAATAATTCTTACAACAAATTCATAACTTGTAACTCATCAATATTTTATCATCAAATATTTCATATAAAAATATATATTTATATTGTGAGCCATCATAATATATATATATATCAATACCATTATATAAATAATTTCCTAGGCTTTCCTCGTGGTTAACGTTTACGCCCCGTTGACAGGGTTGTGCTGTCCCTTTTTTGGAACTGGAACCTCCTTTTCATCCACTTTCTTAAGGGTGGCTCCTTTGGAACCTAAAGGTGCACTCTCTTGCTAAGGAGCTTCCTTTTTGGATTCTCAATAGTATACTTCCTTGCTAAGGAGCTATCAAATATGCACTATCCCCTTTTCTGGGACCGTCCCTTGCTAAGGACTAGTTGCAATATGATTATCCCTTGCTAAGGACTAGTTACAGTATGATTGTCCCTTGCTAAGGACTAAATACAATACTGAGCTTTTAATCACGACTTGCCATAGGTTTTCAAAACATATTCAATATGCTCACAAAAATAATCTATTCATAATTCTAAAAAATATAAAGATATATTCACACATACAAGTTTAAATAAATTTAGGTTGTCCCACAAGTTTTTAATAAAACGAATAGTCAATGTGCACATCAAATATTTATAAAATATCAATTTATATATAGAATATCAACATATTTCTTTGATATAAAATAGTTTAATAATCAACACTGTTTTGGGAAAACTCTCAAATTAGTAACACCACTTACCTCTTATTTGCAAAAATATGAAACCAACCTCCCTTGAATCACAACAAATCAGTAGAATTAGAACCTAGCAACACTAAAGATAAGTCCATCAATACACAATTTCCCACTTAAAATCAGTTTTTACACTTAAACAATTTTATCCTAGACAATACTGATATATCCAAAATTCTCCATTTATTCACTTAACTATCCAATTCACTTTCAGCTTTGATCAGATTTTGGTTCTGCCTAATCATATTTTCCATTAACGTAATCATAGATATTCATGAAACTTCAATATGGCTGAATAATGAATATCTTATCAATCTGACTGTAACAGCCATATGTTTTATTCATATCTATTCACTCTAACATTATATCTATTCAATCTAATATTGGAAGCCATGTATAATAGCCTTAATTTATCAATCCAGTTGCCTATTATTCCCTTGATGCCGTTGGACTAGTATTTAGGCAATAACAAAGGTGTGGATGCATGTCAGTTTAACAGTGAACTTAGTAAGGCTCTATACGATTATATAATAACCATAGAGCACCCTTTTTCCCGTTAATATAATCATAGATTTATATCCATAACAGCAACACCTATTTTTCTATTAGGTACACAAATCATAGATGCTTCCTATAAGCGTGGGAACAATTGCTAGCCATAATATTCCAACTGCAAAACAAAATCATACCTACAATCTCACGCACAGCCCCAGAGTAGAAAAATAAATTCAACCGTGTGTGCCGCTAAACGAGGGGAAGTCTCATATATATATATATATATATATGTATAGCTCAAGGATAAGGCTAGGGTTTTAAAATCATTAAGGCCTATATATACACTTATGCTATCTTACTTGGGCCTCATATGCCATAATAATTATCTGATTTAAATATCTTTGGCCCAAATAAATTAAATTCATTTAATTATGGGACTCCTCTTTAATTTATGCATATGAAATAAATTTATATAAAATTATGGGGTGTTACAGCAGACCCACTCGCACAACCACCACCTTCAACACCACCACCTTCAGCACCACCACAACAAATTATGCCATAAAACTCACTGCCCAAAAAAAAAAAAAAAAACCCTAAACATCAAATTTCAAGCCCAAAAAGTACATCTTGACCTAATCTAAACGCAAATCACAACCTAGATTAGAGCTATAATCATCACTGCCCTTTAACATACTTTCTTTTTATGGAGTGAGACTGCAAGAGAGAACCAAAGTGTTTAGAGAGAGAGAAAGAGAGAGTGAGAGAAAATAATAAAATATAGATTTTATTTGGTGTATTGAGTGAACAATGCTCAATACTTGCATTGAGCACACTGTTCATTGTTAAGGATTTGGGACAAAATATCAAGTCGATGAGTGGGCTTTTAACAGGTCTTTAGTTAAAAAAAAAAAAAAAAAAAAAAAAATTAGCATTAAGCTGGTTTGACTAGCCTGATTTTATAGCCGTTTGGGATGATTTAGATTGGATAATTGTTATCATTATACACAATGATGTTCATTTGGTTGCAAAATTTTGTCTACTAGCTTTTTGCTTAAATCCACTTTTATGTTACATTTTACTAAATAAAAAAATAAATTAGATTTTTTGTTTTTAAAAAATCTAAATTATATTTTTTCTATCTCATCTTTTAGAAAATAGGCTATCGAAATTGTGGGATCCAAACTCACCGATGTCCTTTCATTTTTTTTAAAGGTTGCATTTCTAGTATTTCATAGTTTTGACTTTTGAGGCCTGAACTAAATAAATCTTACAGGGTTAAATGCGAAGAAACCTCCTGTACTATGGGTCATTGTCAAACGCACCCCCTCGTTAAAAAAAAAAAGACTTTTAAACTTTTGTGGTATATGAAAATTATCTAATTGATCATTTTGATAGAATACTGTTACTTCGATTAGTCAATTAACATGTGGGTATCATGTGAGAAAAAAGACGATTATAATAACTTATTCCTTCTCACACATGTGTCCATATGGTTATTTTCCGTCCAATAAAAGTGATAGAATTATAATAGAAAATTTAAATGCTTTATGTGGAACATGGGCAGCTCTACTTGGAGCGCAGGAGGTTCACACACACACACAAAAAAAAAAAAAAACACTATATAAATATATTTTCTTGATCACCTTGATCATGGATTTTTTTTTAAACGTGGGCGGCTCCCTAAAATAAAATTTTGAACACCTTGAACATGGATTTTTTTTTAAACACAGCTAAAATAAGTTTGAATATGATTCTCTTAACAATATTTTAGCATTTTAAACCAAAAAAAAAAACTCAATAATAAACCAATTTGATTTAAAATCTGGGAAAAAATTAATAAGTCCATTGAATCAATGGGAGATCAATAGATGAATAATTGTTTGGCTGTGTACATTGAAAGATGTAGCTCGTAGGATTGATAATGAAAAAATCATTAAACAATTTCAATATATGAAACATTGCGGTGGGCCATTTCGCAATTACAGGTTGGGCTGCCTCCTACCACGTTATGGCCGATAGTTTTGGGTAGGAGAGTTAGGATTGGCTTGACTGCAACACACCCCAGGCTAGCTTGTGCACAAGCTAGAGCCCCCTCTCTACTGAGACCTTGGACCTGTACCCACGTCAGAGGAAACTGTTACAAAAAGTATGGCAGGCAGGTGTAATATGACAATAATAAGGAGAATATGCTTATTGTCGGCCAAAAGAACGGAAAATACTAAATCATGATCTTAATAAAGGAAGAAGTAATGTAGCAATATAAATGCAACATGATTAGGATGATAACAATGGGGAAATGGAAATCACACTAATGCTTGATCAATAAAATAAAAAGGGAGGATGGTCAGTCTGCAATGCTTGATTCCTCAGTCTGCAATGCTTGATTCCTTTACGGAGCTAAGTCCAGGAAGGGAACCATTCTTTAATGTGGGCAATCTCACAAGGAAATCCTGCCACAGAAATTACTCACTTTGAGAGAATAAGCCTAAATGGCTTATCCTCAAATTCCTTAATTCTCACTAGAGAGTAGACTTTTAGAAGGAGAGAAAGGGAATAGCCTATTGGTGCATGCCCACCATCACACTCTTGCTTACTCTCTGTTTTTTCTTTCTAATTCCTTTTTCCTTTCTAAGTTTTTTGTTCTATCTTTCACTCCCTTTCTTACTTTCTTTTCTTTCTATTCTCTCTTCTTTCCCTCTGTTCTTCTTCACTGTGCACGGCTGAGGCCCCTTTTATACTTCCTACTGTGACAAGTTTTTACTATTTTACCCCTTAACCACTTTTGTCCTGGTATGCGTGTCCTTCTTAGACCACCCACTGGTCTGTCAGCTGCTCAACTATCACCACTTACCTGTGTTGGCTGTGCTACATCTCATTCCCAGACAAAGAGTCTTATTTTGTATGCTGGCTCATCGTGGCATTCCCAACTCATCTTTCCCTCTTTTGGGTAGTATATCATCCCAGTAGGACATTTCCCCCTGAGTGGGAACCCTAGAATAGGCTTTCCCCTTCTCCTCACCATCATACCATGCCTTCTCTTACTTCTGACCCATGGCCCACCACTCCTGTATTGGCTGGGTATAAGTTGGTGGTGCCTGAGCCTTGTGCGTGCTCCACTTCCATGTGTGTCCATGGCTTATCTGATGTCCATGCGGTTGCTATGACCTGAGGACTCGTCTGCACATTCTGCTACTCGTTCTTGGCCTCTCGTGGAGTGAATGAGTTTTTGAGATTTCATTCTCTATGTCTCTGAGTGTCATTTTTTGGACAGTACCCAGGCCCAAGTAGAAACAAGGATCCTGGGCCCTTTACTTGTTGTTTGGTGGACTGGACTTGGTTCATCGCAGCTAAATGGGGGCTGATTACGAACCAAGTTGTGTGCAAGTCACATAAATCTCCTCAAGGCAAAAATGCGATTTCTCCTAAGCAATAAAATACCATTATAAGTGTTTTAGTATCATAAAATGACCCTTTTTCTCTTACGAATTAAGTAAAATAAGTATTCATAATATTCACAATGAGAAAGAGATTGAAATAGAATATTTAAGGCTTATCTTTTATTGTATAAACATTTAAAAGACTTCCTTCACTTGGTACTCCGGACGTACTGTCGTGGTTCCTAGGGGTACTAGGCCTGTAAGAACCCAGAATGCTGATTCTTTGAACTATATGATCTTTCTCCATGCTTATTATGCAATAGAGTTTTGTCATTTCCCTTTACCTCTATAGGTCTTACATAAGAACACACTATACAATACACATATCTTCAAATAATTGTTAGTTTTTTAGATTAAGATATACCTTTTAATACATATACATATATGTAAATGAATTTCATGAGAATGATTCAGCCACAAGGATCTTGGCCCCAATTCTCACAGACTTAGTGCTTTTGCACAAGACTTGTGGGATTTGGAACTCAAATCCAAATGGCTTTGCTTGAGCATTGCCTTCCAAGATAGTTATGTGAGGAGGATTTTTGTGGGAAAGAGTGATATCTGATGTGTGCATGTTTTGATATATGTTTCTTTGGAGGCTAAGTGATATTTTGAATGATCTCAAGGATATGGGACAAATTCCTCCACCTTGGCTCTCTTATTTTGTTTCTTTCTTTCTCTTCCTTGCTGGGCTTTTAAAACTCTAAGAATATATGTTTTGAACCTCTGAACACTTCCCCTGAATCCTCATTTTTCTCCCTTTCCCTCCATCTCCTCTACTATGCCTTAGTGTTCTTTTTATAGCAGACCTGGTCTGGTACCCCGGGCGAGGACACCCAAGTCTGCTGGGTAAAATCATGTTCTCTGGAATCTGAAAAGGTACATTGGGCAGAAGTTTAGCTTATTTAGGGAATTATAACTAAAAATGGGCTTTTAGCTTTAGTTACAAATGGAAGATTCCTTCTTAGAAAGTCAAAAGAGTGGGTGGGTTGCTCAATGTACCAAATGACAACTTTAGTTGAAAATGACAATTGAGATTTTGGTCCATGGTCTTTCCTTACTATTCATGGAATGGACTTTCTTGTGAAATTTTGGTCCTTAACAATGTCCTACTTCTTTCCTAGACTGGGTCTTGCTTGATCGTGGGCCTTTCCTTCTCCAATCCGTTCCCTACCTTCTTTTATGGGTTGGTTAATACTTCTGCCATGCCATCCTGATGTTCTTGCCATGCTATTATTTGACTTGTACTTGCTGGGCCTTTTTTGGGCTTGCTGTATGCTTTCCCTTTACTCAACTCCAGTAACCCAGTACTATCATTGGGCTTGTACTCATGCTGTCTTTGGCTTCCTTGGTCCATTTCATAGCTTTCGAGCTTCCTCGGTCCACTTCATTCTTTTGGGCATCCTCGGCCCGTTTCATTTCCTTGGGCATCCCCAGCTCATTCCAATTCTTCATTTCCATGGGCTTTTGCTAATTCTTTTGAACTTCCTCGACCCAAATTACCACGTCCTTCACTTTCGGGGTTTATGGGCTTTTCCAGCAACCCCTTAGTTACTTAGTTTTTTTCTTTAGGCTTCTTCAGCCTATTATTGCTTGCTTTCCATTTCTCATAATGCCCATGGGTTTACTATTTCTTTCTCCGGGCTCCTTTGGGCCCGCTTGCTTTTTTTGAGGCCCTTTTGCTATCTTTTAGGCATATGGTCCATTATTCTTGCCATTTGGACTTAATGATTTTCTTCTCAATTTACTAACTCTTATTCTTTATTTCCCTCCCATATTGTTGGGCTTCTTCCTGCTATTGGGCCTTCTCGCCAAAGTGGGCATCAACAAACATCATATAAAGCAATTGTAAAATTTTATGTTTTTTTTTTTTTTTTTTTTGGTGATGTCAATATATTCAAGTTTTCTATTGTTATAAATTTTTTATAATTTATGTTTCTTATTGACCCTCCTAAAAAATAATCCTGGAGCCACCACTAAATTGTGAAATACAATTGATGGAAATTTAGACCCCTTAAACCACAACCAGATTGAGTAGCCTAGTTAATTAGCCAAGTTGTTACTTAGTCAAATTAAACAATTCTAGGTTAAAACAATCAAACAATCATATCAAGAATATATAGCAGTGGAATAATAAATAACACAAGATATGATCACCCAGGAAAACCAAACCGGTAAAAAACCTGGGAAGGATTTGACCCACCGATCCTCAAGGCAAACCTGAATCCACTATGAAAGAATCGAAGTTCATACAAAAGGACTACAAGCTCCCCGCTCGATTTCCTAATGCTACCCACCAGTAGAACTTACTGACACGATCACGTGCAAGCTCCGAATCCACGGTCTCCTTCTTTCTTGGCCTCTTCAATCAAGTACAAGCACCCCGCTTGTGTTTCTTAAAGCTCCAATGGCTGCAACTTTGTTGATCATCAAGATGTAGATAATATCTCTACCTTGAAAACCCTAAGTTTATATGAAGGAAAACTCCTCAAGGATCTCACAAGAGATTCACATAAACCGCAATATGAGTAACAAAGACTTAGAGAGGTTTGGGTACAAAACCCTAATAAAAGGAGGCACAAGAGGCACTCTAATCTCTCTCAACAAAATCTGAAAAATGTGGCTTAGGGTTTCCTTTATATAGTGGGAGAAGTAGATCTGAAACCCTAATCCTTAATGGGCTTAAGCTGCTGTTTGGGCCGACTTAAAATTCTGCAGATACGATTTTCGATCGATCGAGCCTGTTCTTCGATTGATCGAACCAGGCAGAATATGAAGTCTTCTTCCTGCAGCTTGTATGTTCTTGAATCTTGACTTGAATCACCTTGAGCGTTGTCTAATAAAACCTATAGACTCTAAGATCTATATCTAGACAAGTTTGTGTTCACGATTTGCCAATTGTTCTAAACATTTAGAACCTAACAACAATAATAATTTAAAAAATCAATTTATAGTGCAAAAGATGCTTGAAAATGACCTATACCACAAGGATTCTCTTTTCATTTACAACCCAATCTTAAAAGATTTTTAGGGTAAAAACTTAAAGATATTAACTTTTCAAAATCGATTATAAATTTTTTTTTATACCCCCTAAAAGCTCTGCCAATTGCTTTGCTAAATGGATAAATTTTTCTAATAAAGGGAGCTTTTGGTTCTTTCAAACTCTTTATAAGCCCTCTCGGCTCCTAAAGAAATGCCGGATAACAGTTTTACCCGATCTCAATTTCCAATCTCAGCTCTATTGAGGTGGTATTATGTATGAGTTTAGATACACGTCTGGCACGTCTATGTCTGCGTTTCAGTTTTTTTTTTCACGTGTTTTCTGCTTTTTGAGACAAAATGCATTGTTCATGAACAGTGTGAGCACTGTTCAAGCACTGTTCATGAACACTTTATTAAAAAATATATTAAAAATGGATCCCACAGTACTATTTACACATTTTAAAATTATTTTGTTACAGTATTTTCGGTTTTCAGTTCAGCAAAATAAGTTGTATCCAAACGGACCCATATGTGTAAGCGTCGTATGTAATATCTCTCTTACATGAGAGTGAGTCACAAACTTATAAAGTCTACTCCTATTTGAGAAGAATGTCGCATATAATTTTGTTATATAAAATAATAAATCCAGCTTAGCTATTACGAGAAACAAGGACTGTCCGCCATTTATAAGCCTAAGGTTAGGGACCATATTTCCATGAAGTGTAAACCAAATTACATAAGACTTGATTCATAGATGATTGTAAATTTTATTAATATATAAGTGAGAAATAATTAGGCCTAAGATATTATTTTATATTCATATATAAATTTTTTTGTTGGAGTCAAATTCTCAAAGCTCAAATTTATCAACTCATATTTGAATTTGTTTCACAGAACAATCTCTAGAAAATTAATTTTCAGCACCAAAAAAAAAAAAAAAAAAAAAAAAAAAAAACTAGAATATTAATGGGCCCATTTGAACTTTGAAGGGGCCAGTCAAATTCAAGAGCCCAGCTGTCCCATGGCGCAGTGTGGTCTGGGTGGGTTTTGTTGCTTGGAAGAGGATGAAGATGGATTTCAATTTAGTCATATATATCAGTGGCAAGAGATAATTGGCAAATGAATAATGGCGCTGAGAGTTATTATAATATCATTGATTCAGAAAAAATGGAACCAGCACTGAGTTTCTGTATTGAATGTGGAAGCATTGTGGATTAAAGGCTACAATTTTGTTATATTTTCTTTACTTTCCCAGTGGAGATCCTAAAGGGATTATGCTTTAGTGAAAGTATCTATTCCTGGAATATTCCTAAATAAAGAAATTTTTTAGTGATAGATATATGGGGTAGGGAAGCATCTTACAAGTTATACCATCTAAATTGAAAACTTGCATGTAAGTGCCCCCACTATTTTCTTCTGCAGTGCTAGCACATCTTCCACAAGCCACAGCTTGCAACACTAACAGAATTGCCTAGTATTATCACATTTCCGAGGTGTGTTTATTCCCTTTTGTCTTGGGCTCTCAATTTCTGTGATATGTTCCAGTTTTTTAACAAAACGCATTGTTAAAGCCATCATCGTGATCTCTTTTTAGACCCACCGTTTCCATGAGGTTGAATGTTGCTTATCACACGTGGAACTGCAGGTTGAATATCATGCGTATTCAATGCCACGGTCCTTTTCTCCTCCAATACAAAGTAGGGCTTGTACCTTTCCTCCAACCGCCATTTCACCTACGATTAAAACAAAAAGGAGCTAAATATATATGTCACTTTTTTCCAAAATTTTCAGAGTACTCTTTTTTTCTTTTTCTTTTTTTTTTATTTTTTTATTTTTTTATTTTAAGGTTAATAGTAAGGGTGGAGGAGGTGAAGTTTCAACCACAAATACGTGGTGTCGAAAACATTTCGGAATTTAATTAAGTGAAGGAGAAGAATTCGAACCATATTTTGTACCAAGAAAACTTGGCCACTAGCTTTTTCTAAGCAATCCTTAGCTCCTTTCATTCTATAGATATTTTTGTTGGAAGAGTAAATTTATTTCCACAATGTCATTGTTTATGTTGAAAGATATGCAATGCAATGCAATGCGTTTTTTCTTTTGTTTCTAGACGATTCCTAAGATGGGCGTGGGGGTGATTTACAAGGTATCCTTTCTTCCCACTAAATATATACTGGTAGGTCCATCCTTCATTTAAGTGTTATTCTTTATTCGGCATGTAGTTTAGTGGCATCCGATCCTGTCTATATGTGCCTGTCTTTATTTTATATTGAAGTAGTTGACATTGTGTGTTGTCCTAAGTTGTCCATATATATATATATATATATATAGAACTGATTGAGGATATAAATATTACAAATTTTATTATATAATTTTGACAAAACTGACTTGGTATTCAATCATAAAAATAAAAAATAAAAAAAATTAGTCCGACATTCATTTTTTTTTTTTTTTAGAGAGTTTCAACCTATGGCGTTCACTCTTGATGATAGCTATCTATTATCAGACCAAAACACTAATCAGTTTTGGTGTAGGCAGAGATTGAACTCCAAATCTCTTGTATAACCGTTAAAGACTTTATTAGGTAAGCTATATTATTGAAATTTAATAATCATATTTGCTATCACATTATTTTTAAAATTTTTTATAATAAAATTTGCAATAGTAGGTTTTAACATTTTTATACAGAAGAAATTGAACAGCTTGACTAAAAATGATCAGTGGGCAAGTGGTGGTGTAGGGGAGGAGTAAGAAGGGCCTGAATGATGTGATTGGTCATCCAATTGTAGGGATGCCATGCACCATAATTGAAGTCTACGCATATTGGTAGCCACGCGGGGTCCCTTAAGAGGTTTTGGTAACTGGTTAAGCACTATCATCAGGATTTTATAGTTTATGTTATAAATCGCCATCGCAAATAGCACGATGCAAGTATTAATGGTGGCTCTCTCAGTGTGTGGAGAGACGTGTATAGATTCTTGGCCAGAAGGAAAAATCTATATATGCACTTGATTTGCCTAGTAGGAGAGAGCTTTGAGGGGCTCTACAGGATCTGAGACTGTGGGAAGGTTGTTTGCTACAGAGCAAGGACAAAGACACTTAGTGGGATTTGCTGATCATATATAATTATGGGGGCCGGAGTGGAGCCAGTTTAGCAAACACTTTTTATTTTATTTTTGAGTGTGCATGACGTTGGAACATTACTCTCCTTTTGTGTTCCCCCGGCCACTAAGCCAAACCCCATACAATTTATTTACTTATATAAATTTATAATGGGTTTTTGTAAGTGACACTATTGGTGGTGATAATGGTGAGAGTAAGATAGAGACATACTAAAGGGGTTGAAGGCAAAGATTGCCCATCACTGGAGCTGGACACTGGGAAGGGGCTGCCGAACGTTAATGTATCCCATTTAGATTAAAGGCAGTATGATGTTTAGGGCTGTCCCAAAACTTGGATGACACATGGTCAAAAGCTTTCTGACATTCCTCTTATTGCTAAGGAAAGTGTCCAAAATAGTGGAATTAATTGGAATGTAATGGGACGACTATAGTTGCTAAGCGTCTTTGATTAAAGTGCAATTTCGGTGGAATAATTTTTTTTGGGAAAGTGCTTATCCTCTAACATTGAACCAAAGTTGGAGACCAAGAGATTTGAATGTCTGCTTTGGAGAATATCAAGAGGTGTCAACCAGTTGAATTACAAAATTTTTGACAATCTTATAAATATGTAATATAATATATATGTATATATTGTATTAAATTACTCCTATTTTATATTAAAAATAATAAATGTAACAAAAGAAACAGATAATTGTACTCAAATTAAGGTTCGTTTTAAAATTAATCATATTGAGCTATGATATTATTGTTTTGTTAAAATGTTTACAATATATATTTTTTTTCTTAGAAAATAATCTTTTTGTACGGTATTTATGGCTATAATAAATAAATATAATAAAAAATGTACATCATTGCAACTTTGACTATTTTCTAATAATGCCCTCGCGTTTTTTACTATTATTACGGTTGATTTAATCATATCACTTTGGTCTATTGTTTTTGAAATAGGGAAATCTAAGATATAACTTTTGAAATAGGGTTCATCAAAAAAAAAAAAAAAAAAAACTTTTGAAATAGGGAAAATCTAAGACAAAAAATCACATCATTATCTTTTTTATATTTAGAATAATTTAAAGAATTGTTTTTATATTTTAAACTCTTTTATTTTGAGATTCTTTTCATATAATATAAATATTATACAAGTGTATATATGTTTTTTTACAAATCACATCTCACGTGCACAATGCATTTATATACCATGTGCATTATATAAAACATTTGACAATTTATATATAGCTTATTGCATTTAGATTATAAGCTAGCTTCTAGCTATAGTATTGTTAGCAAATCATCTATCAACTTATTTTATTTAGTTTTTAGTTTTTATTTATATTACTTTCAGCAAAAAAAAAAAAAAAAAAAAAAAAAAAGATAAGCTTTTCCCAAATGGACACTAAAATTATGATTAAATCAATCCTAAGTTGTAGAGATGGTGATCAATTGAAAGCTAATAAGAAATGAATCAAGGTTGGGGAGAGACTATACATATCACACATCATCATCATCAATTGGTATATATTTTGAGAGGATTACGATTTACCTTATTTGGGTATTGTTTGTAGATAGTATATGATAGAGTCTCAGAGAGTTGATGTGTGATGAGTTTGGAAAAGAAATGAGTTCCTCTTAAATATAATTAAGTTGAATAATGATATGAATAACAAATTTGTAATTAGTGTGAGAATAAGTGTGTGCATCACAAGAGAGTTTAATTTCACTATAAATTTGTTTAAAGGATCATCATTAAGTCCATCTCTCTTTTCATTAGTGATGGATGATCTTGCCAAAGTGATTCAAGAAAAAGTCCCTTGCTGTGTTTTTTGCAGACAATATAGTTTTAGCAAATGAAACTTGACATGGAGTTAATATAAATGTAGATATTTGGTGAGATGCTTTAAAATCCCTAGGCTTTTGATTAAGTATGATTAAAATAGAGTATATGGAATTTAAGTTTATTAAATGTAGAAATAGAGATGAAGGGACTGTTAGACGTGATGGTTGTGAGATACCAAAGTAGGAGTTTTCTATATCTTGGATCAATTACTCAAAAAGATTGAGAGATAAAGAGCATGCATGTGAACATTTGAGCATGGTGAATGAAGTGGAGAAGTGCATCGAGAGTGTTAAGACTTGATAACCGCTATAATATTGAATACTAGGTTGTTAAGAAGTAACATATTTGTAAAATGAGTGTATTTGAAATGAGAATGTTAAGATGGATAAGTGAAAATACAATTAAAGATAAAATTCGAAGTGAAGAAATTCATTTAAATATAGGAGTAGCTCCTATCGATGAAAAGATTAGAAGTCGCTTAAGATAGTTTGGTCATATTCAGAAGAGAACAATTAATGCAATCAATAAGAAAGAATGAGTGGATTCAAGTTGAAGGAACAAAAGAAGGTAGATGAAGACCAAAAATAACATTAGTAGTAGTAAAAAAAAAAAAAAAAAAAATCTAAATTGAGGAAGTAACAAATAGTATGAATTTGGATACAATATAATGATGAGAAAAAACATATGTGACCAACTTTGACTAATTTGTCGTGGATTTATAACTTATTCCAAAAATTTGGGTTTAAGACTTAGTTGTTGTTGTTGTATTGTGTATAGTCTATAGATATGCTTATACTACTAGGAATATAAATATTTTTTAAAACAAAATTTGAGCCCCAAGTGCTATTTTCCTAAAGATTATTATATATAAATATTGTTTGATTAGTATACGGTGCAAAATTTTTCAATAAATATATGGGCGTCTGCATGTGGCTTATTGGGCAATTTGGAGCCTAAAAGCCTTGATCTGGGGACGGGATAAGATCGTATCTTTGGGATGGAGGTTTCTAAGGACAATCTAGGATTAGAAATTTAGTAAATGACCTAATAATAATAATAATAATAGTAATAATAATAATAATAATAATAATAGTAATAATAATAATAATAATAATAATACCCCAAAGGAAAAGAATAGAACTTCTTTGTTTGCCCTAATTTTCACAGGTAATAATTACCACCTTCAGCTCAATTAAATTAACAATAAATTAATACATACTCTATCTATGACTATGTGTGAAATTTTTGTGGTCAAGACTTTGAGTGTCAAGTTAATTTCCACCAAAGTAAGAGAGATTAATATGAATTTGTGTAAGAATGAGAGGGCCTTTCTAGGTATCTTTGCGTGTTAGTATTAGTATAAGTTAATGTAAGTGAAAATCAGTGATGATGTGTTCCCCACTAAAGCTTTCATTATTCATCCCCGTTGTTTATGTGGTCTTAATTCTCATTAAACAAAGGTAAGGCCATATTTTTCCTTCTTACCACCATTAACTTTTTGGGTTTATTTTAATCCATATAGTTGAGTATTAGTTTCGGAAACAATCAATGTCCCTTAATGCATGTTGTGTAATCCATTATCTCTCAATCTCTGTCTCTATCTTTCTATGGCTGACACCGAAAACCCACAAGGGCATTGCAGGATTCGTTCTTGAACTTCGGGGTCAAGTGGGTTAGCTAGATTTTCATTTATTTTCGTTCTTAAGATGCAGAGTTCAATACGTATTTTCGTCTCCAAAAGAGTCACCGAATTGCATACATGCAACTACATTCCACTTCACTGGACAATATGTTTTTAAATTATACTAATGAATTTGATAAAGGCTAAGCTACTGGCTGATTTGAAAATGCATTATCACATGGGGAATTACGGCCCACGTGGGCGGTAATTATGAATGAATATCATAAAACTAATGTAAGACCCTTAATGGCAGACAACCAGCCATTGTGAAGATGATTACTTTGAGCTTGCTTAAACCCTTCTTCATACTTCCGTACAAGCCCATGCTATAGGCCAACGACCTTGGCTCGATTGATTTGGATATCCACTACGTTAAGAAAACGATCCCCTATATTGGTATTGAAATTGTTAGAAATTTACCTCAAATTCCTAAATTAATTTGGATTTAGTTTTTTTGGACATAAAATGAAATATTTTTCTTTGGTGTGGAAGACAAAGATTCCCTTTGATATGAAAGGAAAAATGTTTTCTTGTTGAAGAAGTAATTGAGTAATCATTGTCTATCAAAGAATATAATTGAAATTTTATAAATATGCATTGTTACAAATGGTTTGGTGGCTTTTGAAAAGTAGTTTAGTAGGTTTTGGAGATTGAAAAATATTTGTTGTTATCTATTCAGCGTTTAATTGTTTGTTTTGCGAGAGAGTGTTGGGTATATTGGCGCTATAGGATTATGAGTTTTTGTATGTAACGTTTGTGAGAGATTTTGTTTATGCTTGTAAGGTTTTGTGAGTGTGAGAGAGTGTTTTTTGTGTGAGTTGTGAGTGTTGTTTAAGTGTGACTATAACCCATATTGTTAATAGTGGATTTTGATTAGCATTGGCTGTAAATTATCTAGGCATAAATTTGGCCAAATCATATTCAATATTATTGTCTCATGTGAATATTTTATTTTCTTGTTCGTTTGAAAGTGCTTCAATTAACCTCAAATCACAACAATTTATACTAGTGCTTCCGCTATTGCACAACAGAAAGATTTTGGCTATATACAAAAGCTGACAGTATAAAGGGAGGCTTTTATTAAGGATATGGCTCTGTTTGAAAATCATTTTTATTTAAACCAAAAAAAAGATACCTTATAAAATTGAGGGCATGGGCGGCTCCACTTGGAGCCAGGGGTCCAAATGAACATCCTGCTGGCCACACACAAAAAAAAATATATATATATATATATATATTTGGACCTTCCTAAAATAAAATTTTGAACACCTTAATCATGGATTTTTTTTAAGCCCACTTAAAATAAGTTTGAATATGATCCTCTTAACAATATTTTAGCATTAAAAAAAAAAAAAAAAAAAAAAAAAAAAAACCAAACCAATTTGATTTAAAATCTGGGAAAAAAAATTAATAAGTCCAATGATTCAATGAGAGATCAATGAATGAATGATTACTTGGCTGTGTATATAGAAAAAAATGTAGCTCATAGGATTGATAATAAATAAATAATTTAATAATTTCAATATATGAAACATCATAAAAAACAATTGTAAAAATTTATGTATTTCTTTTTCTTTTTTTCTTTTTTCTTTTTTTTTTGTGATGTCAATATATTCAAGTTTTCTTTTGTTTTAAATTTTATATAATTTATGTTTCTTATTAACCCCTTAAAAAATAATCCTAGAGCTGCCATTGATTGAGGGCTGCTAGTGCTCAAATTTCTCTCATAAACAAGTTAAGGCAATACTTGTATTGATCGCCATCTAATTTAATCTATGTTTATCTACATATGAATCTTTTCTAGAGAATTGACCTAAAAGATTCAATAGACTGCAAAATCATTCTTCATCTGTTTATTAGGTAACTATCCATTTTGCTCCACGTCCCCATCCTTTTGAGATTTAATTAGTCACTTCAATCCGTATATATATAATATAATACTACTAAACCATCATTGAATTGTGTCGTGTGTGGATCTCCTTGCACCAATTAAATTTAGTAATGTGAAAATTTAGTCATGTATCTATATATATATATATATATATTGATGCTAGGATGCATGTAGGATTCTGGAAACCAAGAGTATTTAAGACCAATGCAACCTTTTTTTTCCTTTGTTTAGAAATGCCGGTAATTGTTACGTACACGTGTGAGGTAACCATAGCATAGTTTATGCTTTTGGGATGTAATTCAATTATGAATGAAGCATTAACAAGACTAAGTGAATAGGTGACCTTGCAATAAATATATATATATATATATATTTTTTTTTACTTTTTTTCGTTTCCGTAGTATAATAGTAATGTAAAGTTTCTCTTAAAGTAACTACAGGTCGGTTATGCTTTTGACATGAAAATCAATTATGATGAAGCTTTAGTATAAGTTATTAAATTAACCACCATCATCTTGTTTTATTTCCATTGTTATTCAAAGATAAGTTTCTTTGCCAAAGGCCTTGTAGTTAAATTGGGACCTCCCCATGTACAAAGTACTTGGAAGTTTAGGGGGGAAAGGGTTCGAGCGGCAAAATTAGCAGCATTTTGTAATTATTTCTCAAAAAAAAAAAAAAAAACATAAGTTTATTTATTTCAAGAAAGACAATGTGTTTTATATTTACTAATGGAAAATCTTTGGCCATAAATTAAGGCTTTAAACAAGAAGCCACTGGAACAAAAATCCTATGTCATATATATATATATATATATTAGGTTATTACAAGAAGAAATCCCATGAGAGTGGCCCCAATATGCTGGCAAGGAGTTTCAAACCCAGCATGTTCTAAAGAAAAACATTTTAAAAATTGATCTGATTAACGGATGCCTTTAAGGAATTTGTTAATAGACTATTTTAGGAAAATTTTAATACTATTTTTATGAGAAATTTATAAAGTTGTAAAAAAAATCATTTTTTTTTCTTTTCTTAAAAAAACTTTTAAAAATTAAAAAGTTTCTAAAAATATTTTCAAAACCAATGCTTTTAGAGTATCTATTAACTTTTCCTTTAAAAAAGGGGTAAAAGAACTTATATTAAAAATAAGAATAACTAAAAAGAGGTTAAAGGAGGAGCATAAAAAAGAAAGAAGAAAAACCTAGGATAAATAATATAGTAACGGCTTTGTATTTATTTTTATTTTTTTAGAAGAGAAAAAGGGGACTCGCATGTGGTAGTCATTGTCCAATGACTTTGTATTTAGGGTTGTAAGGTGCTTTAGATAATTTATTATGGTACATATTAGAAGGACTAAAGAACATGGGAAACACAAAACTCATGGTGGATGCTTACTCATTCTCTATGCGACTAATCCCTACGCGGACATGCAGATACATGGATGTGGTTAGTGATTTTGGAAAGTGAACATATACTGTGAGAGAGAGAGAGAGAGAGAGAGAGAGAGAGAGAGAGAGAGAGAGAGAGTCATGATGCTCCTTAATGCATAAAATACATGTGTTAAACAACATAATATCTCTGACCAGGAATAAACATATTCACCAATTCTAATTCTAACTTTTATCATGTCAGTGAGATATGGCGTTGATGAACCCCTTGAATTCATTCAAGCTGTAGAAAAAGGAAACTATCAAAGTTCATTGAGAAATCCAAATTAACATAATTAATGAATTACCTGTTTTGAGTTTTGACTACTAAATCAGCTTTCTACCCAATTTTATTCAAATGAACAATTGTTCCAATTCTTTAATTAGTCAATTACATATTGCATCGATAATCGCAATTGACAGCAATTCCAAACACAAGATGTTTTTATGGAGAGAAAACCCACAATAAAAAAATAAATAAAAAATATTTGGAACCTAGCCCAGCAAATGAATCCACTAAAGAAGATAGTTGCAATATAATAAACTAACAAATCCTTCTAGTCTCTATAGATGTATTCTTCACACACACACACACATACAAAAAAAAAAAAAAAAAAAAAAAAAAAAAAAAGGAAGAAGAAGAAAAGAAAAGAAGAAGAAGAAGAAGAAAAAGAAAAAGAAAAAAAGTCTATAGATGTAATTTTATCTAAGCTCTCCACTCCTACCAGCAATAAGCTTTACCAACCATTTCTCTTCCTAGTATGATCTCGCAAGTTGAGACACCAATTGCAAATCCAAGTTTAATGGATAATCCAAGACTACTTGAAGGTTTTGGGATAAATTCTGTAATTTCCAGCACTATTTACTCATTCTATAGCACACTAGTGTTGAGGCTACAATGGGTTTCTCTCTAAGAGAATGAGTAGTTCTCTCTCTACATTCTTACAATTTGAGTGTGATTTTGTGGGTTTTATGAGATACAAAAAGGAATAATTGGACGGGAACAACAAAGAACAAAAGTAACAAATTCCTCCCAGGTTCAAACTCACTCGAGCCAGTGTTGGACAAAAGACGTGAGAAATTTCTGTAATTGAATTTTAAAAATGAGCAAGTTCACTCAAAATTTGTCTGACAAGGGAATTTCGCTTGAACAAAATTCCTAATTCTGGAATTCCTGCTTTAGCTTTTGATCCTCTTGTCTCCCATGCAAACTGATAGGGTTTAGACCCCTTAAACCACAAACAAATTGCGTAGCCTAGATTAATTAGCCAAGTTTTTACTTAGTCAAATTAAGCAATTCTAGGTTAAAACAATTACAAAATCATATCATGCATGTAAACATATAAAGCAGCGGAAAGTAAATAACACAGTGATATGATCACCCAGGAAAACCAAACCGGTAAAAAACCTGGGGAGGATTTTACCCACCGATCCTCAAGGCAAAACGGAATCCACTAAGAAAGAATTGAAGTTGTTACAAAAGGACTTACAAGCAACCCCGCTTGACTTCCTAATGCTACCCACCAGTAGTAACTTCCTGACACGACCACGCGCAGGCTCCGAATCCACGGACTACTTCTTTCTTTTGTCTTCCTTCAATCAGGTACAAGCTCCTCACTTGTTAATCTTTAAGTTCCAAGGGCAGCAACCAAGTTGATCATCAAGATGTAGAAGAATCTTAATCTTGAAAACCCTAAGTTATGTGTAAAGGAAAGCTCCTCTAGATCTCACAAGAGATTTACACAAAACCGCAATGTATGAGCAACAACACAACTTGTGCAACTCTGAAAAACGTAGCTAGGGTTTGCCTTATATACCTAGGGCAAAAACATAAAAACCTAGACGTTTAAAGAGTTAGGGCTGAGTTGGAATTCTGCAGAAAAACGCATCTGGGCCGATTTTCGATCGATCGAGAATTACATTCGATCGATCGAGCCAGGCCGAGAAGCTCCAATGCTTCTGCAGTCTCTCGATTCCAACTTTACAAAATTAAACCAACTTTGAGCAAGCCTAAACAAGACTAAACACATTGTTTTGATCATGGTTTGCCAACATTACAAATTAGGTTCTAAATACATAAAATCCTAAGACCTTAAAACCTAACACAAACACAATTCAATTAAAATTTTATAGAAAGAAATTTTGCAATTACAAGAAAAACAAATTGACATGAAATTAGCCAACACTAAAATTACTAACATTCTTTATAGACCAAAAGTTTTAGTGGTTTTGGTGGGTTTGTTTTTTTGTTGTTGATAGAATTAATGCTTCAATCGCATTCCTTTATCTGTAAAGAACATCCATATCTGAAATTGAAATTTCACAAGATCTTGAAATCGTACCTGTGTCACAATTCCAATATCACCATTTGTCTTTTCTAGTAGTTCATTTATAAAGAGGATTTCATTAAGGTTAGATAGAGAAAGATTGAAACGCATTTGTTCATTTAGGCTCTGTTTGGGAGTTCATAAGGGAATGGAATTGAATGATTAAAAGAGAATGGAAAGGAATAGAATGCATTTAAGTAAAGGAAAGGAATGGAAAAGAATGGAATGGAATGGAATTAAGTAACCATGATTGGATGTTTTGAAATAAATGAATGGAAATGAATGAAAATGAATGGAATGTAAGTAATCTTGTTTGGGAGCAACATGGAGGGAATAAAATGGAATCATTTTATGACAATATTACTATTAGACTCCTATTTTAAAATAAATGGTTGAATATATAGGGGTATTTTGGGAGTTTTAGTAAAAAAATCATTAAATCTAATTTCATTCCCTCCCATTTCTCCCAATTTCGGAGGGAATGAAAATTTGAGGTTTTAAGGGAATAGAGAGGAATGAGTGTTCCCTCTTACTCATTCCATTCCCTCCCACTTAAACTCCCAAACAAATAAGTGTTCCCTCCTACCCATTAAATTCCCTCTCACTTAAACTCCCAAACAAGGGAATGGAAGAATATTCTAAAATTATTTTTTCCATTTCCTCCTTCCAAACGAGGCCTTAAATATAATGAACCTTTAAATGGATATTATTGTCATTTGAGGAGAATTAAACCTTGGGGCTAAACAATAGTACCAAGAGAATCCAGCTACTGTCCTTCTGTTGCTGTCAAAAGGTTTACCCAAAATTTTGTTTATACTTGTCACATTTCCATTGTCTATAATCTAGTGAGCAAGTTCCTACAATCAATTATGAGTATGGAGATCCTCGGCCAATCCAGAGGATATTCCCATACATGTGTTCCTAAGCAAGGAGTTCCTTCCCAGACTGCATAATATGTTTAGCTACAAGGGTGGTGGTATGTCCTAATTTCATGGAATATCCCCCTAGCCATTTCCTAAAATAATCCCTAAGGAGGCCACCCACACCTACCAGCCCAGAATTACCTTTAAAGCTACCTTCGGTGTTTAGCTTGACCTATCCTAGGCTTAGGGAAACCCACACAACTAGGCATGGACATCGGCCGTGAGAAGGGTTTTTGCTTGGGTATACAAGGAAAATGAGTTCTTGCCTACACTGGTAGACGTAGTTTTCTAGAGCAACATGTTATACAGTGCAAAATACTTAGGGCATGTTTGATATACTTAATAGAAATTAGGTTATGTATAACTATTTTTATTCATAAGCTTGGTTGTTACGTATAGAAAGTTTGTAAAGGGTAGGGATTAAGTCTAGTGCTCCTGTGCACTAAACTCAAATTGTGTGCACTGAACTCAAACTGGTTCATTTGTAAAAGACAATGCATATGGACAATTTGTATTTTTTTGGAAATATATTAATTTTTAAATTTGCTACATGTATTAAGGAACAACATTATATAGAGCCATTTTAGAGAGTAATACCTATTCCTCACCACTAAAATTTTACTTTAAACTCACCACTAAAACTACTTTTTTGCCTACTAATAACAAGCTGTCATTTAGTATTTATTGTAAAAGTATTGTGGACATAATATTTCTCATTTAATAACACCGATATTTATAAAGAAGAAGAACAAGGTAGTTTGTTGTTTTTATATATTAAAAGGACAAAACTTTGGTACAGTATCATAAGTGTTATTCTTTAGGTTCCCCTCCTACGTATTTTACCTAAGTCTTGCCCATATTAAAATTCATAAATTAGTTTAATATTATTGATATTTATGTTTTAAAAATTTTTAACTCTTAAAAAATGATATAAGGACATCAATTGGAAGAATATGAAAATTTTTCATTCTAAATTGTTCCGTTTTACTAAATGAAGAAGAAGAATAAGCTTTTCAGACAAAGTTTTTCTCCAAACTAGTTTAGAGAAAAACTTTTCAAACTCCTCATATATTTTTTTAGTAGATGTAAATTTTAAAAATTTAACCTTTGAATTGTATATTCTTTATATTCTTAAGATGCGTGTCAAATTTTGTTTAAATAAGATATTATTTACTATTCAATCAATATACGTATTTTTTATGCAAAATTTTTTACTTCAAAAACATGAAATTTAAACATGTCATTGTGACATAGCCATTGATTTTTGATCTTCTTGAAATTTTGCAAATATAGAGGGTATAATAAGAGCATGTAATTCAACAGTTCCATCTTCAAAATTTACATCCAATAAAAAGATATGAGAGAACTTTGAAGGGTTTCTTTCCAAACTAGTTTGGATAGAAACATTTTCCCTTTTTTGGAACATGGTAAATTTTGTTTTTTGAATAGTTTATACTTGAATTAATAATAGGTTTTGATAAGAAAACACAATTTACTTGTATTTGAGTCTTAAGTTCTAACCTGTTCAAGAAGATCATTTAGTGTCCAACAAGTGGTATTATTGAAAACACGAGACTACTTAAAAAATTGCTTAAGAAAAGTTGAAACTGTAGGTCCCAATACCTCCTCAATAGTTGTTGATCTATCAAGACTTAATGAAGCTCCACACCTCTCAATTTATCGAGTTACGAGATTTCTAATATAGCTTGCAACGTTTTGTTTTAAGTGGCTATTACTTGTGGGTTTATGTAACCTAATAGGATAGCTTATTAAAAGGCCCATTAAGCTCCTATTTAAATAAGGTGGTAGAGACAAACCATAAGGTTTCTCACAACTTCAATATTGAAACCCTAGTTTCCACCTATTGAACTTGTGAATTCATAAAACAAAAGAAAGAGATATTGCTCATTTGGGTTCTATACCAAGCAAAGTCTTCGGTATCAATAGTTGAAGATCTTATTGGTATTCTGTATGAAACTACTACAAATCAACTACAACAAAAGGGTTTTTATGGAGTTAATCATGTAGTAGGAATCATGCAAAAGAGTTAGTTACATACTAGAATCTGTGCAAATAAGAAGTATTCTACAAGATTAAGTCCAATTGGGAGTTGGAGCTGATACTGTTGGTATTTTGGGATAGGCCTGTGGGTTAAGATTCTTGTACTTGTAACTATTTGATTCTTGATTAATAAATTCTTCGAAAGTGGTGACTTGAAATTCATTCAGTGAGGTTTTTGTCTGCGAATCAACTACAACAATCAAATGGGTTTTTGTGGAGTTAGTCATGTAGTGAGCCAGATTCGTGCAAATGAGTTAGTCACATACTAGGATTTGTGCAAAAGAGTTAGTTACATACTAGGATCTGTGCAAATGAGAAGTCTTCTATAGGATCAAGTCAAATTGGGTGTTGGAGATAATACTGTTGGTATTTTTGGATAGGCCAGTGGGTTAAGATTCTTTATACTTGTAACTACTTGATTCTTGATTAGTGAATTCTTCGAAAATAATGACTTGAAATTCATCCGGTGAGATTTTTGTCTGCAAAGATTTTTCTCAGTGTGATTAAATCGCCATATCAAATTTATTTTCCACTACACTCTACTTAGTTTGGAGATTTGATTGTGCCTTCACTTGATTTGAATGTAATTTGACTAATTAATCAACTTTTGTAATTGAATTAATAAACTTGGGTCAATCTATAACCCAACACTAAGGGATGGTCAAATGTATACACTCGTTTATAGGTAGATGACTTCGGTCACCAATGTCAGTGTGGAATTCTCTAGGCTTGTTTAATGTAGGTCGCCTTAATTAGATCTAGGGCATGATTGATCTACAATTTAGCTTAACCATGCTCGGTCGCTCTGATAGAGGATCTATGTCTGGGGCTTCGACTGTTCAAGTGACCATGAGTTTGGCAAGATACTTGATGGTCAATTGAGGGTTGCAATTCTGGGCCTGCGTGCTTGGCCAGGCCCCAACATAGCTAGGCTTACTCAAGTTAAACTCTCTTAACTAGCTCTTGGACCTATCCTTCTCGCGATTGAACGATTTCTCTTCTCGACTCTATACCACAAGTTTAGACAAAAGGGTTGATCTAATCGAACTTTTTGAGAGAAAATTTTCATTATTGGGCAACAATTGGCATCGGGATCACTAGCGGATATTCTAGAAAAAATGTTTTCAATAATGACACGAACTCAAAACGATTATCAGATAAAATTGTCTACAAACTTGGGAGGGAGGGAGGGGACAAATAGAAACTGCTGGTGGGTGGGGAAAAGAACTAAATGAAATTTAAGAAGAAAAAAAGAAAAAAATGGCTGTTCCCTATCTGAAAGGTTGGCGGCCAAATGCACTGGGCAAGGGGTGTTGCTACTTTATTGGATAGGTCGATTTTAAGTTTTATAAGTATCAGTGCTATTAAAGGTGAACCAGAAACTTATCTTCCCTTTTTGCTGCATAAACATATTGCCATTGAGGGCCATATCTTCTCTTTCAATTGATTATGACCTCTGATATTCCGCCACCTCAATCTGTATAGGCATCTGAAGAATGCATTGCATTGCAGTACTTGAGGACCTCGTTTCATTCTTCGGTCAACTTGTCCAAGCATCATGGAGACATGTAAAATCAAACAACAATGTATGACAAGGAAATGTGACGGAAAATTTTTCATCCATTACTTTCGATTTTATTTTATTTTTCCCTTGTCGGTAGTGCATTCATGACATACGAGTACAAGTTCGTCAAAATTTTGATAAAGACAGCCTGAAAGCTTGTCAAATTTTGTACGCCATGTGTTTCAGTTTATTTTTTTCCCAATAAATCAGCTAAATTTCATTCATCAAGTAAAAGGTTACAGCTTTAACTTGAGTGGTATGGGATGGGATAGGTTTTAAGACCAAAAGTTAAAATTATTCTCAAATAAGCAAAAGCTTAATTTATAGTTCATACTTAATATATGCTCAAATTAACAAGCTTATGTAGGAAACTGCTAATATGATTGAGGGGCAAATTAAAAAAAAAAGGAATGGATAGGATGATGTGAAGTGGGCACCACTTTATCTACTGATGATCTATTATAAAACATTGAGAACTTCTGGTGTTTACAAGCTGGAGCCAATATGGATGCAGAAAAAAGCAAGTGAACTAATAGAGGTCTCATCTTTAGTGGGAAACCTTGAATTGCATTAATTTGCTATGATTGATTATGGAAAAGAGCCAATACCACTGATGTGTAATTTAGTGGAGAATACATAAAACATTAATTGATAAAGACAATACCACTCAAACAAGAAAGAAGAAGATGAAAGAAAAGTAATGAGTGTGTAACACAGTTCTTTGGCCCATTAAGACCGAATCCCAACTTCACTAAGCAATCCTGCTCTGTTCAGGTTCTCAAAAAAAATGTAATAAAATATGCAAAAGCTTTACATCAACCCAACATTTAGAAAGTTCAACCAATAATTTGGTGGGAAATCAAGCTGATGTCACTAGGAAATTATCTACTACCAAATCATTCCCAAGTTACATTATGATTGCTATGCATAATACACTGAAACCCCATTAAGGAGTAAATCAGTCTAAGCACCAATAAATAAGATCATATAAAGTTAAGATCATTATAAATTAATCTCTAACAAAAGATATCACAATAGTGTCAAAAGGTCAATGAGATGACGTATTGGCAAAGATATGAAATGCTCAGTTTTGGATGAAATACATATATAGTGCATCCATTGCATACGGTATCAAAAAAACTGGGCTTTCTTCTGGGATAATGGATTTTTCCTTTTTTTCCTTCTAGCGTAATAATAGATTTGCCTGGATATACACTAAATATAAATAAGATAAGTGGCAAGCAATGTAGTTTCGTGTTTCTTTTTGGACGCAACAATTATAAGATGATGACATGGTTAATACATGATTATGACGTGATTGTCAACATTAACACCTGATAAATTAAGATAACAAGGGTATATTTCAGAACAAACGTGATTAAGTTCTATAATGCCTCTCTGAATTAGAAGCTCCAATTCCCAAAAAAAAAAAAATTCATTACTTTGTTGGTAGAGTGCTGATAGGTTTATGCAACTGTCATATCCTTGCATGTGAAATTAGGAATGAGCACTTGTGCATCCAGAACCAGCATTTCCATTGAGGGATATATATGGAAGCATTTAGGCAAGCAGCTGTCAGGGTCAGCCAAACAAATGTATTCATTTAGCCCTACAACCCTAGTGTCATATATGGTGGAGACAGATAACATTTTTTTTTTGTTTTTTTGATGGGAAATACTTCAAAAACTTTATTAATCAACAGAGATAACAACTACATCCTGGTTGAGAGCTTGTTCAAGAAAACAAGAAATGTCTTCAACCCAAACAGACAGGTCTACAATGCCTAAAGCATGTCTTGCAAGTAAATGGGCTGGCCTATTGCCATCACGACCAACATGTGAAAAATCTACACATCTGAAAGAATGGGACATGGCAACTGAACTATAGACCAGCGCTGCTACTGATGATGGAGGAGGAGACAGATCCTGAAGCGCATTAATCAACGTCAGCGAGTCACTTTCAAGAGTGAAATCTTGAATGGACATATCCCTTGCAAACAAAAGACCCAACTCCACGGCCTTAGCTTCAGCTTTGATGGCACCCAAAGGAGCTTCAAGCTTCCTGCTACAAGCACCGATCAGATGACCTTTAGCGTCCCTAATCAAGATCCCCACAACTACCATGCGTTGCTCCTTGAACACAGCACCGTCCACGTTAACTTTGTATCGGCTCGGAGAGGGAGGCGTCCATTTCACAGGATCAGCTGGTTGCTTCGGGCTTCCAGACTCCACTAGACATGCTTGGTAAGCCTCTAAGTACTCCAACGCCCCTTGTATCAATGCCTGACAAGATTTCTTCACCCCTCCATTCATGCACTCATTTCTATTTGACCAGAGCACCCATGCCACCACGATAAGCTTCTCCACGTCGCTGTGCTCCCACTGGGCCATCATAACCACGTACCATAACATGTCCATGAATGACCCAAAGTGCTGGACCCGAGATTCCTGAAACAGAGCAGACAACCACCAAATTTCATAGGCTTTTTGACAACTCCAAAAGAGGTGGCTCGATGTTTCTCCAGCCAATTTACACTCATCACAGCAACTGTTCGAGAGTACTTTCCATCTAACCAGGTCTCTTTCGTGGGCAGAACATCTCTGCAGGCTCTCCATGCAAAGTGGCGGATCTTGTATGGGATATTGCAGCTCCAAATGGCCCTCCAGAACCTCTTCAAGTGACTCCCATTAGACTCGGTTCCCTCCTGTGCATCTGATCTCAGCTCCATAGCAAGTTTATAAGCACTACAAACGCTAAAAAGACCATTGTTTGTCAGCGCCCACACTTGCTTGTCATCTAGCAAATTGGCACACAAAGCAATACCACAGATCAAATATACTTCATAAGGAAGGAAAACATTACACACCAAATCAGTTTTCCAAGCACCCTTCTCTTCATTAATCAGATCTGCAACTCTAGAATCCTTAGGGATGTTGTTTACCGGAGAGACAACTTCATAAGTAAAGGGAGAGGGCAACCATTTATCCTTCCAAATCATTATGCTACGACCATTACCAACTTGCCACCTTCTGCCTTTTTGAACTAAAGCTTGGGCAGCCATTATACTCCTCCAGGCGAAGGAAGGATTTCTACCAAGACTAGCATCAACAAACTCACAATTGGGAAAATATTTGGACTTAAAAACCCTATACAATAGAGAATCAGTCCCAGTCTAGAGCCTTCAACCTTGTTTTGCCAACATAGCCAGCTTAAATTGTTTAAGTTGCTTAAAACTCATACCCCCACAAGCCTTTGAAGCACAAAGTTTCTCCCAACTGATCCATGCCATTTTTCGCTCCTCCTTACACTGTCCCCACCAAAAATTCCTAATCAAACTTGTCATCTCATCACAAAGAGAGTCAGGAATTTTAAAGCAACTCATAGGGTACGTTGGAATAGCTTGGGCTATAGCTTTAATTAGAACTTCTTTACCAGCTTTTGACAACAGTTTTTCCTTCCAACCTGCCAGTTTCTTTGCCAATTTTGTCTTCACTTCCTTGAAGGTATTCTTCTTATTCCTTCCCACCAAGGATGGAAGACCCAAATACTTCTCATGCTGACGGATCACTTGGGCACCAAACCAGATTCTTATCTCGTCCTGGATCTCCTTTGCTGTGTTAGGGCTAAAAAACAGAGAAGTGTTGGAACGGTTCAGCTATTGGCCAGAGGATTTCTCATACGTGCTCAAAACCTTTTGTAAGACTTCACACTCATCAATAATGGCTTTGCAAAAATTAAACTATCATCTGCAAAAAATAAATGAGACAAACAAGGACCTCCCCTACTCACAGATATGCCTTCCATCAAACCATCAGCTGTGGCTTTTTTTATTAGTGCAGAAAGACCCTTAGCACATAGCAGAAATAAGTATGGAGAAAGCAGATCACCTTGACAAAGCCCTCTGGTGGGGATGATGCGACCGCTAGGTTTACCATTAATACGAACAGCATAAGTGACTGAAGAAATGCACTGCATCATTAAGCTTCTCCATCTTGAGTGAAACCCCAATTTCTCCATAATTTTGTCAAGGCATGCCCACTCCACCCTGTCACAAGCCTTACTCATGTCAAGCTTAAGAGTCATCTCTCCCATAGCCCCTGTTTTCTTTAAATTTATATGATGCATCATCTCAAAAGCAACTAAAACATTATCAATAATTAATCTACCATTCACAAAAGCACTCTGAGTATCACTGATAATAATATGGAGAATTTTTTTAAGTCTATTGGGTAAAGTTTTAGATGCCAATTTATAAATGACATTACATAAACTTATTGGTCTAAATTCAGTCACTCTTTTAGGTGATTTAGTTTTAGGGATCAAAACAATATGGGTTTCATTAAATTTAGGTGGGGTAATACCCAAATTTAAGAAATCCAAAACTGTCTTGGTCACTAAACCACCTACCGTAGACCAAAATTTTTGGAAGAAAAGAGGGGGCATACCATTAGGGTCGGGAGCTTTTAACGGATACATCTGTTTCAGAGCTTTGTGCACTTCACCTGCTTGAAATTCCCTTACTAGCATAGCATTCATGGATTGGGTTACCTTTGGTTGCACGGCCTCCACAATTTCTGCACACTCTAAGGGTTCAGAAGATGTAAACAGGTCTGAATAGTACTCAATGAAAACCTTTTCAATCTCCTCAGGATCAACCTGCCACACATCATTTGCATAAAAAATCCCCTCAATTAAATTCTTCTGAAACCTGGACGAAGCCCTAGCATGGAAGAAACGAGTGTTTCTGTCTCCTTCCTGGGACCAGTTCAGCCTTGCCCTTTGTTTCCAGATGGCATCTTCTTTATCAAGCCAGCAATTCAGCTCCACTCTAGTTTCTCTAAGATCTCTGATGACATCCGGTGAAGTAGCTTGCAATTCCAACCATTCCAATCTTTTCTGCAACAAAGCAATCTTTTTCCCCACATGCCCGTACTCAGTCATATTCCATACCTCCAATTTATTCCGATAAGACTCCATGCAAGATAGAATAGGGAAATCTGATGCCAAGCACAACCCTTCCCCCCATGCCCCTGTCACAATTTTCTCACATTTCTCATCTTTCAACCACATAGATTCGAACCTGAAGATTTTCTTGAACTTCTGACGTTTTTTTCTTTGAGAATAGTTGCAACAGCAAAGGATTATGATCCGAAACAGAAGAGGATTTATGATGAAGCTTAGCAATAGGAAATAGCAAACGCCAATTCGAAGAAGCTAGGGCCCTATCCAAACGCTCCCTAATTTGAGTACCATCCCTCCTCTGATAAAGCCATGTGAATTTGTCCCTCAAACCCAACTTCCTTTAGGCCACAATAATTAATAGAAGCATTAAACTGGGCCATTTGCTGAACAAGTCTAGAAACACCCCCCTCCTTTTCAGCCTGACACCTAATTTCATTGAAATCCCCAATCACTAGCCACGGCAACTGTGAAACATCCCTTAAGGAATTAAGCAAGCACCATGATTCAACTCTTTGTGAGGTCTCAAGTTGACCATAGAAACTTGTCAAACGCCAACACCCAATCCTATCACCCCCCTCAACTAGTGCATCAATAAAAGAGAGCGAAGAATTCAAAACATCCACCTTAATGTCAGACTTCCAAAATAAAGCCAACCTTCCTTTTAAACCATCACTTGGAACAACAAAACCGTCCTTAAAACCGCACTGGTTGCGTACAATTTTTACCCACTCCTCATTGGACTTAGTTTCCATTAAAAAAACCAAGTTGGGATCTTCTAACCTAATGACCTTTTTCAAGGTATTAACTGTCTGAAGGTTCCCAAGTCCTTGACAGTTCCAGCTTAAAAGACTCGTTGGACCCGGCGGGGTTGCCTAGCAACCTCCGCTGATCCTAAATGTGTAGCAAATAATATGCTGAGTCTTTTAGTCTCATCATCAACTTTTTGCTTTTTCTCCAATTCAGAAACCCCTTCCTCAGAACAACCTCTTCCCTCCGCTTTTCTTTTTGGGCCTAAGTCCTCCGTATTATCCATCACCATCTGCTCATTGTTGGGCCTACCAGGAAGCTTAGTCCACGTACCTTTTTTGTGCCCTTTTATGGGGTCAAGTCCATCAGTTTTGCCAGCATCGTTAGACCCCTTGGGTGTCTTTTTATTTTTTCCAGACTGCATAGATTTCTTCTTCTCCACCACCTCAGCCCAGCCCATTAAAAAACCCACATTGCCCAAATTGGCTTGCATGTTAGCAGAGACCAGATCGGACCTACCTGCCTCCATCTCCCCTATCCTTTCCATGGTATCATGCACCAAAACCGGCGTTAACTTTTCTGCCTCCTTTCCCTTAATTTCGCGGATAACTTCAGCAACCAGAGTGTTCGAAGTTTAAGTGTTATCAACCAGTTTCTTATCAATCTCCTCAATTATCGCTTTAAAATCTGCATGTTTTCCATGATTTTTGGAAGTGCCAGATATCACGGACTGCCCACTAATCTAATTACCCATCCCAACGTCACCCCCAAGCTTCTCCGCTGCCGTTTCGAGCATCCCCAGACCTGAACTACTCCTATCTGCTCCCTGAATCAGCTGCATTAAGGGGCATTGCCTTCCACCCCAAGTAGACTGTTCAACAGAGGCACTGCTTGCTATGGACTCGTATCCTTTTACCTTAAGAACCTGCCTCTTGGCCGGACTGAAAATTGAGGCTTTAATCCAATGCCCATATTGTTGCTACTTCATAAACAGGTTACCTTTGCTTTTCAACCAGATCTCACACTCCTTATCATCATGCGATAGCATCCCACACTAGAAACAGATATTCAATAATCATTCGTACTAAAACAATACCCACCCCTCCAAATCTTCCTCAAAACTGACCTTTCTTCCTTGACATATGGGCCAAGATATATCAACCAATACCCTAACTCTCATAAAAGTACCTCCACGCATCTCCGAAACATCTTGTGGAACAATAACTTCACCAATAGATTCTCCGATCTCAATAGCAGTCTCTGGGTTCATGAACTTGTATGGGATATCATGTAATTGAATTCGGAATTTTACTCTGTTAAATTCAACTTCCTTAATAGGTTTCTTACCTTCAAATCTTTGTATCACTACTAAGTATCGGTCATAAGACCAAGGCTCCCCCAGCAACACCTTCACAGCATCAACCTCCAAATCAAATGTAAACAAAAGGACGTTATCTCCCACATTAGTGATATGGAAGTTTGCCTTTGTGCGCCAAAGAGGACGAAACGTTCATGACACTGCTTCAATGTTCAACGCCCTCTTAGTAAAAAATTTCGCTGCTAACACGCATTCTGTTACCTGGTTTTTCTTTGACAGCACAACCTTCTTGCCTTCCTACGCTGCAAGAGACAAGTTATCACACTTACGAGTAAGCTCTTCCATCCGTTGACAAAATAGAGTATCTCCACTCAATGTAGACTAGAAACAGACCTTGGCCCTACTAGCAACAGAGTAACTATAGGGAACGACCACGTCTTTCTCGAGGAAAAAGGAAACAACAATACTACAGTTTAGGTTTGGAGAGCAGCGAGAACCCTAACCCTAGACCGAGACAGATAATATTTTGTGGAGACTCTGAGACTTTCATATAACTTATAGAAAATTCATTTTATGAAAAAACTTAACTATATGGATTTGGTTTCAATTATGTTTTTTTTTTTTTTCTCAACTTCCTTACTTTTTCTTCTTATGGGATTTTCACTCACACTTACACATAGGTGGGGGCAGGAGGAGTGAAGAGGAGACAATTGCTCTCCTGCACCACCATAAATATAAATATTTAGTGATATACTTCTTTTATATTATAGTTATAATCAATACGTATTATCTTTTGTATATGTCAAAATTCATTTGAAAAATTGAAAGATATCTTTTCCAATTTTATTAATTTCTTTTAAGATTCAAAATCTATAAAAGGAAAATGAAGGTAGAGTTAAAGGATGAAAATGGGAAGAAGTTAGGTAGAAGAAAAACAATATTATTGTTACCTTTCAAGAGTGATATTAAAAAAAAATATATATATATATATATATACACATATAAAAGACTTCAAATTCTTTATGTAATAATTAATCTCATTCATTAAAATTGTGTATAAGCAATAAAATTTGGGGATATACTACCTAATAGTATAAATTTACTTTAATTTGTATTAAGGTCAATTTTTTCTACATGCCACATGCCAACCTTGTTAGACTTCACTTGCCCAATCAGCTAAACATACATTGATGGGTCGCTACAAATTATTTCCTACACCATAAAAGATTTTGGACCCACTTCACTAAAAATTGGGCCAAAAACCCACTATTACATCACTAAGCCAAAAGCCCAAAACCCCTTCACTTCACTTCACAATGGCTAAGTCCAAAATTGGGCATACAAGCCCAAAATCCCAAACTTTTCTTAACTACACTAAACTAATAATCCAGCCCAAGGAAAATAAGCAATGGTTGAAAAGCCCAAAGAGAATACACCACATGTGCAACCCAAAGAGAAGGCCACAAGGACTGGGCCCATTTCACGAGCTTCAGGCCATGTGTCAAAGCCTAGGAGAACAGCCCATTACTGAAGCCCACGTGAGTAACTAATTATAGCTAGGCTGGTTCCTCCTTAGTTCAAGCTAAACCAGACAACAGCTAGGCCAATCAGCAATAAAAGTAAAAACCAAGGGCTCAAATCAAGACTTGAAACTTGACACGTGAAGAGCTGTGTGAATCCCTTCTCCCACTATCTTCCGTTACTTTCATGGATAAGACCAATGAGGTGTGCTGGCTTGTTAACCATGAAAAGAAGCAACGCTCTCTTTCTTCAAATCTTCGGCCAAAGTAAAAGAAGCCATAACTAGAGCTCCAAGCTTCTGTATTTCTTTACTCACTTGCACAAATTCTTCACGAAAATAGCAATATAATAGATTCATGAACTAATTATTTGAATCACAAAAAAGGAAGCTTAGAGAAACGTGGTTTGGAGGGCATGAAGAATTGTCCAATAAAGGTCATTAGCTCTAGGTCAAATGAGAAGCAAAAGGCTTGAGATGTATTCTCCTACAACCTCTAGCAATCCATGTCCACAAGTAACACATCAAGCATACAAACCTCACCCATGACATGATGACATAGCTTAAGATGATAAGACCTTCCTATTCTCAAAACCCAAAGTCTAATCAAGACTTAAAAGCTAAACATTGCATGTTGTCCAGCAGCCTATACACCTTTACTAAAAAGGAAAGAAAACCAAATAACTTAAGGGAATTGAACTTAAAATCTTTAGCTAAGACTAGGAAAAAGAGTTATAACCCTTTGCTGATTGGTCAAAATCTTTTCTGTCTCTACCAACCACCACCAAGATCACATTGTAAAATGGTGGCATTAGGGCAAGGGAAACACAATAACAACAAACGAAGACCTCCATCTCCCCCCAACCCCCCCCCCCCCCCCCCCCCCTACACACACACACACACACACACACACAAAACCAACCTTAGGCTATGTTTGGTTCAATAGAAATTGATTTCCAAAAAATGTTTTCCACCATTATGGGTTTTTGGGACGACAAAAAATGTTGGTCAACCAAAAATTGTTTTCCAATTAATCGAAAAAATGATTTATACTTTCATTTTTCATAAACCATCTTCTGCCCCGCCCAAATCTTCTTGACCAAACCTCCACCCCCCACTCTCAATATCTGCAACCCAACCACCATCTCCCACTAACGTCCCTAGTCCCCGATGAGAAAATAGTAGAAAAAATATTTCCATGTTGTATTTTTAAGAACGCAACCAAATACTTGAAAATATTTTTTGCAGTATTTTTAAAAACGCAACCAAATACTTGAAAATAATTTCTTCTCCAAAAAATATTTTCAATTGAGTGTTTAAAAGTTAGTACTGGCCATCGCAAACCACATTTCCAAATTTTTATTTATGTCCTATTTGATTCAATTCATTTTGGCCTATGTTTCAAAATTTTCATTTTAATACTTTATGTTTGATTCCATTTTATATTGTTTTAAAATTTTCATTTTTGTGAAGGACTTAAAAGATGTCAAAATGAAAATTTTGGGATGTTTAGAGTCAAAACTAAATCAAATATGAATTGCCAAAATGAAAATTTTGAAAGGTAAATAGCTAAAATAAGAACAACATCAAGTTTTAAAGTCAAAAGTGCATTTTTGTATTTTTTTTTTTTTTTTTATACCTCACTTTCTTTTAATGTAAAACTTTTAAAAAAATTTGAAGAAAAAAAAAAGTTGTACCAAACAAAGTCTTCGTTTTTTTTTTTTTTTTTTTTTGACACAATTAAGAATTGTAATTCTACATGTTTGAAAATAATTATGATATTTTTATTGGTGTCTTCCCATTATACTATTTTATTATCTTTTAAATTATTTTGATGAATTTCTTGTTGATTTGTGAGATTTTAATTTTCTACTATATTTTTTTAATTATCCTTAATTAATAATAACTTTATTTATAGATCCCATTTGAGAGTTAATTAATTTTTATATTTTCTATTTTTTCTTAATGTTTCATATCCAAATTTATTTTTTAATCATTATAATTTTAAAAAAATTGAAATAAAAGAAGTACTATCTACAATATAAAATTATAATATGACAAGAATAAAACAAATTTTAAATTTAGTTTATCAAAGTTACTATTGTAATTTCAATTAATAATAAAATCGTCAACCTTTCCAAACGAAAACTTTAACATATAACTCAATAAATTAATACTACCAAACCAAAATTTATTTTATACAAAAAAAAAAGTTCACGATTCATCATAAAATTTAATAAAAAGGATGAAAAATTATATTATGTTTTAAAGTAACAGTTTTAGTTTACCTTGGATAAGCCAAGGCATGGTGAATGAGAAGAATTTTGTAGGTGGAATGACTCTAATGATAATATTATAATAATTTTGTAATTCAAGGAAATTATGAAACTTTTTTTTCATGAGAAGAATTTGGGTTCAAATCCCTACAACTATTAATTATTGTAAGAAAAATAAACACAATTATACTGTAGATTGCTGATATTAGCTTTTTTTTTTAATGTAGAGTAATAAGATTTATTGTCAATGAATTCAAGATTAAACACTGTCCTTAAATATTTAAAAATAAAATTATTTAAACCTTGCCCATATATTGTCACCACAATATATATATATATATATATATGTAAACATCTTTCTCATGCCATATATACCTTGTATATTGCAAAAGAGGACAAATCGTCCTCCCCACGCCAGTTCTAAATTCATAATTACCCAGAAGAAAAAATAAAGAAGATTCCCCATTGTATAGGATCAGGATAAACCAGATTCACATTTTTCCTTTTTGGTGCTTCGACCTATCTAATCTTTATTCTTCTTTCAATTGATACTAATGACCCTCGGATGACATCATTACAGTACTTCGGGATGGCCTCTGCAGCATGCATGGCGGTACTTGAGAGCAAAATTCATTCTTTAGTCAACTTGTCCAAGCATTGTGGAGACACATTGAATCCAACCAATATCTATGTCAAGCCAATCTGACACTCCAGAACTTTGCATTACTTTCCTTTAAAAAGCCTTCATGATCTTTCCAGATATCTGACCTGTGAAAGTTTGAAAACAGTGGCATTTGTTTTTCCCCGTAGTGAAAGCTTTTTGGATTTATCATAGTCTTGCTAACAAATAGCCATGAATGATTAATCTCACCTGTATATATGCATGATGACGTGAAGTAGGTCCTTTCAATATTTTCATGAGAGTTAGCGAGATAGGTCATAATTGGTACCATCAGCAAATAAGAAACTCACATTCATAAGCTGAAGCCAATAAGGGTTGTAAGAAGAGAAAAATTAAATGGGAAAAGAAATTTATAGATATCTCACCCTTTGAGTGGATAACATTGAAATGCATCCATGTGTTGGTACTAAGGAATAGCCAAGTACACTCAACTTATATTAGTGGAAAATTCTTTAATTTATAAAATATTGATAGAGACACTAACACCAAACCAAGCAAGTTGTTGGATAACACTTTCTCAAATCAAAATTAAAAATGATAATCCTTGTGGCTACTAAGCAAATTGTTGGATAGCTTTAACTTTCAGTACATGGTTAATCATGGTATTGATTTGATCTATTAGGGGAAGTTATTGAGTTGGTTAGCAGAAGAAATTGATGTTTGAGTTTCAAACATGTAATTATTTGCATCTCCTCATTCTATCTATCTCTTACTTATTTCCCATTTTTAATCATTTACTATGCAAATAGTTAATTAACTAGGTGAACGAATGGAGATGTGCTTATAAGTGGCCAAGCCGCATTTCTTTCTTTCTACTCTTTGTTCTCTTATTCTCTTGTTACCATTTGTTAGGGTAATATTTTTTAAGTGTCGGCAAATTCAAGTCAAAAGAATCAAAACGTATTTTCATGCATTTGAGTTGTCCAATTTTCTAATCTCTAAGATGAAGTGAAGATCTATTTGAAGACACAAGTGAATAACTCAAGAATCTACTCAAAAAAAGAGGAAATTTTGCAAACTGAACTACAACCTGATCGATCAAGGTTTAATCAACCTCAACATCAGTCACAATACCACTCCAACTATTGAGATACGATTATTCAATTTTCTCTTTTGTGGCTAAATTGATTTGTAAGCCTTGGAATTTGAGCACTAGAATTCCATAGTAATTTATAAACATATTTTTAGAGCTATTATTAAGAGGATGACACAAGCTGATATAAAATCATATTTTTGCACATATAAGAAAAAATTTTAAATGAAGAAATAAATTTGTCCCCTACTTTATCTTTTCCAAGTGTATAATGGTTTCTGCAATATGTTATGATAACTAGAGGGATGCACTTAGAAACAAATCATTTGGAGAGAGGGCAGAATGCCATAGGCTATTAGGTCATATTGACTTTAAACGCATAATCTAATCTCATCTAATAAGTTATATCTAAGCAAACCATGGTGTGAAAACCTTTCAACATCGATTGTTTATTTTGGAACGCATTGTCCTTATAAGATTTGGCGGCTTATTGTCATAAGAAAACAAGTAGCTGACTCTAATAAATGCCATGATCATGTTGTATCACACGAAAAAACCCATTATAGTGTAATCAGCAAAACAACAAAAAATATAAAGATATATAGGTAAGTTGACTTGGTGTCCATTCGAAAAATTATTCTGGGATGATTCACATACACTGTTTCGCAAGAACTGAACAGTAGAACCATTACGATTCTGGGCCGACAGTGTAACATTATGAATCAGAGACGCGCAAGCTTTATACAACAATCAATAACATTAACAGTTTTTCTTTAATGGACAAGCTTGGATGATTTTATCCAAAAAAAAAAAAGCTTGGATGATATTAAAGCTGAATAAGTGGCATACCTTTATAGATCCTTTTCCTTTTCTCTGTTCGATGCATAATACTGAAATAATGCATTAACATAAACAATACGCAATCATGACATATTGACTTGGTCTCGTCTCGCCAATTAGAACCCTCACGTATTGGTATTTGCACGGCAAGCTATAGCCTAGAAAAGTAAGTGCAAAACACCATCCCAAACCATCTCAAGATAATGATCTTACACACATCTTCTGTTCCTTACTTTTTTAACATTGGTGTTAATCCTTATTTAAAACAATTCTTCAAGGGATAAATACGTTATCACAACATATTTGTCAATTTTTGATTAGATAGCATCACTTACACATAAATAATAGTAAAAATAAACTGATTTTTTAAGCTGGAGTCAAACGCACCCTAAGTGTTAGTTTAGATAGCAACGCGTTTGCGTTTTTTGGTTAGGACTCATGTACTGTTCACAGGACCCACAAATACAGAAAAATGTAAATCTAACTTTAAAACTAGGTCTCACGTCACTATTCACCCATTTAAAAATTATTTTGCTACAATATTTTTAGTTTTCAATTTTCAGTAATAAGCAGTATCTAAATGGACCCTAAATTCACTCCAACCAAGCACAGGGGAGGTGTTTTCATTCTTCATTTCCTTGCAACAAAAGCAACTTGCTTTTTTCTTGCTTTTTTATTCAATCTTCTCGGCCGATGAACCAAGCGAGCGTCGAGGCCAAGTCGAAGTCGTCAAAAAGCCCAGACATCCATTGATCAAGCCAGCCCAAGTCCAAGAATATCTGGCCAGGCTCACTTTATGATGGTAGGTCAATTAAGTAAATCACCGCTAATTTCGGGGCCGTTCTCAGCCCACTCACAACACCACCAACTCTAAGAGGGAGAGAGGACAACGAATTGGGGCATATATATTGTAGGTTGTAGGTTGGGATGTGTAACGGTGGGTTAAGGTTATATATATTGGAATTGTTATTTGTATTGGATTTGATGTGGTTTAACCTGACGTTTTGGAGATTGTTGTAGCATTATATAATTTATATTGATTTTTTTTTTTTTTTTTTTTGGGGGGGGGGGGGGGTGACTTTGGGTTTAAAAATACTACTTTCATTTTTTTTTTTTTTTTTTTTTTTTTTTTTTTATAAACTTAGGAAACCCCTCATTTTAACAAGTCATCATTATTAATATATAATTTTAAGTTGTTTTTTAGAGCTACAAATTGTGCCTAACAATCTTAGTTTAAATTACCTTCTTTTTTTTTATTTATAAAACAACCCAATACTAGACAAATTTTGATTCAATTTCAATTTTCTCTAAACAAATTCTAATAAAATTATACATGGAATTTTCTTTAAAATCTATGATTTGAATTTTCATTAGGACAAAATTTAACTACAAAATTAGTTGTAACCTAACGCTACAACTTCTTTTAATAAAATTAACATTATTATATATTTTGAAAATTTAACCATTAAATTGTATGTTCTTTACACTTCTAATACACACTTCAAATTTTGTATCAATCATATAGTATTTACTATATAATTTATAAGCTTATATTTTATGCATAATTTTAAACTATAAAAACATGCAATTTAAACAATTTATTGATGACATATCTATTGATATTTAATTTTCTAAAAATTTTGCAAGCATGGAGAATATAAGTTGAAAATGTAATCTAATAATAGATTTATCAAAATTCACATCCAATAAAAATATATTAAGTAAGGTTGTAACCATAAGTTACAACCAATTTAATTTTATAATTAAACTTTATCCTTTTCATTATTAATACTTATTGTATATATATAATGGATCTTGCTAATGTGTGCTTTAAGGGCACACAATAATTTTCATTTTTAGAAAAAATTTTCTCGGGAATTGAAAAAGTGTTAACAGCTTTTTTAATTTCTTAGAAAATGTTTCCAAAAGTGGATGGTTTAATTTAAAACATTAAATATTTGCTGAACTTTACTGTATATTGAACCGATCAAACACTAGTTTAGGACGGCTAATTAAATTGTTTTTGGAGGATGAAAACAATCCCCTCTATTTGTCGTCTGAGCGTTACCTAGCTGGGAAGCTTAATTCTTTGCTTGTCTATAGAAATAATAATAATAATAAAATAAATAAATAAACAAGCAAGCAAGCGAAGCATGAAATTCCAATCATATTTATATGTACGATAACTCAATTATTATTAATTTTATCGGCGAATTTCACTAAAGAAACAAACATGTATAGGAATGAAGAAGAATATAAAAATAGGTAATCCTAGGATCCTCGGTTGCTGTTTCCCAACACATTGAGCTAGGAAACATGAACATTGATCATCGCTGTCGGAAACCCAAATGGTCTGCAGGCCTTTGTGGCTGTCGAGAGGACATAAATACATATAAGTAGCTAGCTCCCTCTATTCCTCACAAATCTTTCACGAGTGTACGTATATGTAATACTACAATATTGGCATTGTCTTACAAGTGATCTGAAAGTTAAACTCATCGTAGCTTGGCCAAATTGCCGCGGTTTTGGTTGCATAACAAGCTTTGATAGCAGCAACATGGCGTGCCTCCTCATTCTTCAACTGAGCATGGGCATCATCCACCCATTCTTCAGTGATGTTTGTTGCCTGGATTGCCTGAAAGAAAGCAATAAAGTGAATCTTTTGAAAAAATAATAATATAAGCACATAATAACAATAATGAAAAGAATATACGTATATGTGATACAAGAAATAGATTGAAGTGCATACCATGGCCAAGTCCCTCTTCAGGGTTAGGAACACCTTGTGCTTTTTTAGAGTCCTCAAGTCGGCCACGTCTTCAGGCAGAAGCAAGGTTGTTCCAATGCGTTGGCTACGTAGCCGGCTTTTCCTTTTTGGAAGTCCCTAATGGAAGAGTCTAATGGGAGTGGGGCTCCATCTAGCTTAACTAGTGGGTTCCAGGTCGGAACCCTAGGGCGACGCTTAGCTACCATCTCCGCACCTGTACCCTCAGCCGAGGTCTTTCTTTGCGCCGCTTTAGTGATTTTTGCCCCTTTTTGGGGCTCAAGTTCTTTGAAGGGAACAACTTCACCCTCTTTGGACACTTCCTTACCCTTTCTATCTCTCTTCCTCTTCTTATCTGCTTGTTCGGGAAAGGAAGTATGGGTAAGGAGAGGTGTCGGAGGCCGAGGCTGGGCAATTGCCACGGGAGTAAACCCTCCAGCATGCGATTCCAAAAGCTCGAGGAGGCTGGTGTTCTTTCTCCGCTGGAGCACCATGACGTCTGGAACGTCGAATGGCTCTTGACTGCTACTTACTTAAGTAGAGGGTAAATGGGAGAAGGTAGCACGTGGAAACTCTGTGGGGAGTGGCTAATCAAAAATCTCAAAATCCTCTTCAGAGTCTACAACCTCAATTATTCTGGCCGTTTCTTCTTCGGGAGCTGGGTGTGAGGAAGTTGCTTCTTCGCCGGTAACACACTGGATAGGCAACTCAACCTGCTGAGTACCTTCAGTTGGAGGACTAGCAAGAAATCCAAGTACTGCGATATTGATTTGCTCTAGCCGGGGATCCTTAGCCTTTATGACGTACTTGAGGGACTAAAAACTGGATGAGATCGGCTTGTATCTGAGGATGACATGAGTGGCACGCAGCTGTCCATCTGTATGGAGAAAAATCTCAGACTTGAGTATCCTAGTGAGCTTAGGTTCGTTAACGAAATTGAAATTGAGGGCTGTGAAATTCTTGTCTACAAAAATCCAAGAAACAAAGGTATAGTTAGGGAAAAGGTTTGTTAAACCAAAAGAAATATGTTTTTGAACATACAAGAAGAGAAACAAAAAACAATGAGATTGAAGTGTTCACGGTCAAAACAGGGCACTTAAACCTAAAAGACCCCACTTGGTTGCCTCACTCGTGTCAAACAATGAAGACCATCATGTCACTCACTCGAGATAATAAAAAAATCTTGGTTCATGCCCTTATTAGATTCGAGGAGATAAGAGATGAGCCTGAATTTGAGGGCCCTAGTTTTAAGGTAATATCCCATACTCTTAAGGTGTTGGCAATTATGCACCCAATTGACATCGTGATGGGTAAGATTTACCCACATCTTCTCATTAAGGGCGTCCACGCTACCTAATATTCTAAATAGATTTGGGGAACATTGGGTTGGGCAGAGTCTAGGGCAATCAGGAAGTCCCTAATCACTCTCCATATGGGGATCCCCATCCTTCCCTTTATGAAGGCGATCATAGGGATCACCATATCTCCTCAGATCTTAGAGAATACCATTTACCGAGAAGGCAATTCCGCATGGAAACCCTGGGAAGGATATTTTACCGAGTCCTAAAATTCTCTATTCCCTCAGGAGTATCTGCTAAGTTAGCAAACCTGATACCAAATGTTAGGAACAAGGGTGTTTAGTAGTTGAATTTGAGGACAACAAGACCTCTCAGAGCAGAGAAAGAGATATGAACAGAGAGATAAAGAGGAAATGGAGAAAGAATTGAGTGAATTGGAATTAAGAAATGTTCATCTAATACATTCTAATCCTTCCCACACAACTCTAATACCTCTCACTGTCTCATTCCCTAACTGCCCAAGCCAGCTGTCAATATTCTAACTAACTAACCACATTAACTAACTCTCATTTTATGCAACACTAGAGTGGATACCAGTATATAATGCCAACTAAGCAATTACACTTATCACCTATAGTTCAATATCACTGTACACTTTAGGAGCATTAATGGATGCACGCCTCATCAGCTACACCTGCACGCCTCATCAGCAACTAACGCACCCTTCATCAGTAACTCATACAGGCACCTCACCAGCACCCCATATGCAGCACCACATGCGCAGCTAATCAGCACCACACACACATTGGGTTGGGCAGAGTCTATAGGAAAACAGGAAGTCCCTAGTCACCCTCCTTATGGGGATCCACATCCCTCCCTCCATGAAGGCGATCATACGGATCACAACATCTCCTCAGATCTTAGAGCATACCATTTACCGAGAAGGCAATTCCGTATGGAAACCCTAGGAAGGATATTGTACTGAGTCTTAAAATTCTCTATTCCTTCGGGAGTATCTACTAAGTTAGCAAACCTGATACCAAATGTTAGGAACAAGGGTGTTTAGTAGTTGAATTTGAAGACAACTAGACCTCCCAGAGCAGAGAAAGAGATATGAACAAAGAGATAAAGAGGAAATGGAGAAAGAATTGAGTGAATTGGAATTAAGAAATGTTCATCTGATACATTCTAATCCTTCCCACATTACTCTAATACCTCTCACTGTCTCATTCCCTAACTGCCCAAGCAAGCTGTCAATATTCCAACTAACTAACTATATTAACTAGCTCTCATTTTATACAACACTAGTGTGGATACAAGTATATAATGCCAACTAAGCAATTACATTTATCACCTATAGTTCAATATCACTGTACACTTTAGCAGCACTAATGGACGCACACCACATCAGCTACACCTGCATGCCTCATCAGCAACTAACACACCCTTCATCAGCAACTCATACACGCACCTCACCAGCACCCCATATGCAGCACCACATGCGCAGCTAATCAGCACCACACGCACATTGGGTTGGGCAGAATCTATGGGCAATCAGGAAGTCCCTAGTCACTCTCCGTATGGGGATCCTCATCCATCCCTCTACGAAGGCAATCATAGGGATCACCACATCTCCTCAGATCTTAGAGCATACCATTTACCGAGAAGGCAATTCCGTATGGAAACCCTAGGAAGGATATTGTACCAAGTCTTAAAATTCTCTATTCCCTTGGAAGTATCTACTAAGTTAGCAAACCCGAAACTAAATGTTAGGAACAAGGGTGTTTAGTAGTTGAATTTGAGGACAACTAGACCTCCCAGAGCAGAGAAAGAGATATGAACAGAGAGATAAAGAGGAAATGGAGAAAGAATTGAGTGAATTGGAATTAAGAAATGTTCATCTGATACATTCTAATCCTTCCCACACAACTCTAATACCTCTCACTGTCTCATTCCCTAACTGCCCAACCCAGCTATCAATATTATAACTAACTAACCACATTAACTAACTATCATTTTATACAACACTAGAATGGATACCAGTATATAATGCGAACTAAGCAATTACACTTATCACCTATAGTTCAATATCACTGTACACTTTAGCAGCATTAATGGATGCACACCTCATCAGCTACACCTGCACGCCTCATCAGCAACTAACGCACCCTTCATCAGTAACTCATACAGGCACCTCACTAGCACCCCATATGCAGCACCACATGCGCAACTAATCAGCACCACACGCACATTGGGTTGGGCAGAGTCTATAGGCAAACAGGAAGTCCCTAGTCACCCTCCTTATGGGGATCCTCATCCCTCCCTCCACGAAGGCGATCATACGGATCACAACATCTCCTCAGATCTTAGAGCATACCATTTACCGAGAAGGCAATTCCGTATGGAAACCCTAGGAAGGATATTGTACTGAGTCTTAAAATTCTCTATTCCCTCGGGAGTATCTGCTAAGTTAGCAAACCTAATACCAAATGTTAGGAACAAGGGTGTTTAGTAGTTGAATTTGAAGACAACTAGACCTCCCAAAGCAGAGAAAGAGATATGAACAAAGAGATAAAGAGGAAATGGAGAAAGAACTGAGTGAATTGGAATTAAGAAATGTTCATCTGATACATTCTAATCCTTCCCAAATTACTCTAATACCTCTCACTGTCTCATTCCCTAACCGCCCAAGCAAGCTGTCAATATTCTAACTAACTAACTATATTAACTAGCTCTCATTTTATACAACACTAGTGTGGATACAAGAATATAATGCCAACTAAGCAATTACATTTATCACCTATGGTTCAATATCACTGTACACTTTAGCAGCACTAATGGACGCACACCACATCAGCTACACCTGCATGCCTCATCAGCAACTAACACACCCTTCATCAGCAACTCATACACGCACCTCACCAGCACTTCATATGCAGCACCACATGCGCAACTAATCAGCACCACACGCACATTGGGTTGGGCAGAATCTATGGGCAATCAGGAAGTCCCTAGTCACTCTCCCTATGGGGATCCTCATCCATCCCTCTACGAAGGCAATCATAGGGATCACCACATCTCCTCAGATCTTAGAGCATACCATTTACCGAGAAGGCAATTCTGTATGGAAACCCTAGGAAGGATATTGTACCAAGTCTTAAAATTCTCTATTCCCTCGGAAGTATCTACTAAGTTAGCAAACCCGAAACCAAATGTTAGGAACAAGGGTGTTTAGTAGTTGAATTTGAGGACAACTAGACCTCCCAGAGCAAAGAAAGAGATATGAACAGAGAGATAAAGAGGAAATGGAGAAAGAATTGAGTGAATTGGAATTAAGAAATGTTCATCTGATACATTCTAATCCTTCTCACATTACTCTAATACCTCCCCCTGTCTCATTCCCTAACTGCCCAAGCCAGCTGTCAATATTCTAACTAACTAACCATATTAACTAACCATCATTTTATACTACACTAGTGTGGATACAAGTATACAATGCCAACTAAGCAATTACACTTATCACCTATAGTTCAATATCACTGTACACTTTAGCAGCACTAATGGATGCACACCACACCAGCTACACCTGCATGCCTCATCAGCAACTAACACACCCTTCATCAGCAACTCATACACGCACCTCACCAGCACCCCATATGCAGCACCACATGCGCAGCTAATTAGCACCACACACACATTGGGTTGGGCAGAATCTATGGGCAACCAGGAAGTCCCTAGTCACTCTCCTTATGGGGATCCTCATCCGTCCCTCTACGAAGGCGATCATAGGGATCACCACATCTCCTCAGATCTTAGAGCATACCATTTACCGAGAAGGTAGTTCCGTATGGAAACCTTAGGAAGGATATTGTACCGAGTCCTAAAATTCTCTATTCCCTCGGAAGTATTTACTAAATTAGCAAACCTAATACCAAATGTTAGGAACAAGGGTGTTTAGTAGTTGAATTTGAGGCCAACTAGACCTCCCAGAGCAGAGAAAGAGATATGAATAGAGAGATAAAGAGGAAATGTAGAAAGAATTGAGTGAATTGGAATTAAGAAATGATCATCTGATACATTTTAATCCTTCCCACACTACACTAATACCTCTCACTGTCTCATTCCTTAACTACCCAAGCCAGCTGTCAATATTCTAACTAACCATAATAACTAACTCTCATTTTATAAAACCCTCGTGTGGATTCAAGTATATAATGCCAACTAAGCAATTACACTTATCGCCTATAGTACAATATCACTGTACACTTTAGCAGCACTAATGGATGCACACCTCATCAGCTACACCTGCACGCTGTAACTCATACACGCACGTCACCAGCACCCCATATGCAGCACCACATGCGCAGCTAAATAGCACCACACGCCAAATGGGTTGGGCTGAGTCTATAGGCAATCAGGAAGTCCCAAGTCACCCTCCTTATGGGGATCCTCTTCCCTCCCTCTATGAAGGTGATCATAAGGATCACCACATCTCCTCAGATCTTAGAGCATACCATTAACCGAGAAGGCAATTCTGTATGGAAACCCTAGGAAGAATATTGTACCGAGTCTTAAAATTCTCTATTTCCTCGGAAGTATCTACTAAGTTAGCAAACCCGAAACCAAATGTTAGGAACAAGGGTATTTAGTAGTTGAATTTCAGGACAACTAGACCTCCCAGAGCAGAGAAAGAGATATGAACAAAGAGATAAAGAGGAAATGAAGAAAGAATTGAGTGAATTGGAATTAAGAAATGTTTATCTGATACATTCTAATCCTTCTAACACCACTCTAATACCTCTTACTGTCTCATTCCCTAACAGCATAAGCCAGCTGTCAATATTCTAACTAACTAACCATATTAATTAACTCTCATTTTATACAACACTAGTGTGGATACAAGTATATAACGCCAACTAAGCAATTACACTTATCACCTATAGTTCAATATCACTGTACACTTTAGCAGCACTAATGGATGCACACCACACCAGCTACACCTGCATGCCTCATCAGCAACTAACACACCCTTCATTAGCAACTCATACACGCACCTCACCAGCACCCAATATACAGCACCACATGTGCTAATTAGCACCACACGCATATTAGGTTGGGCAAAATCGATGGGCAATTAGGAACTCCCTAGTCACTCTCCCCATGGGGATCCTCATCCGTCCGTCTACGAAGGCGATCATAAGGATCACCACATCTCCTCAGATCTTAAACCATACCACTTACCAAGAAGGCAATTCCGTATGGAAACCCTCGGAAGGATATTGTACCGAGTCTTAAAATTCTCTATTCCCTCGGAAGGAACTACTAAGTTAGAAAACCTGATACCAAATGTTAGGAACAACGGTGTTTAGCAGTTGAATTTGAGGACAACTAGACCTTCCAAAGCAGAGAAAGAGATATGAACAGAGAGATAAAGAGGAAATCGTGAAAGAATTGAGTGAATTGGAATTAAGAAATGTTCATCTGATACATTATAATCCTTCCCACACCACACTAATACCTCTCACTGTCTCAATCCCAAACTACCCAAGCCAGCTGTCAATATTCTAACTAACTAACCACATTAACTAACTCCCATTTTATAAAACCCTACTGTGGATTCAAGTATATAATGCCAACTAAGCAATTACACTTACCACCTATAGTTGAATATCACTGTACATTTTAGTAGCACTAATGGATGCACACCTCATCAGCTACACCTGCACGCCTCATCAGCAACTAACGCATCGTTCATCAGCAACTCATACACGCACCTCACCAGCCCCCCATATGGAGCACCACATGCGCAGCTAATCAGCACCACACGCACATTGGGTTGGGCAGAGTCTATAGGCAATCAGGAAGTCCCTAATCACTCTACCTATGGGGATCCACATCCCACCCTCTATGAAAGCAATCATAGGGATCACCACATCTCCTCAAATCTTAGAGCATACCATTTACCGAGAAGGCAATTCCGTATGGAAACCCTAGGAAGGATATTGTACCGAGTCTTAAAATTCTCTTTTCCCTCGGGAGTATCTGCAAAGTTAGCAAACCCGATACCAAATGTTAGGAACAAGGGTGTTTAGTAGTTGAATTTGAGGACAACTAGACCTCCTAAAGCCGCGAAAGAGATATGAACAGAGAGATAAAGAGGAAATGGAGAATGAATTGAGTGAATTGGAATTAAGAAATGTTCATCTGATACATTCTAATCCCTCCCACACTACTCTAATACCTCTCACTGTCTCATTCCCTAACTGCCCAAGCCAGCTGTCAATATTCTAACTAATTAACTATATTAACTAGCCCTCATTTTATACAACACTAGCGTGGATACAAGTATATAATGCCAACTAAGCAATTACACTTATCACCTATAATTCAATATCACTATACACTTTAGCAGCACTAATGGATGCACACCTCATCAGCTACACCTGCACGCCTCTTCAACAACTAACGCACCCTTCATCAGTAACTCATACACGCACCTCACCAGCACCACATGCGCAGCTAATCAGCACCACATGCACATTGGGTTGGGCAGAGTCTGTAGGCAATCAGGAAGTCCCTAGTCACCCCCCTTATGGGAATCCTCATCCCTCCCTCTATGAAGGCGATCATAAGGATCACCACATTTCCTCAGATATTAAAGCATACCATTTACCGACAATGCAATTACGGTTGGAAACCCTAGGAAGGATATTGTACCGAGTACTAAAATTCTCTATTCCCTCAAGAGTATCTGCTAAGTTAGCAAACCTGATACCAACTGTTAGGAACGAGGGTGTTGAGTAGTTGAATTTGAGGTCAACTAGACCTCCCAGAGCAGAGAAAGAGATATGAACAGAGAGATAAAGAGGAAATGGAGAAAGAATTGAGTGAATTGGAATTAAGAATGTTCATCTGATACATTCTAATCCTTCCCACACCACACTAATACCTCTCACTATCTCATTCCTTTACTGCCCAAGCCAGCTGTCAATATTCTAACTAACTAAACATATTAACTAACTCTCATTTTATAAAACCCTAGTGTGGATTCAAGTATATAATGCTGACTAAGCAATTACACTTATCCCCTATAGTGCAAAATCACTGTACACTTTAGCAGCACTAACAGATGCACACCTCATCAGCTACACCTGCACGCCTCATCAACAACTAACACACCCTTCATCAGCACCTCATACACGCACCTCACTAGCAACCCATATGCAGCACCACATGCGCAGCAAATCAGCACGACACGCACGTCGGGTTGGGCAGAGTCCATAGCCAATCAGGAAGTCCCTAATCACTCCCGCTATGGGGATCCTCATCCCTCCCTCTATGAAAGCAATCATAGGGATCACCACATCTCCTCAAATCTTAGAGCATACCATTTACTGAGAAGGCAATTCCGCATGGAAACCCTAGGAAGGATATTGAACCGAGTCTTAAAATTCTCTATTCCCTCAGGAGTATCTACTAAGTTAGCAAACCTGATACCATATGTTAGGAACAAGGGCGTTTAGTAGTTCAATTTGTAGACAACTAGACCTCCCAGAGCAAAGAAAAAGATATGAACAGAGAGATAAAGAGGAAGTGGAGAAAGAATTGAGTAAATTGGAATTAAGAAATGTTCATCTGATACATTCTAATCATTCCCACACTACTCTAATACCTCTCACTGTCCCATTCCCTAACTGCCCAAGCCAGCTGTCAATATTCTAACTAACTAACTATATTAACTAGCCCTCATTATATACAATACTAGCGTGGATACAAGTATATAATGCCAACTAAGCAATTACACTTATCACCTATAGTTCAATATCATTGTACACTTTAGCAGCACTAATGGATGCACACCTCATCAGCTACACCTGCACGCCTCATCAACAACTAACGCACCCTTCATCAGTAACTCATACACGCACCTCACCAGCACCACATTTGCAGCTAATCAGCACCACAAACACATTGGGTTGGGCAGAGTCTATAGGCAATCAAGAAGTCCCTAGTCACCCCCCTTATGGGGATCCTCATCCCTCCCTCTATGAAGGCGATCATTAGGATCACCACATTTCCTCAGATCTTAGAGCAAACCATTTACTGAGAAGGCAATTCCGTATGGAAACCCTAGGAAGGATATTGTACCGAGTATTAAAATTCTCTATTCCCTCAGGAGTATCAGCTAAGTTAGCAAACCTGATACCAACTGTTAGGAACAAGGGTGTTCAGTAGTTGAATTTGAGGACAACTAGACCTCCCAGAGCAAAGAAAGAGATATGAACAGAGAGATAAAGAGGAAATGGAGAAACAATTGAGTGAATTGGAATTAAGAATGTTCATCTGATACATTCTAATCCTTCCCACACTACACTAATACCTCTCACTGTCTCATTCCTTTACTGCCCAAGCCAGCTGTCAATATTCTAACTAACTAAACATATTAACTAACTCTCATTTTATAAAACCCTAGTGTGGATTCAAGTATATAATGCCAACTAAGCAATTACACATATCGCCTATAGTTCAATATCACTGTACACTTTAGCAGCACTAACGGATGCACACCTCATCAGCTACACATGCACGCCTCATCAACAACTAACACACCCTTCATCAGCAACTCATACACGCACCTCACTAGCACCCCATATACAACACCACATGCGCAGCTAATCAGCACGACATGCACATCGGGTTGGGCAGAGTCCATAGGCAATCAGAAAGTCCCTAATCACTCTCCCTATGGGGATCCTCATCCCTCCCTCTATGAAAGCAATCATAGGGATCACCACATCTCCTCAGATCTTAGAGCATACCGTTTATCTTGAAGGCAATTCCGTATAGAAACCCTAGGAAGGATATTGTACCGAGTCTTAAAATTCTCTATTCCCTCGGGAGTATCTACTAAGTTAGCAAACCTGATACCAAATGTTAGGAACAAGGGTGTTTAGTACTTCAATTTGAAGACAACTAGACCTCCCAGAGCAAAGAAAGAGATATGAACAGAGAGATAAAGAGGAAGTGGAGAAAGAATTGAGTAAATTGGAACTATGAAATGTTCATCTGATACATTCTAATCCTTCCCACACTACTCTAATACCTCTCACTATCTCATTCCTTTACTGCCCAAGCCAACTGTCAATATTCTAACTAACTAACCAAATTAACTAACTCTCACTTTATACAACACTAGTGTAGATACAAGTATATAATGCCAACTAGGCAATTACACTTATCGAATATAGTTCAGTATTACTGTACACTTTAGCAGTGCTAATGGATGCACACCTCATCAGCTACACCTACACGCCTCATCGGCAACTAACACACCCTTCATCAGCAGCTCATACACGCACCTCATCAGCACTCGATTTGCAGCACCACGGGCGCAGCTAATCAGCACCACCCGGACATTGAGTTCGGCAGAGTCTATGGGCAATCATGAAGTCCCTAGCACCTCTCCTTATGGATATCCTTATCCCTCCTTCTATGAAGGCGATTATAGGGATCACCACATCTCCTCAGATCTTAGAGAATACCATTTACCGAGAAGGCAATTCCGTACGGAAACCCTTGGAAGGATATTTTACCGAGTCTTAAAGTTCTCTATTCCCTCGGGAGTATCTACTAAGTTAGCAAACTTGATACCAAATGTTACGAACAAGGGCGTTTAGTAGTTGAATTTGAGGACAACTAGACCTCCAGAGCATAGAAAGACATACAAACAGAGAGATAAAGAGGAAATGGAGAAAGAATTGAGTGAATTGGAATTAAGAACTGTTCATCTGATACATTCTAATCCTTCCCACACTACTCTAATACCTCTCATTATCTCAATCCCTAACTGCCCAAGCCAGCTGTCAATATTCTAACTAACTAACCACAATAACTAACTCTCATTTTATACAACACTAGCGTGGATACAAGTATATAATGCCAACTAAGCAATTACACTTCTCACCTATAGTTCAATATCATTGTACACTTTAGCAGCACTGATGGATGCACACCTCATCAGCTACACCTGCACGCTTCATCAGCAACTAACGCACCCTTCATCAGTAACTCATACACGCACCTCACCAGCACTCCATATGCAGCACCACATGCGCAGCTAATCGGCACCACACGCACATTGGGTTGGGCATAGTTTATAAGCAACCAGGAAGTCCCTAGTCACCCTCCTTATGAGGATCCTCATCCCCCCCTCTATGAAGGCAATCATACGGATCACAACATCTCCTCAGATCTTAGGGCGTACCATTTACTGAGAAGGCAATTCCGTATGGAAACCCTAGGAAGGATATTGTACCGAGTCTTAAAATTCTCTATTCCCTCGGGAGTATCTGCTAAGTTAGCAAACCTGATACCAAATGCTAGGAACAAAGGTGTTTAGTAGTTGAATTTGAGGACAACTAGACCTCCCAGAGCAGAGAAAGTGATATGAACGGGGAGATAATGGTAAATGAATTGAGTGAATTGGAATTAAGAAATGTTCATCAGATACATTCTAATCCTCCCCACACAACACTAATACCTCTCACTGTCTCATTCCCTAACTGCCCAAGCCAGCTGTCAATATTCTAACTAACTAACTATATTGACTAGCTCTCATTTTATATAACACTAGTGTGGATACAAGTATAAAATGCCAACTAAGCAAATACACTTATCACCTATAGTTCAATATCACTGTAGACTTTCGCAACACTAATGGATGCACACCACATCAGCTACACCTGCAGGCCTCATCAGCAACTAACACACCCTTGATCAGCAACTCATACACGCACCTCACCAGCACCCCAAATGCAGCACCACATGCGCAGCTAATTAGCACCGCACGCATATTGGGTTGGGCAGAATCTATGGGCAATCAGGAAGTCCCTAGTCACTCTCCCTATGGGGATCCACATCCGTCCCTCCATGAAGGCGATCGTAGGGATAACCACATCTCCTCAGATCTTAGAGCGTACCATTTACAAAGCAGGCAATTCCGTATGGAAACCCTAGGAAGGATATTTTACCGAGTCTTAAAATTCTCTATTCCCTCGGAAGTATCCACTAAGTTAGCAAACCCGAAACCAAATGTTTGGAACTAGGGTGTTCAGTAGTTGAATTTGAGGAAAACTAGACCACCCAGAGCAGAGAAATAGATATGAACAGAGAGATAAAGAGGAAATAGGGAAAGAATTGAGTGAATTGGAATTAAGAAATGTGCATCTAATACATTCTAATCCTTCCCACACTACTCTAATACCTCTCACTGTCTCATTCCCTAACTGCCCAACCCAGCTGTCAATATTCTAACTAACTAACCACATTAACTAACTCTCATTTTATACAACACTAGCACGGATACAAGTATATAATGCCAACTAAGCAATTACACTTATCACCTATAGTTCAATATCACTGTACACTTTAGCAGCACTAATGGATGCACACCTGATCAGCTACACCTGCACGCCTCATCAGCAACTAACGCACCTTTCATCAGTAACTCATACACGCACCTCACCTGCACCCCATATGCAGCACCACATGCGCAGCTAATCAGCACCACACGCACATTGGGATGGGCAGAGTCTATAAGGAATCAGGAATTCCCTAGTCACCCTCATTATGGGGATCCTCATCCCTCCCTCTATGAAGAAGATCATACGGATCATAACATCTCCTCAGATCTTAGAGCATACCATTTACCGAGAAGGCAATTCCGCATGGAAACCCTAGGAAGTATATTGTACCCAGTCTTAAAATTCTCTATTCCCTCGGGAGTATCTACTAAGTTAGCAAACCTGATACCAAGTGTTACGAACAAGGGTGTTTAGTAATTTAATTTGAGGACAACTAGACCTCCCAGAGCATAGAAAGAGATATGAACAGAGACATAAAGAGTAAATGGAGAAAGAATTGAGTGAATTGGAATTAAGAAATGTTCATCTCCTACATTCTAATCCTTCCAACACTACTCTAATACCTCTCACTGTCTCATTCCCTAACTTCCCAAGCTAGCTGTCAATATTCTAACTAACTAACCACATTAACTGACTCTCAATTTATACAACACTAGCGTGGATGCAAGTATATAATGCCAACTAAGCAATTACACTTATCACCTACAGTTCAATATCACTATACACCTTAGCAGCACTAATGGATGCATACCTCATCAACTACACCTGCACGCCTCATCAGCAACTAACGCACCCTTCATCAGTAACTCAAACACGCACCTCACCAGCACCCCATATGCAGCACCACATGCGTAGCTAATCAACAACACACGCACATTGGGTTGTGCAGAGTCTATAGGCAATCAGGAAGTCCCTAGTCACCCTCCGCATGGGGATCCTTATCCCCCCTCTATGAAAGCGATTATAAGGATCACCACATCTCCTCAGATCTACGAGCATACCATTTACCGAGAAGGCAATTCCGTATGGAAACCCTAGGAAGGATATTCTACCGAGTCTTAAAATTCTCTATTCCCTCAAGAGTATCTGTTAAGTCAGTAAACTTGATACCAAATGCTAGGAACAAGGGTGTTTAGTAGTTGAATTTGAGGACAACTAGACCTCTCAGAGCAGAGAAAGAGATATGAACAGAGAGATAAGGTGGAAATGGAGAAAGATTTGAGTGAATTGTAATTAAAAAATGTTCATCTGATACATTCTAATCCTTCCCACACTACTCTAATACCTCTCACTGTCTCATTCCCTAACTGCCCAAGCCAGCTGTCAATATTCTAACTAACTAACCATATTAATTAACTCTTATTTTATACAACACTATTTTAGATACAAGTATATATTGCCAACTAAGCAATTACACTTATTGCCTATAGTTCAATATCACTGTACACTTTAGCAGCACTAATGGATGCACACCTCATCAGCTACACCTGCACGCCTCATCAGCAACTAACACACCCTTCATCAGCAACTTATACACGCACCTCACCAGCACTCCATATGCAGCACCACATGCGCAGCTAATCTGCACCACACGCACATTGAGTTGGGCAGAGTCTCTGGGCAATCAGGAAGTCCCTAGTCACTCTCTTTATAGGGATCCTCATCCCTCCCTTTATGAAGGCGTTTATAAGGATCACCTCATCTCCTCAAATCTTAGAGCATTCCATTTACCGAGAAGGTAATTCCGTATGGAAACCCTAGGAAGGATATTTTACCGAGTCTTAGAATTCCCTATTCCCTCGGGAGTACCTACTAAGTTAGCAAACCTGATACCAAATGTTACGAACAAGGGTGTTTAGTAGTTGAATTTGAGGACAACTAGACCTCCCAGAGCATAGAAAGAGATATGAACAGAGTGATACAGAGGAAATGGCGAAAGAATTGAGTGAATTGGAATTAAGAAATGTTCATCTCCTACATTCTAATCCTTCCAACACTACTCTAGTACCTCTCACTGTCTCATTCCCTAAGTGCCCAAGCCAACTGTCAATATTCTAACTAACTAACCAAATTAACTAACTCTAACTTTATACAACACTAGTGTAGATACAAGTATATAATGCCAACTAAGCAATTACACTTATCGCCTATAGTTCAGTATCACTGTACACTTTAGTAGCACTAATGGATGCACACCTCATCAGCTACACCTACACGCCTCATCGGCAACTAACACACCCTTCATCAGCAACTCATACACGCACCTCACTAGCACTCAATTTGCAGCACCACGTGCGCAGCTAATCAGCACCACACGGACATTGGGTTAGGCAGAGTCTATGGGCAATCACGAAGTCCCTAGTACCTCTCCTTATGGATATCCTCATCCCTCCTTCTATGGAGACGATCATAAGTATCACCACATCTCCTTAGATCTTCGAGCATACCATTTACCAAGAAGGCAATTCCGTATGGAAACCCTAGGAATGATATTTTACCGAGTCTTAAAATTCTCTATTCCTTCGGGAGTATCTACTAAGTTAGCAAACTTGATACCAAATGTTACGAACAAGGGCGTTTAGTAGTTGAATTTGAGGACAACTAGACCTCCAAAGTAGAGAAAGAGATTTGAATAAAGAGATAAAGAGGAAATAGAGAAAGAATTGAGTGAATTGGAATTAAGAAATGTTCATCTGATACATTCTAATCCTTCCAACACTACTCTAATACGTCTCACTGTCTCATTCCCTAACTGCCCAAGCCAGCTGTCATTATTCTAACTAACTAACCACATTAACTAACTCTCATTTTATACAACACTAGCGTGGATACAAGTATATAATGCCAACTAAGCAATTACACTTATCACCTACAATTCAATATCACTATACACCTTAGCAGCACTAATGGATGCACACCTCATCAACTACACCTGCACTTCTCATCAGCAACTAACACACCCTTCATCAGTAACTCAAACACGCAACTCACCAGCACCCCATATGCAGCACCACATGCACAGCTAATCAGCACCACACGTACATTGGGTTGTGCAGAGTCTATAGGCAATCAGGAAGTCCCTAGTCACCCTCCTCATGGGGATCCTCATCCCCCCTCTATGAAGGCGATCATAAGGATCACCACATCTCCTCAGATCTTCGAGCATACCATTTACCGAGAAGGCAATTCCGTATGGAAACCCTAGGAAGGATATTCTACCGAGTCTTAAAATTCTCTATTCCCTCAAGAGTATCTGCTAAGTCAGTAAACTTGATACCAAATGTTAGGAACAAGGGTGTTTAGTAGTTGAATTTGAGGACAACTAGACCTCCCAGAGCAGAGAAAGAGATATGAACAGAGAGATAAAGAGGAAATGGAGAAAGAATTGAGTGAATTGGAATTAAGAAATGTTCATCTAATACATTCTAATCCTTCCCACACTACTCTAGTACCTCTCACTGTCTCATTCCCTAACTGCCCAAGCCAACTGTCAATATTCTAACTAACTAACCATATTAACTAACTCTCATTTTATACAACACTAGTGTAGATACAAGTATATAATGCCAACTAAGCAATTACACTTATCGCCTATAGTTCAATATCGCTGTACACTTTAGCAGCACTAATGGATGCACACCTCATCAGCTACACCTGCACGCCTCATCGGCAACTAACACACCCTTCATCAGCAACTCATACACGCACCTCACCAGCACTCATTTTGCAGCACCACATGCGCAGCTAATCAGCACCACACGGACATTGGGTTGGGCCGAGTCTATGGGCAATCAGGAAGTCCCTAGTACCTCTCCTTATGGGGATCCTCATCCTTCCTTCTATGAAGGCGATTATAGGGACCACCACATCTCCTCAGATCTTAGAGTATACCATTTACCGAGAAGGCAATTCCGTATGGAAACCCTAGGAAGGATATTTTACCGAGTCTTAAAATTCTCTATTCCCTCGGGAGTATTTGCTAAGTTAGCAAACTTGATTCCAAATGTTAGGAACAAGCGTGTTTAGTAGTTGATTTTAGGACAACTAGACCTCCCAAAGCAAAGAAACAGATATAAACAGAGAGATAAAGAGGAAATGGAGAAAGAATTGAGTGCATTGGAATTAAGAAATGTTCATCTGATACATTCTAATCCTTCCCACAGTACTCTAATACCTCTCACTGTCTCATTCCCTAACTGCCCAAGCCAGCTGTCAATATTCTAACTAACTAACCATATTTACTAACTCTCACTTTATACAACACTAGTGTAGATACAAGTATATAGTGCCAACTAAGCAATTACACTTATCGCCTATAGTTCAATATCACAATACACTTCAGCAGCACTAATGGATGCACACCTCATCAGCTACACCTGCACGCCTCATCAGCAACTAACACACCCTTCATCAGCAACTCATACACGCACCTCACCAGCACTCCATATGCAGCACCACATGCGCTGCTAATCAGCACCACACGCACATTGGGTTGGGCAGAGTCTATGGGCAATCAGGAAGTCCCTAGTCACTCTTCTTATGGGGATCCTCATCCCTCCCTCTATGAGGGCGATTATAGGGATCACCACATCTCCTCAGATATTAGAGCATACCATTTACCGAGAAGGCACTTCCGTATGGAAACCCTAGGAAGGATATTTTACCGAGTCTTAAAATTCTCTATTCCCTCGGGAGTATCTACTAATTTAGCAAACCTGATACCAAATGTTACGAACAAGGGTGTTTAGTAGTTGAATTTGAGGACAACTAGACCTCCCAGAGCATAGAAAGAGATATGAACAGAGAGATAAAGAGGAAATGGAGAAAGAATTGAGTGAATTGGAATTAAGAAATGTTCATCTCCTACATTCTAATCCTTCCAACACTACTCTAATACCTCTCACTATCTCATTCCCTAACTGCCCAAGCCAGCTGTCAATATTCTAACTAACTAACCACATTAACTAACTCTCATTTTATACAACACTAGCGCGGATACAAGTATATAATGCCAACTAAGCAATTACACTTATCATCTATAGTTCAATATCAATGTACACTTTAGCTGCACTAATGGATGCACACCTCATCAGCTACACCTGCACGCCTCATCAGCAACTAACGCACCCTTCATCAGTAACTCATACACGCACCTCACCAGCACCCCATATGCAGCACCACATGCGCAGCTAATCGGCACCACACGCACATTGGGTTGGGCAGAGTCTATAGGCAATCAGGAAGTCCCTAATCACCCTCCTTATGGGGATCCTCATCACTCCCTCTATGAAAGCGATCATAAGGATCACCACATCTCCTCAGATCTTTGAGCATACCATTTACAGAGAAGGTAATTCCGTGTGGAAACCCTAGGAAGGATATTGTACCGAGTCTTAAAATTCTTTATTCCCTCGGGAGTATCTGCTAAGTTAGCAAACCTGATACCAAATGTTAGGAACAAGGGTGTTTAGTAGTTGAATTTGAGGACAACTAGACCTCCCAAAGCAGAGAAAGAGATATGAACAGAGAGAAAAAGAGGAAATGGAGAAAGAATTGAGTGAATTGGAATTAAGAAATGTTCATCTGATACATTCTAATCCTTCCCACACTACTCTAATACCTCTCACTGTCTCATTCCCTAACTGTCCAAGCCAACTGTCGATATTCTAACTAACTAACCATATTAACTAACTCTCATTTTATACAATACTAGTGTAGATACAAGTTTATAATGCCAACTAAGCAATTACACTTATCGCCTATAGTTCAATATCACTGTACACTTTAGCAGCACTAATGGGTGCACACCTCATCAGCTACACCTGTACGCCTCATCAGCAACTAACACACCCTTGATCAGCAACTCATACACGCACCTCACCAGCATTCCATATGCGGCACCACATGCGCAGCTAATTAACACCACACGCACAGTGGGTTGGGCAAAGTCTATGGGCAATCAAGAAGTCCCCAGTCACTCTCCTTATGGGGATCCTCATCCCTCCTTCTGTAAAGGCGATTATAAGGATCACCACATCTCCTCAGATCTTAGAGCATACCATTTACAGAGAAGGCAATTCCGTATGAAAACCCTAGGAAGGATATTTTACCGAGTCTTAAAATTCTCTATTCCCTTGGGAGTATCTACTAAGTTAGCAAACCTGATACCAAATGTTAGGAACAAGGGTGTTTAGTAGTTGAATTTGAGGACAACTAGACCTTCTAGAGCAGAGAAATAGGTATGAACTGTGAGATAAAGAGGAAATGGAGAAAGAATTGAGTGAATTGGAACTAAGAAATGTTCATCTGATACATTCTAATCCTTCCCACACTACTCTAATACCTCTCACTGTTTCATTCCCTAACTACCTAAGCTAGCTGTCAATATTCTAACTAACTAACCATATTAATTAACTCTCATTTTATACAACACTAATGTGGATATAAGAATATAATGCCAACTAAGCAATTACACTTATCACCTATAGTTCAATATCACTGTACACTCTAGCAGCACTAATGGATGCACACCTCATCAGCTACACCTGCACGCCTCATCAGCAACTAACACACCCTTCATCAGCAACTCATACACGTACCTCACTAGCACCCCATATGCAGCACCACTTGCGCAGCTAATCAGCACCACACGCACACCTCAGCACCTAGCTAACTAACATACTCAAACACCTCTGACAATTCCCTCTCTTTCAAAGCACATTGCCCACAAGGTGAGGAAACTTCTTCTGCAAAACAAATAGACTCTCTCATGTAGCATCATCCTTGCTCTCATCTTGCCACTGCACTAGCACCTGAGTGATAAGTGTGCTTCTCAACTAATAAGACCTGGTAACTAAAATAGCCACAGGTTCAGGGTTAAGAATCTGATCCACAGTCACAGCAAGCAAAGCAGGTCTAAGAACCACCTGAGCACCCAATTTTGCTTTGAGATTGGATACATGAAACACAAGTTGGATTTGGGAACTTACAGGTAAATCCAGCTTATAAGACCTTCTGCACAACCTAGAAGAGTCCATAGAAACGAGGAGCTAGCTTGCCAAACTTCCTAGATTGAATTGAGGATTGCTTATAAGGTTGCAGTCTAAGATACACCCAATCCCCCACAGCAAAGGACCTGTCCACTCTTTTCTTATCAACAAACCACTTCATTATCTCTTATGCTGCAGTCAAATTATGCTTGAGCAGTCAGAAAAGCTGCTGCCTATCCTGCAAAACGGAATCGACAGCTGCCACTCTTGTAGTGCCTGGAACATAATCCACAACCTTAGGAGGAGAATATCCATAAAGAGCTTCAAATGGAGTAAGCTTAAGAGAAGTATGGAAGTTAGTGTTGAACCAGAACTCAGCCATAGGAAGCCAGTCCACCCAAGATTGAGGTCTGTTAGCAGCAAAGGCCCCTCAAATAATGTTCCAAACTCTTATTCACCATTTCAGTTTGGCCATCAGTTTGAGGGTGGTAGGAAGATGACATAACCAAACTAATTCCTTGGAGCTTCATCAATTCAGACCAGAACTTAAAGGTGAACATTGGATCCCTATCACTCACAATGGTGGAAGGCAGTCCATGTAACTTAAAAACAAATTACATGAACAACTGAGCAACCTAAGCAACAGTGTAAGGGTGAGCCAATGGAATGAAGTAAACATATTTAGTGAATCTGTCCACCACAACAAACACCACTGACTTTTGCTAAGAATTAGGCAACCCATCTACAAAATCCATGCTAATGTCAAGCTAAGGCTTATTTGGAATAACCAAGGGCTGTAACAAGCTAGCAAGGAAGCAAGTCTCACTTTTCAATCTCTGACATACATCACATTCCTTGACAAACTGCTTCAAGTCTTTCCCCATACCAGACCAATAAAAGTCCTTCTTGAGTCTATGGAAAGATTTTAAATATCCAGAATGACCCCCTAAAGGGCTATCATGTACCTGTTGCAGGACAAGATTTTTCAAAGTCTGAGATGAACCTCCCAAATACAGCTTGCCTTCATAGAACAACAAATCATTGCAAATTATGAACCCAACTGGAACATTCTGCCCTGACTTAATTGCCTGAATTGTGTGCTGGATGCAGGATCAGTGACATAGCTTGCTTTGAGATCATCAAGCCAAATAGGAGTAGGGAAGGAGATAATGCATAGGGTACCCACTGTACCACAGTCAACATCAACATCCCCAATAGCTTCTCTTCTTGAAAGTGCATTAGCAACCAAATTTTCCTTACCATGCTTATACTCAACTATAAAGGCATATCCACTTTTGCTGAACAGGAATACCAATCTTCTATTCCAGCAAATATTTTAGACTTTGATGGTCTGTTTTGATTACAAAGGGTTTGCCAAGAAGATAAGGTCTCCACTTCTTCATTGCAACCACTAAGGCCAACAATTACTTCTCATAAATGGAAAGGGCAAGTGCTTTTCCCTTCAAAGCTTGGCTGTGGAAGGCAATTGGCCTTTGGCTCTACATTAAAACAGCTTTAATACCTAACCCAGATGCATCACACTCCACAACAAATGGCTCGGTGAAATCTGGCAGTGCTAGCACTAGTGGATTTGACATGGCATCCTTGAGTAATTGGAAAGCATGTAAAGATTCAGAGGTCCAAAGAAAGGATTCTTTCCTTAACAAGGCAGTTAAAGGAGCTACAATCAAGCCATACCCCTTAACAAACTTCCTATAGTAGCCAGTTAAGCCCAAAAACCCCCCCTTAAAGCTTTCACATCCTTAGGAATAAGCCACTGCTGCGTAGCAGTAGTCTTCCTTGGATCTGTTTTCACCCCTTCATCGAAAATTAGATACCCTAAATACTCCACCTCCTTACAAGAAAACACATTCTTTGATTTTTTGGCATACAATTGATGATTAACCAATGTTTCTAACACCAATTTAAGATAACCAACATGATCAGCTAAATCCTTACGATAAACAAGAATGTCATAAAAAAAAAACCAAGACAAATTTTCTTAAGTAAGGTTTAAAAATTGAATTCTTGAGTGACTGAAAAGTTGAGGGTGCATTGGTTAAACCAAATGGCATCACCAAGAACTCATAATGACCCTTATGAGTCCTAAAGGCAGTTTTTGGAATGTCTTCCTCCTTCATTCTAATCTGGTGATACCTAGATCTTAAATCCAACTTAGAGAAAACAGTAGCACCAAACAATTCATCAATGACAGGTATGGGATACTTATCCTTAACGGTCTCTTGATTCAAAGCCCTATAATCAATAGACATCCTCCACAAGCCATTAGCCTTCCTAACTAGAAGAATAGGTGAAGCAAATGGGTTGCTACTATTTCTAATAAACCCAACAGATAGCAACTCTTTAACAATTTTCTCAATTTCATTTTTTTGATAGTAAGGGTACCTGTAAGGTCTCTGAGATACAGCTTGAGCTCTTTCTTTCAAGTTAATATGGTGTTCATGATCTCTTAAGGGAGGCAGCCCCTTAGGAGTAGCAAACACAGACTTGTAATTCAGTAACAAGGCAACAATAGCTTTAGGCAATTGAACCTGTCCTTCTGCAGACAACAACTGAGGCTGTAGCAGGACTAAAATCTAGAGGATTAGTCCCTTCTTCACAGATTGTTTCAAGAAAGTGTCTCCATCCTGTAATTCAGAATTAGCACTCCTCAACCCCTGCAACAGAACTTGCTTGTGACCATAAGAAAAGCTCATTGTGAGCAATTTAAAATCCCACTGAATCACTCCCAAGATTCCCAACCACTGGGTCCCCAAAACTAAGTCACAACCCCCCATTGGTAACACATGTAAGTGTACCAAGAATTCATTTCCTTGCACCAAGATTGGCACTTCCTTACAAACACCCTGAGTCTTGATCAAATCACCATTAGCAACCTTCACTTCTAAAATTTGGGAAGTATTCACATGAATATGTAACTGTGAGACCAAAGCAGCATCAATAAAATTGTGGGTGCTCCTTGAATCAACAAGGATCACAAAGGACCTTTGGTTAATCCTCCCCATGACTCTCATAGTTCCTGAAGTAGGAGTACCACTCAAGGCATAAAGGGTAATCTCAGCATCTTCTTGATCCTGTCCAACCTGTCCAATCTAATCGGCATATCCATTCTCCTCCAATTCAGTGATGTGAACCCCAGAATTGGTATTTTCCTGAGCCAACTCTACATAATCCAACAAAAATAACTTAGCATTCTTGCACTTGTGGCTAGGAGCCCACTTCTCATCACAATTGTAACACAACCCTTTCTTCTTTCTCTCTTCCATTTGAGCAGGAGAAATTCTCTTGATGGACAGCCTTGGTTTAGGCTCCAACAGAGAAGGAGTTTTTGGAGGAGCTCCCAAAATGGAAGGCTTTCCCTGATCCCCTTGAGTCTTGGAAAACTTCCTGCAACTCCAATTATACTCTTCTTGAATCTTTGCCAAACCAAAAGCCTCATAATTTTCATTTCCCTATACAAAATTAACTCTCTTGCCTCCGATTCAACCATAGTGCCCATGAGGCCAAAGTAACCTATTAAAAGCATCGAGGAAGCTGTAATTATCAGAGAATTAGTATGCACTGAAAGAAATTTTTAAATCGCATTCTCGCTAACTATGGTCCCTGTTGCAGAAATGCCTTCAAAGATTCAAGAATATTTTGACTTAGCTACGTTGCATATTTTAAGGCATACAACAATTGAAGTTGCGACGAAATGGATGAAAAATAATAAATAATATAGGGAGGCTTAGTCATAGCATCGAAATCATAATAAAAATAATGTCAATACTAACAATAATGTTTGCTTAAGGACGGCAAAGAAGAAAATTATGAAACCCACTTCTGTTTTTTGCTGAAATTTATGAAAATCTTGGCATCATCCCCATGTCTGTGTTCTATTTCTGTGTTTTTTTTTCTTTGGTCAACTTCTTGACTTCTTCCTACATCTAAAAGATTAATTCTAGCTTTACAAATTACAACAACAAAACACAAAGCGAGAAACTCCAAGTATTAAGTATATATAGGTCCTCACAACGCAGTTGCATTGTGGAAACATGAACATAGATAATAGGTCCCAACAGTCCCAATGGTCCACTGGCCTTTGTGGGTGTGGAGAGGAGGGATCTACATGTAAGTGCAATCTTTCTCTCTTACAACAAAAAAAAAAAAATATATATATATATATATATAGAGAGAGAGAGAGAGAGAGAGAGAGAGAGATTCACATTTTCTTGCCAGTTTTATGAATGTTAAACTAGTGAATTGACTGTGGTGCAGGTTGTATAACATGCCTACTTCCGTGCATCACCTTTGGCCAAATTGCTGAGATTCTGGATGAAGGCCAAAGCTGTAAGTACAACCAAACTGTTTCAATTTCCAAAAATGAATATAAACCGTCAAAAAACTTGTTTTTCTTGATTTTTATTTTTTTATTTACAATAAGAAGGTAGGTTTTATTTATAATAAGGTGTGTCAATGAAATCTTTTTCAAATGGATTATCATCTCTTATAATGTTTCTTAGAGTTACATCAGATGTAACTTGAATCCAACCCTATATATATATATAACTTACCAATAAAAACAAAAAACAAAAAAATAGACCAAAATTACCCTGAGATTTAGGTTATTATTTTTCTCCCTGTGTCTATTCTTGCATACTTCAATTTGCATATCATTCACAAATTTTAGTCTCCAAAAACTCAAATACAAATTTGATAATAGTGATGTGATTTGAAACTTGAACTAAAATTTTACAAATAGTTTTCTGAAAGAAACTTTCTGTTTGAAATATGAATTAAAATTTTACAAATAGTTTTCTAAAAGAGAATTACTTTCTGAGTATAATAATAGTTTTCCTTTCAAAATCAAAGAACTAAATCCACAACTTCCTTCAATTAAAGAGGGAGAAGAACTATTTAACTACAAAGGTTAGACTATTCTAACCATCTCAAACCCTAGAATGTTAGGCTTAAAGCCTTATAATAATCAATTAACAACAATAATACTAATTCGTGTCCCAAAATTTTAAGTATCATCTTCAATAATTTTATAGGAAGAGAGACAGGGTCTTTGTCTTTCTAAAAGAATGACATCCATTTATGATTATAGTCAGATTTTAATCTCTCTACAATGTATCACTCTTCCTTGTTCCAATTTGCATAGCTTGCGCCACCCAAGGCTGCTTATATGGGGTGTTGATGTTTTGCGAATGCCAGTGTCTTCTCTCGTGCGTCTATAGAGAGAAACTAAGATCGAAATTTGGATTACCAGAGCAACCTTGTGGTGATTGTTGTGTACATTGTTGCTGTGGACCATGTGCTCTTTGTCAAGAGCATGCGGAGCTAAAACATAGAGGGTTGGACCCTTCAAAAGGTTGTATTATAACTAAACCATTTCCTTAAATCATCGTCACCATTATCATTATTTTAGGCTAACTTCATTTTCTACTGTACTAGGTTGGGTTGGCCCACCAAATGCTCCTCCACAGTTCCCACCATCAATGTACAGATGAGCTCCTATTTTGGAGGAAGACTATCATGATGCATGAAAATGTATTTAATACCCAATGATATCATATAAGTCGTATCAAAATCTAATAATTGAGAAATATGGGTGCAAAATAACCATGTTAGCTTTCCATCACTATTCTCAAGGTGTTATCAGGGTAATTATTTTTGCACATATCTCTCATTTATTAGATTTCAATACGGCTCACATCCTATCATTTGACATACTATTATGTGTCAGTACTAGTTGTTAAAACAAATCAAAGAACGATTACTAGTCCAAAAAACCATCCTGCTATATGAAGGTTTTTTGGTTGGTCAAATCTCTTTAATATGCTTTCTGTTAGATTATTGTGGTCATCAATCAAAGTGTGTTATTATTTGTACTTTAAAATCAAATATAAAAGTTGTTACTGGAGTTTTATGCAATTACTATTACTATGTCAATGAAGTTTGAGTACAAATGACTGTTTCAATGGATACCCATGAGGAGAACTACGACCTATAACAAATAAATGTGGTTTTTATTAACAATAAAATGGGTTTACCTAGCAAGCTTTTGGTGGCGACTAAAGACGTTGACAGAAAAAGGGAGTTGCAATGGTCTAATATGTTAGCTAGGTTTTGTTGTATTATTAAAGTTTGGTTTTGTTTCAAATTATCCTCCGCTCTTCCCCAAAAAGTTGATGGAATTCTTCCACATCAATTGTAAATAGGCCAAATCAATCAGATTTAAGTTTAATCCAGTTAGAAATGAATCAAAATAAACTACATCAAAAAGGGGACTAAAACGATTATTTATATATATTGGTCATTGTATATTAGAAGAGCGGTTATTGGATTCACACACGATGGGTGTTTTAACACATTCTCACTCCGTAACGTAGTCTCAACACCTAATCCTAGGGGTTGGAGGTTAGATTTTATCTGTTATCAATTTTCCTTCTTGTAATTTTCTATCACTTGTAACAAGTAAAATAAGCTTTGTATTTCCCTTTTCATTAGATTGTACTTAAAAATCAAAGACATGTAATATTTTCTTCCTAAAATTTTCGTAATATATGTATTTCACATATTAAGAAAATTTATTTTTAGATTTTTCTTAATTTTCCTATATTAATTAAATTAAGTGACGACTACATATAAGTCCCTTAGGTTAGGACGATGTGTCAATAGTTCAATCTCCATTTCGAGATTTTCATTATTGTGAGATACAAAAAATCTTAGTCCCCTCATATTCTGGTACTCACATGTGTCCTATGTCATACGCAAACACACCCTGCCCATTATAACTGAAGTCATGTTTTAAGTTATAATGGGTTGTTTTAGTTTACACAGAGTATGTGTAACATGTTTTCCCCTTTTACTATTGCTATTGTTGATGGTTGGGTTTCCAACTTTCCTTAAATGGGTGATTTGGATTGGGTCAGGTAACAACTCGACGCAGCAAACAAAAGTGAATAGAAAAGCCACATTGAACATGATTTGGAAATTTAAGAATTGTTAGTTTTTAGACCCCTTAAAACACAATTGGATTAACTTAGTAAATTAGCCAAATGATTACTTAATCCAAATTAAGAATTCTAGGTTATCACAATCAAACAATCATATCATGTATATAGTAGTAGAAATATAAATAACACAAAGATATGATAACCCAAGAAAACCAAACCGGTAAAAAACTTGGGGAGGATTTAACCTAGTTATCCTCAAGGTAAACCTAAATCCACTATGAAAAAATTGAAGTTTTACAATAACGACTTAGACCACTAACATCTTATTGCGACCCATCAGTAGAAACTTATTGACACGACCACATGCAAGCTCCGAGACCACAGACTCCTTCTTTCTTGGATTCTCCAGAAAATACAAGCACTACCGCTTGTGTATCTTTAAGCTCTTATGGCAGCAACTAAATTATCATCAAATTCTTGAAGAAATCTCCTCCTTGATAATCCTAAGTATGTGTAAAGGAAAGCTCCTCTCAGACCTCACAAGAGATTCACACAAACAGCAATATGAGCAACAAAGACCTTAGAGAGGTTTGGGTACAAAACCCTAGATACAAAAGAGGCACTCTCTTCTCTCTCTGAAAAGTCTTTTAAAAACGTGCTTTGGGTTTCCTTTATATACTAGGAGAAGTAGATCTGAAACCTTAATCCTAAATAGGCTTGGGCTGAGTTGGAAATTCTGCAGAAAAACAATCTGCACGACTTTCGATTGATCGAGCCTAATTTTCGATCGATCGAGTCAGGCAGATTTACATAGTAAATCCTGCAGAACACTAGATTCCAACTTTATATATAAATACACTTTGAGCAAGTCTAAACAAGACTAAAAACCTGTTTTGATCATGATTTGCCAACAATACAAATTAGGGTTCTAATACATTAGTTCCTAAGTACTTAGAACCTAACAAGAATGAAATATATGAAATTGAATTTATGAACCAAAATGAAACCACGCAAAGTTAGAGGTTTGAAATTTTAACAAATTTACTTAGCCTTTTTTTTTCTTTGTTTTAATTTTGTCTTGATTTTTTTTTTTTTTTTTTTTTTAACCCAAGATTTTTTACTATGACAAAAGTTCCTCCATTGAGGACTTCATGGACCAATTTGATTTTCCATAGAAGGTTTCATGATTGTTGCAAAAATTTTAATTATGTCTTTTTCTCTTCTTTTTTTTATTATTAATTGTTACAAGAAGTAAGAGCAGGACAATTTGAACCATAAATATTCTCATAAAGAAGAAAACAATACTGGTAAATTACAAGACTCTTGGTAATGAGTTCTTTTTTCAAGTAACAATATGAAGCTAAAATACATGCATGCAATAAAATTTTAATCTCATTTATATTTCTATATGTAGGGATAAGGGCCCAAAGTTGATGTTGGGCCTTGGGCCTTATCCGAGGACATTGGTGTGTTCGAGGAGGGATAGTTAGTTAAGGAACACCAGTTTAGGAGTCTCATAAGTAAGGAAGAAGCAAAAGGCGATCGAAGGAGGAAATTCATCCTTGGCTACGACAAGTATAACTCAGATATGAATTCCAATGGCAAGACTGACCTCCATGCTCCAGTATTAGTAGCGTGCCTCTTGAACACACGAAAAGGAGGGGAACCCAAGAAATATCTAAGGAAAAACTGTTACCTCCGCATTAAATGCATCGCAGCTACTTTTCTGGCCACATTTATGTGGAGAAGACCCCTGAACAGTGCTTCCTTGGCTACCACAACTCACAGAGAGCTAGAAGGGGTGTCTGATGGGACAAGTACTCGAGTACTAGCTTAGATAGTTAACAGATGGAGGACCAAGATCATCATACAGGAGATATATAATGTGATAAACCCCTGGATGAAAGGGGATCAGAAAAAAGAGAGAAAAAGATACTGTAGCAACTAGAGTTGCACTTGTGACCGATTTCATCAATCTACCCAGAGATTTGTCTCCTCAGACAGTACATTCACCCGACCTTACGTGTTTTATCCTTGCATGAGTGTCTTACAAAACCATGCTAGCCATTGTGATACTCACTATAGCCTAATTTTCCAACCCACTCTCTACAAATTTTTTGTATTTGGCTCATTAACCCACGATCTCACACTTGTTGGGCTTGGGCTACAAGCCGTGACCTTACAATTGGCGCCGTCTGTGGGAAGAACTTGTGTGATAGTGAGTGCAGTGGTTAACGATGGTAGGTTCAAGTTCGCACCAAGCGGAATCCATGGCATCCCAGCGTGAAAACCCCCTCGCCAACCCTGGGCGTAAAGGAGATTGAGAAGTCAGTGTGCACACTACGCATACAAGCAAAAGCCATGCTCGAGTTAGAAGTCACATCTCTCAAGACCAACCTAACAGAGCCATGCAGCTAGAAATTGACCGGTTGAAAAGGGAACTGCGCCATGCACAATGAATGCGAACTCCCTCTAACTCTGATGTCTCCTCCGATGACGGAAAGGACGTCAATTACAAGCAAAGATCTCGAACTCCGCCCAACGAGTCTTTCTCCCACCAAGAGGAACGCCGTCACGAACAGAGGGTCGGAAGCCCGACTCATAGAGGCATGGGAAACGTCGCAGTGAACAGGGCCTTGGACCAAATCTCCAAGTCGCCCTTCACATGCAAAATCAAAGGGGCTAAACTTCCTCGACAATTCACTCAATCGGCTTTCACCATGTACAACAGTAGAACAAACCCCGTGGAGCACGTCAGCCATTTCAATCAAAGAATGGATGTCCACTCTAGAGACGAAGCCTTGATGTGCAAGGTTTTCCCATCCAGCCTGGGACCCGTTGCAATGAGGTGGTTCGGTAGCCTGAAGGCAGATTCTATAAACTCCTTCAAGGAATTTACCCAGACATTTTGTTCCCACTTTGTCACCTGCAGCAGGGTTCCTCAGCCCTTGGTTTCCCTATTGTCCCTAAGCATGCGAGAGGGAGAGACACTGAAAGCGTACTCGGATAGATATTGGGAGATGTTCAATGAAATAGATGATGACTGATGATGTGGCCATTAGTACCAATCACGGTTTGAGGAAATCCCTAACAAGCAAACTAGTCACCACTGTGCGCCAACTCATGGATTGAATTGACAAGTATAAAAGGGTTGAGAAAGACCAGCAGCAGGGGAAAGGAAAGGATAAGGTTATCCCTTAAGAGATGAGGGATTTCAGGTCGAACCGATATAATAACGACCAACCAAGGAGAGATTTTGCCGGGCAGTCGGGGTCTGCCCATCCATAGGCAGTCAATGTTGTATTCCGAGAACTAGTGCATCAGGTTCTGAAGAAGATTAAAAACGAGCCTTTCTTCAAATGGTCGAACAAAATGGCAGGAAACCCTGCAAGGCGAAACCCCAACCTCTATTGCCAATACCACCAAGACCACGGACACACCACAGAAGATTATAGAAGTCTGTGGGACCACCTGGATCAGCTTGTCCGTGAAGGAAAGCTAAAGCAACTCTTGCACCATTCCAGCGGACAGGGGGGCCAAACAAACTCGGAATCCTGGAGATATGACCCCTCAAAACCTCCCTTGGGAATGATAAATGTCATCTTCGCCACCCTAGGAAAAACTGGATCCTGCCCTTCCCAAGTAATGTCTGTGGCTCGACTATCCGCCGAGGACAGTAAGCGAGAACCAAAGAAGGCTAGACTGGAAGTCCAACCGGTCTTAGGCTTCTCGAACGAGGATAAAATCAGAACTATCCAACCCCACGACAATGCTTTGGTGGTTACCCTCAGGATTTGGGGATATGATGTGAAGAGGGTGATAGTGGACCAAGGCAATGGTGCCGATATAATGTACCCCGACTTATATCAGGGGCTGAACTTGAAACCAGAGAACTTAACACCCTACAACTCGCCCCTAGTGAGTTTTGATGGGAAAGTCGTCATCCCAAAGGGTCAAATCAGGCAACCATACAGACCGGCTCAAAAGTAGTGGAAGTGGACTTCATTGTGGTAGACGCATATTCCCTCTACACCGCCATTGTCGATAGGCCATGGCTTCATGCTCTAGGGGCTGTCTCCTCTACCCTGCACCAGAAAGTGAAATACCCATCGGGGGGTCAGATTGAAAAGATTGTTGGGAGCCAATCCGCAGCTAGACAATGCCTGGTGGCCGCCATCCGACGCCGAGTCTTCGGCCTGAACTAAAGAAGGCTTATAGTAGTTAACAGATCCAACGTCGTCCATCGATGGGAAGGCCGAGGAGGCGAAGTGCGAAGATTTGGTAAAGATTACTATCGGTGACTATCCGAAGAAATTCTTTCAAATTGGGGCTTAGCTACCTCCTCCAGAGAAGAAAAAGCCAGTAGAGTTTCTTAGACAAAACGTTGATGTCTTCGTATGGACTGCTTACAAAGCCCTAGGGATGGATTCGAACTTCATCTACCATCATCTAAATGTTAATCCATCAGTTATCCCCAAGAAGCAACCTCATCGGCGCTCTTCCAGGGTGCACTCTAATGATGTCAGAGAGGAAGTGAAGAAACTAAACTACTTGAGGAGTTACATGAGGGATCTGCAGAAGCCATACTGGAGGTAGATCTTTAGCACACAGAGCCATCACTCAATGCTATTGGTGGCCCAATATGCAAAGAGAGGCACAAGAATATGTAAAGAAATGTGACCAATGCCAAAGATTCGCACCAAACGTACACCAACCAATAAGAGCCCTTAATTTGGTGTCCAACCCTTAGCCATTCGCTCAATGGGGCTTAGACATTGTGAGCCCTTTCCCTAAGGCAATAGGAAACAAGAGATATCTGCTGGTCGGCACGGATTACTTCACTAAATGGGTCAAAGTTGAGCCTCTAGCGAACATCAAGGATGTAGATGCCAAGAAGTTTGTGTGGAAGAATATCGTCACACACTTCGGAGTCCCTCATCTCGGACAACGACTTTTAGTTTGATAGCAAATCTTTCAGGCAATATTGTTGTGACTTGGGAATTGCAAATAGGTATTTCACCCCAGCCTATCCCCAAGGAAATGGACAAGCCAAGGCTGTTAACAAAGTCATTGTAAGCGGACTCAAGAAGAGGTTGGACGACGCAAAGGGAAAGTGGGTAGATGAACTGCCATATGTCCTGTGGACGTACTAAACCACACCTCGCAGGACAACGGGGGAGACCCCTTTTTCAATGACATATGGGGCCAAAGCTGTTATCCCTTTGAAGACTGGTTTCCCAACGCTAAGAACCAGCTCATTCAATCTGACCACTAACGATGAGCTACTAGAAAAAAGCTTAGACCTAATCGAAGAAAGAAGGGAAAAAGCAATGGTTCAACTGGCATACTACCAACACAAGCTCAAGCAGGTTTATGATGTCAATGTGAAGCTGAGACCATTGGCACCTGGTGATCTAGTGCTGAGAAAGGTCCTGGGAACTGCAAAAAACCCAGCATGGGGAAAGCTAGGGCCCAGTTGGGAAGGACCATATCGCATCACCTCGATGGCTGGTGTAGGAGTATATTTTTTGGAAGACTTAGATGAACATGTAATACCACGCCCATGGAATGTAAACAACCTGAAAAGATATTATTATTAATGAAAGTTCCATTTGTCAAAGATGTTCATTTGTTGTGTAAAGACATTGCACTTCTTGTTTTTCTATCTTTTCTAAGTGTTTAAACAGAACTATAGTCATGCCTGCAGTCCTCAGACCAGATGCTATGGGGAAATTAACACATTTGACATCTTTTCTAAGTGTTTAAATGGAACCATAGTCATGCTTGCAGTCCTCGGACCAGATGCTATGAGGAAATTAAAGCACTTTGGCATCTATTCTAAGTGTTTAAATGGAACTATAGTTATGCCTACAGTCCTTGGACCAGATGCTATGGGGAAATTAACACACTTTGTCATGTTTTCTAAGTGTTTAAACAAAACCATAGTCATGCCTGTAGTCCTCGGACCAAATGCTATGGGGAAATTAACACATTTGACATCTTTTCTAAGTGTTTAAACGAAACCATAGTCATGCCTACAATCCTCGGACCAGATGCTATGGGGAAATTAACACACTTTGGCATATTTTCTAAGGGTTTAAACAGAACCATAGTCATGCCTACAGTCCTCGGACCAGATGCTATGGGAAAATTAACACATTTGACATCTTTTCTAAGTGTTTAAACGAAATCATAGTCATGCCTGCAGTTCTCGAACCAGATGCTATAGGGAAATTAACACACTTTGGCATCTTTTCTAAATGTTTAAACAGAACCATAGTCATGCCTGCAGTCCTCGGACCAGATGCTATCGGAAAATTAACACACAATGACATCTGTTGTAAGTGTTAAACAGGTCCTAAGTTATGTCAGGTCTCTTAGACCACATACTAAGGTGAAATTAACACTCACTGGCATCTTTATAAATGTCAAAACAAGTACGAGACTATGACTAAATCCTTAAATTGATAGCTCTGGGTAAGTTAAAATTATTGAGGTACTTAGCCAAGTGTAAGTTTGTTACTTGTTACTGGATTCAGTCCTCATTACGGAAAGACCCATTCAGAGTGCAGATATAGGGTAAATTATTCATTGTTGGTACTTAACCAAAGTACTTGATTTAACAGCAATACACTATTATTAAGGTGTTGTTAAAGGCCAAATAGTTAGCAATGATAACATACTTCAAAACATACAAAGTAGAAATGCAAGAGATAAAAGAAAAAAAACCTTTTCATTAAGTAGAATTGGGGATATAATATGATTGGTGGCAGACTGCCATTACAAAAGGGGGGGGGGGGTGGGGAGAACTACTACAAAAGAACCCTAAAAGCTAAGCCTTAGCCTAAGGAGTATGAGGGACATCCTTCTGACTCGGCTGAGAAGCATGAGCGTCCTTGGCCTTCGAGTCAGCTTTTCCAGTCTTAGCCTCTGCCTCCTTTGCTTTAACTGCAGCATCCTTAGCCTTGGCATTGTCCTTAGCTTCCGGGGGCTTCTTCCCCTCTCCTTTACTCTTGTCCTTGACCCCTTCGGCCCCCTGGCCTTGATCAGCAACTTGGATGGTCAAGGGCTGCTCTGAGGTCTTTAGAGCAGGATCAGCAGAAGAGGGAAGGGCATCTAGGACTACATGGAAATCCGGATGGTAGTATATTCTCCCAGGCTGCCTCCACTTCGAGTTTGTTGGGATGTGTACAGCATCAAGGGCCTTACCCCATGATACACTACAGTAATCCCTGCAGACCTCGAAAAGCTTCTTAGCGAGCCTAACTTGCGTTTCCTCCACTCCGAGTAACTAGGACGCTTTTTTCTCCGCCTCTGCTGCCTCCTTCGCCAACTGGGTGTCCCCTTGCACCTTCTGGAGTTCAGCCCTAAGATCTTTAACCAATTGCTTTTCGGTGGCCAAGTTGATCTCAGTCACGTGAAGCTTTTGGCGCTAATCCTCGGCCTGCTTCTCCGCAAACTTCAGACCTGCCTCGACACTCTTGTAGGCCTTGATTGCTTCTTTGAGCTTTTCGCTCAACCCCTCATATTCTTGTTTGAGAGCCCCCAATGCCTTCTCGGTCTCGGTGTGAGATTGGGCCTCTGCTTTAACTTCATTTCGGGCTTCCTTGACCCATTCTTCAGCCATAAAAACCTATTAGGTAATCTGTATAATAGAAACAAAAGAGTTCCATATAAGAAAATGAGAAAGGATGAATAAAAGCAACTGAGTATTTGATTAGAGAAATGTGTCGAACCACCTACCATGGCAAGATCCCTCTTAAGGGACAATAAGAGGTTAAGTTGTTTAAAATGCCTGTAAGCGTCCATATCTCTTGGCAAAAGAAGCGGCTACTCCAGGGCTTCAACAACGTGACATGCGTGCCCCCCTTGAAAATTTCGGACTGAAAAGTCCCAAGGGATGGGGGCACCATCAACCTCTAACCTAGGGGACCAAGTGCGTAGTAGTCGGCGCACGTCGGCCCCTAGAGAGTCCTCTTGGCTGTCAACGGAGGTGGATCTCTGGTCTCGATGGTTTTTCGCCATTTTCTATTGTTTAATCCCCTTTTGAGGGCCCACCTCACCTTCCTCAAGCACCTCGTTTGGCCCTTTCTTCTTCAATTCCGGATTGATCTTCAAACCGAGGTCGGCGAGGGGTGGAGGAGGAAAGGGGAGAGTGGGCTGAGTTTGAGGCTTGGTGGTCTCTTTCGAAGTTGGCACTTTATTCCTTACAACCATAAGGTCCCTAAGGCTCCTATTCCTCTTGTTCAAAGCCATCTCGTCCTCTTCTTCTTCAGAGGTAACTTCTGGATGGGAGCTCACAAGGATCGGGACACAGGCACTAGAATGCCTATCTAGCTTGTCCTTGGCGTCCGAGTCAGAAATCAACTACACTCTTTGAGTCTCTCCCTCCTCAAAACGAAACTTGTCGATTTCTTCTTCAAGAGAGGAGTTTGAGGAGGCTATTGCTTCAGGCGAGACCTGTTGGACTGGCTGTATCAGCGAAGGAGGGTTCCGTCGAGGTGGTAATGCAACCGGTGGAAGGTCGAGTCGGGCTAGGAAATCCGGTTTTGACACCTCAATCCGAGCCAACCGTTGATCACCCGCTATGATGGCGTTGCTTGCTTCTTGGTATATTTCCGAGATAGGCTGGAAGTCCAAAATCAAATGGATTGCCCTCAATTGCCCGTCTTCACTCATGAAGATCTTAGACCTCAGCAAATAATTGAGAGCCTCGACGTTGGTCAAGTTGAGCCAGGGCGCCACGTAATCCATATTTGCAAAAATAGCCAAGGAACAAGACACAGTCAAAAAATTAAAACTCATCGTCAAAAGGAAGCAAAGTGAAAAAGCAGTAATGGCATAGTTTAGGTTAAAGAATCTAAATTTCTTGCTAAGAAAACTAATTCTAAGGCATCCCACCTAGCTTCCCTTCTTAGACTGGACAATGGAGCCCATCATGCCATGCCCCCGAAGCAATTAGGTAGTCATCTTTCATCCCCTTGTTAGATTTAAGGAGACATGAAATGAGCCTCACGACGTCGGATCGGGATTTGAGGTAAAATCCCGCCCCCTTTAGGTTGTGCCACTCGTACATATGGACCACATCGTGCTAGGTGAGCTCCAAGCTCAGATACTCATTAAGAGCATCAACACAACCTAGGACCTTAAAAAGGTTAGGTACGCACTGGTGTGGGCAGATCTTATGGTTTAGGAGGTAATCTCATGTTATCCTACCCATAAGGAGAGTCATCCCCCCTTCTATGAAGACTATCATGGGGATGATGACTTCCCCCTCCTCCTTGTGTGTCACTATTTGCTCTGTGGAACAGTATCGCAGGGTTAACCCTTGCGGTATGTGGTATTTACCCTTAAAGGCCTCTATTTTGGTAGGGTATCTACTAGGTGCTTAAATCTACCCATTTTTGACAACCTAAGGAAAAACGACTAGAAATTGCAAGTGAAGAAATAGGAACAGAAAGGGCCGAGGAGACTGGCCGAGCAGGGAAAGAAAATTTAAAAAAGACGGAAACTTACAAAAGTAAGTGGGCTAATCCTGATCCTTTGGAAAAAGTCTTTGGAAAATTTCTTAAGGAAAGATGTACAGGGACTTAGGAATCCGAAGTGTTTTGTGAGATTGGAGCGCTGAAATTCTCTGGGGCACTTAAAAATCCATGAAGTAAAGAAGGAAACTAGTTCCCTCAAGGCTTTTTATAGAGGATGAAATTGAAGGGAGTTACCCCGCTCAAAACCCAAGGAAAAATATCAGCCATTGGATGAACGCCTCACTATCAGATGCAAGGGACAAAGCGCCGCTTGGAGCAATTAATGACGCATCGCAGGCTCCGAAGCGTCAATAACAATCATGGAATGCGCAAAACGATAATTCCACACATGTGAATCAAGGAAATAAATGGCTTTACCTCTTAAAAATCAAAACCCCACATTTTCTCCTCGGATTAGGGGGGGAAAGCCAGAGTTTTGAGGGGCACTAAAATTCTCTGGGGCACTTAAAAATCTGTGAAGTAAAGAAGGAAACTAGTTCCCTTAAGGCTTTTTATAGAGGACGAAATTGAAGGGAGTTGCCCCGCTCAAAACCCAAGGAAAAATATCAGCCATTGGATGAACACCTTACCATCAGATGCGAGGGATAAAGCGCTGCCTAGAGCAATTAATGACGCATCGCAAGCTCCGAAACGTCAGTAACAATCATGGAACGCGCAAAACGATAATTCCACACATGTGAATCAAGGAAATAAATGGCTTTGTTTCTTAAAAATCAAAACCCCACCTTTTCTCCTCGGATTAGGGGGGGAAAGCCAGAGTTTTGAGGGGCTATTATAGGGATAAGGGCTCAAAGTTGTATGTTGGGCCTTGGGTCTTATTTGAGGACATTGGTGTGTCCGATGAGGGATAATTAGTTGAGGAACATCAGTTTAAGAGTCTCATAAGTAAGGAAGAAGCAAAAGGTGGTCCAAGGAGGAAATTCATCCTCGGCTACGACAAGTATAACTCAGATATGAATTCCAATGGCAAGACTAACCTCCATCAAAACTCTAGTATTAGTAGCATGCCTCTTGAGCACACAAAAAGGAGGAGAACACAAGAAATATCTAAGGAAAAGATGCTACCTCCGCATTAAATACACTGCAACTACTTTTCTGGCCGCATTTATGTGGAGAAGACCCTTGAACAATGTTTCCTTGACTATCGCAACTCACAGAGAGCCAGAGGGGGTGTCTGATAGGACAGGTACTCGAATTGTAGCTTAGATAGTTGACAAATGGAGGGCCGAGATCATCATAAAGGAGATATATAATATGATAAACCCCTGGAGGAAGGGGGATCGGAAAAAAGAGAGAAAAAGATACTGTAGCAATCAGAGTTGCACTTGTGACCAGTTTCATCAACCTACCCAGAGATTTGTCTCCTTAGACAGTACATTCACCCTACCTTACGTGCTTTATCCTTGCATGAGTGTCTTACAAAACCATGCTAGCCGTTGTGATACTCACTAGGGCCTAGTTCTCCAACCTACTCTCTACAAATTTATTGTATTGGGCTCATTAACCCACGATCTCACACTTGTTGGGCTTGAGCTGCAAACCATGACCCTACACTATGTAATTTATTTTTTTTGGAGTATTTATTATTAGGGTGTGCCCACAAGTTGGTCGAACTCTTTGGGGGTGAAGTTGGCTATCAACCAAACCATATCAGGTGACAGTTTTATGGACCCATTACCGATCTTTAGGATGAACAAAATCAACCGCACGCTCCTCTTGGGTTGCCAATCAAATTTCGGATGGATCATTATTTCACATAGGGATCCCAAACTATGAAGATAGAAAAAAAAATTCCCAAAGTTATATCTTCAAACCTAAGAAAAAATCATAAATTAAAAAAATAAATTCAGATTTCCCCAAAATTCATCAGCGCAATGCTAAATATTTCAACAAATATTCAAACAATGGGTTCGAATTTAGTTTGGTGAGTTTAATTTTTATCTAGGATTTTGTTTTTTGACTTTTGACTTTTGACATGAGGAGCTATGACAAAATTTTACCTATTTCATCTTCTTTTAGTAATGAAATGCAACCAAATGCAACCTCTGTACTCTTATAATTCATATTCCACATCACAATAAATGTAGCTACCATGAAGTTCATGTATATTCCAATGCACAAAATATTTCATCAATTCAGTGAACCCAATTTTTAGCAGATGGCCTATGCATTCTAAGTGCAATGCCAATTATAATATAGAGGACAGCACGCACAAAATATTGTAATCCACTTGTCATTTTTTCAACCATGGTTTGAGTGTTTTCTTTTCTTCTTCTTTGTGAACTTCTGCTTGGAAGTTCATTGATTGGTAATTAAAATATAAATTCAGGCGACATTACCTAAAACCCTACTAGGTGTGCGATTGGCTCTTACTTAAAGAGTCAGCTTATTTTTACTATTATTTATGAGCTCTATTATACTTTTGGTACTATTCATGAATTTCATAGTACTATTTTAGCTAATTTTTACCTTTATCTATAGTACTTTCAGCAAAAAGTTTTCCGTTTTAGCAAAATAAGCAGCTTCCAAACAGACCCTAGATAAAACTTTATTTTATCTTTTGATCATGGAAATTAATGCGATAAAACAATATTTTACCAGGCGGAGTTTCCCAAAGATAGTGTCCAAAGAAAGCCGCTACATGGAGGGGAGGTATAAATAGATGAATTGTAGCTACGCTAGTATCTCTACAAAATTCGTACTTTCAATCTTTTTTACTTCTTTTTTATTTCTGGATGGCTTCAGAGAACGTGAATTTCATTCGTATATCTAATGAACCGAAATGGTCTAATGGTCTTCATGAGTGTGAGTGAACAAATGTACATGTATGCTCTCTTTTCTTTCTCCCACATGCATGCACAACATTGACATTCTCATACAATATTTGCCAAGCATATATATATATATATATATATTCTCACACAAATTAATGGTTCGAAAGTTCAGTTAGTGATGAAATGACGGCCAAAATTGGAATCTAATTTCATTTTCTAAATAATATAGTTAGTAGGCAATGTTTTCAAACTATATTTTTTACTAGCATCTCAAGTCTAAGAGACTCGATTTATGGCCTATAAATCAAGTCTTTGTGGGTCGATTTTCATGTTCTAATCAAGTCTGAGTTGGCAATTTTTCCACATGGTGTCCACCTGGAAATCGAGTCTCTAAGACTCGATTTATAAGCCCAAACCCAAACACAGATAAAAAAGCACAACAGCACCAACAAAGAAATAGAAATCAGAGCAAAAAAAAAAAAAAAAAAAAAAAAAAAAAAAAAAAAAACAAGAAAGAAGCCGAAGAAGAAAAGAAAGCCAAAAAGGCTACTCTCTTCTCTTTCTTCTTCTTCTTGTCTCACTCCTTCTCTCTCACTCTTTCTCATGCTTCAATCCAAGAAACAAAAACACCACCACAACTACCAGATTTGTAACCATCCACAACCAGATCCATCTCACTACCTCTCTCTACTGTGGTTTCTTTGGCTGGATTGGGTCGAGACCCAGGCCGCGCGAGACCCAAGCCGTTCTCTCTCTCTCTGATCTGATTGTATTGCTTAGATTCTTTCTCTCTCTCTCTGGTCTGATTGTATTTTGTTTTTGGCTGACCTGATTGTTTTTTTTTTTTTTTTTTGGGTATTTCAGCTTGTACATGAGAGACTTGAGACTTAAAATTTTTTTTAATTTTTTTGGTTTATAAATCGAGTCTTAGAGACTCGATTTCCAGGTGGTCGCCATGTGGAAAAAGATGCCACATTAGACATGATCAGACCATGGAAATCGAGTCTTTGAGACTCGATTTATAGGCCAAAATCGAGTCTCTTAGACTCAAGATGTTAGTAAAAAATATAGTGTAAAAACATTGCCCACTAACTATATTATTTGGAAAATGAAATTAGATTCCAATTTTGGCTTGAAATGACTGTGGTGCAGGTTGCATAACATGCTGTCTCCCATGCATCACCCATGGCCAAATCACTGACTGTTGAGGTTTTGGATGAAAGGAAAAGTTGTAAGTATAATCATTTTGTTAATATTTATAGAAGAATTGAAGATGAATTCCAGATTTGGGAATTGGGAAGTTCCCTCAAAATATTGTTCCATCCAGTATAAGATTATTTGAGACTAAGAGTACGTTTGGGGAACAACTTATTGAATTGAAACTGAAAACTTTCTGCTGAAAGTACTATAGATAAAGATAAAAGTTAGTTGAAATAGTACCGTAGGGCCCATAAATAGTACCAAAAAGTGCAATAGGGCCCACGAATAGTAGCAAAAATAAGCTGAATAGTAAAATAAGCTGAGGAAAACTCTAATGCTAAATGCACACTAAGAAATACTCTTTCAAAAGTGATTTCAGTTGCACGTTTGATGTCCAAGCCAAGGTTTTTTTTTTTTTTTTAGGTAAAATTTAAATTTAAAAACGTTTTGGTCAAAATTTTGCAAAAAAATCACTTTTTAAAAAGTGATAGAGAGTTCTAAATAACATTTCAGTGCCTGTTACAATTTGTCCACTTAAACGAAATATTTTGATATCGGCTTATGAATATCGTTTCAAAATTACCAATAATATATATTAATTAGTGCTATAATAATAATAATAATAATAATATTTAAATTGTTAATCTAATGCACGGTTCAAAAGAAATTTTTTTAAGTGATGTAATTAGTTTTTAAAGGGGAAAAAATCAAATTGGTATTTTTGTAAATAAGTAAGGAATGGTGTTTGTAAATCAAACACCTTCCAAGAAGCTCCCCTTTTTTACTTTTGCTAAAGTCTACCCATGATACAGTTTGAACTTGTATATTTCAACCACAATTACAGATTCATAAAACGTTTTATTATCATGAAATTCGCCAACCTTAAACCTCACACATATAATTTTGTGCAATGACAATGTAATTTTGTTCTTGTTTGCCACTTTGACTTTTGCCGTTTTTCATAGCATGTTTTCGGCAAGGGTGCTTGTACTTGTTGTTGATGGGGGTCCAATGTCATTGGGTTCTCTCCTGGATCTATAGAAGAAAACTACGAGCAAAATTTGGATTACCAGCTGAGCCTTGTGGTGATTGTTGTGTACATTTTTGCTGTGGATCGTGTGCCCTTTGCCAGGAGCATGCTGAGCTCAAAAACAGAGGCATGGATCCATCCAAAGGTTTACGCTAACCCAAGTTAAATTATTATGATTAATGTTAGTGGAATAATATAATTTTCACCAGAATATTGCAGACAACTATTTCTACACCCAATTTCAAAATTTGTTGAATTATATGAGGGTGAGTGGTCAACGAAAAATGGTGGATTCACATCAGTACCAAGTAGAAAATATCTACTACTCACAATCGCATAATTTAGTAAATTATTATAAAATTGGATAAGTACCTGAGTGTATGCCTAGATTTATCCTAAATTTTTTAACTTAAGACTTACAAATTTCTTAAAAACTTTTAAACATAAATAAATAAATAATCATGAATTATGAATTTTTTTTATTATGATTTATGAATTTTTTTTATTATGTTGTTGATGTATTGTTAATCATATTCATATTCATTATCATATCGATTTATATTATTTTATAACAAAATTGATAATATATTTAATATATATTTATTATTATTATTATTATTATTGTTATTATTATTAGGAAAATGTTTACAAACACTTCTATTTAAGGATGATTTATTGTAGAGCCCTTCTAATAAAAAATTGATATAAATTAATGAAATGATTAAAAATAATACTAAAATGACAAGTGAAATTCAAAAAATTAGCTTTATTGACTCTACAACCTATTGTAAGATTGACTTTATTGATATAAAGTTGTTTCTTAATCGCTTTCATTCTTCTTCTTTTTCTTATTATTATTATTATTATTATTATTATTATTAATCTAACGGTTGCTTTTGATGTACTAGGTTGGACTGGCCCACCAGAAGTTGAATCCATGATTCGATGAACTCGAATATCAACATCAACTTCTACCAAAGAGAATATCAATATTAACCTCTTACTCGCTGAATTCTCAAAAAAAAAAAAAAAAAAAAAAAAAAAAAAAAAAAAAAAAAAAAAAAAAAACCTCCTGCTCGCTGAAGCTTCATTTGATTCTTGGGCTTTGTTTTTGATAAATAAAATTATAGTTAATATAAAGAGGGCCCAACCGGGTTCGAACCGGTGACCTCTTGATCTACAGTTAAATGCTCTACCACTGAGCTATGGACCCAACTATAGTTCTTGCTTTTTCCTTTTAATATTATGTTTTTTAAATTTAAAGTGTCAATGTAAATTATTATCTTTTTTCCTTTTTGAATTGAGAGTTTAGTTTACCATTATGAAAGAAGAATTTGATGGTTTATAGGAATATTATGTTAAGATTTTACTTTCCTGAACAAATACACAAGTCTTTTGGCTAAATATTACTAATTCTGAAACATATTTGCGTTATAGGCACTGTTACAAGTTATTTAGGGGAATGAGAAAAGAGATTGAATTTCGGCAACAGTGTTGCCAAAATTCAAGAAAAAGTAGGAGAGAGAATGAGAAAAAGGGTGGAAAGAGAAAACCTTGAATTACGGCAATGGCATTGCCATAATTCGTTCTGCCCAATTTTCCTCAGCTGACCGGATGTGTGAGTGTGAGAAGTGCCCCTGACCGAATGTGTGAGTGCCCCCAAAGAAAGTAATTATGGCAATGGTATTGCCGAAAATTTGGGGGGGGGGAGGGGGGAAGTGAATGCCAAAATCCGGGAAAGAATTAAAGAAAAATATAATGTAATACGTACACAATATTTTTACAACATTTTTACAATAAATCATAAGTAACTAGGTATTATTAGTTCAAATTTAAATTTAACATTGAGATTACTATTTTAATCTAACAATAACAATAAGTAACAACCTAATACTTAAAATTTGTTGTAAAAATTGTGTGCACTTATCATTTCTTAAATAAATAAAAAAAGTGTAATGGATTTACCGAAAATGGGAAAAAATAAATAAAAACTTTTTTTCCTCACAATTTCGGCAATGCCATTGCCACAATCCCCACAATTTCGGCAATACCATTGCCACAATTGGGAAAAAAGTGTTTTTTTTTTTTCAATTGTGGCAATGGCATTGCCGAAATTGTGAAAAAAAAAAGTTTTTATTTATTTTTTCCCATTTTTGGTAAATCCATTACACTTTTTTTTTTAAAAAGAAATGATAAGTGCACTCAATTTTTACAACATTTTTACAACAAATTCTAAGTAACAGGTTGTTACTTATTGTTATTGTTAGATTAAAATAGCAATCTCAATGTTAAATTTAAATTTGAACTAATAATAACTAGTTACCTATGATTTATTGTGAAAATATTGTAAAAATATTATGTACATATCACATTATATTTTTCTTTATTCTTTCCCAGATTTTGGCATTCACTTTCCCCCCCCCCCCCCCCCTCCCCCATTTTCGGCAATACCATTGCCACAATTACTTTCTTTGGGGGCACTCACACATTCGGTCAGGGGCACTTCTCACACTTACAAATTCGGTCAGCTGAGGAAAATTGGGCAGAACGAATTACAACAATGCCATTGCCGTAATTCAAGCTTTTCTCTCTCCACCCTTTTTCTCATTCTCTCTCCTACTTTTTCTTGAATTTCGACAATACTGTTGCCGAAATTCAATCTCTCTCCTCATTTCCCTAAATAACTTGTAACAGTGCCTATAACGCAAATATGTTTCAGAATTAACAATATTTAGCCAAAAGACTCCAAATACACACTTATAAGAGTCTTTTGGCTAAATATTGGTAAATCTAAAATTTATTTGTGTTATAGGCACTGTTACAACTTATTTAGGGATTTGAGGAGAGAGATTGAGTTTCAGCAACAGTGTTGCCAAAATTCCAAGAAAAGTATGAGAGAGAATGAGGAAAAAGGGGGAGAGAAAATGTTGAATTACGACAACACTGTTGCTGTAATTCGCTGCCCAAATATCTGCCCGAATGCTGTGAGAAAGAAGTGCTCTGAGTGTGGTGCCCCCAAACAAATTAATTGTGGCAATGGTATTGCCGAAATAGGTGTAAAAATAATTTGTCCCTATTGTGGCAATACCATTGCCGAAAATGGGAGTGGAAAAAAAAAAGTGAATGCCGAAATCTGGGAAGGAATTAAAAATATATATATAATGTACTACGTACACAATATTTTTACAATATTTTCACAATAAATCACAGGTAACTAGTTATTATTAATTCAAATTTAAATTTAACATTGAGATTACTATTTTAATCCAACAATAATAATAAGTAACAACCTGACACTCAGAATTTGTTGTAAAAATGTTGTAAAAATTGTGTGCACTTCATTTCTAAAAAAAAAAAAAAGTGTAATGATTTGTGACAATGGTATTACCAAAATAGGTGAAAAAAATTTATGGCAATTGTGGCAATGCCATTGCCGAAAATAAGAGGAAAAAAAAAATTTGTTTCAATGGTTTGTAGCAATGGCATTGCCGAAATTGTGGGGAAAAAATCTGTCACACACAATGTTTTTTTTTTTTTTTTTTTTTGGATTCGAAACGCACAATGTTTTGAAATATATATAATCGGTAATTCACAAGTCGCTTCCTAGCTAGGTGTCAAAGAAAGAAGCAATAGAAAACTAGCTGTCAAAGAGATGGCAGCAAATGAAATTGAAGTTAACGTGCATGTAGACACCTCACGGTCGGTTATCATTCCAAGATCAATTTCCATCAAAGTTGTGTAGTACTCTAGCCGATTCAATACGTCTATAGATAGATGTTATGTGTAATAATGAAAGTAATGTAACAAGAAAATTGCAATGAAACTGAATTAAATTAAAGAACCAAAACACTAAATTCTCTTCCATACACTTTTGCTCTCATTTTCCCCACAATTTCGGCAATGCCATTGCCACAAACTATTGAAACAATTTTTTTTTTCCTCCTATTTTCGGCAATGGCATTGCCGAAATAGGTGAAAAATTTTTTACGACATTTTTACAACAAATTCTAAGTGCCAGGTTGTTACTTATTGTTATTGTTGGATTAAAATAGTAATCTCAATGTTAAATTTAAATTTGAATTAATAATAACCAGTTACTTGTAATTTGTTGTGAAAATATTGTAAAAATATTGTGTACGTAGCACATTATATATATATATTTTTTTTAATTCCTTCCCAGATTTCGGCCTTCACTTTTTTTTTTTTTTTTCCACTCCCATTTTCGGCAATGGTATTGCCACAATAGGGACAAATTTTTTTTACACCTATTTCAGCAATACCATTGTCACAATTAGTTTGTTTGGGGGCACCACACTTAGAGCACTTCTTTCTCACAATATTCGGGCAGATATTTGGGCAGTGAATTACGGCAACAGTGTTGCCGTAATTCAACATTTTCTCTTTCCCCCTTTTTCCTCATTCTCTCTCATACTTTTCTTGGAATTTCAGCAACACTGTTGCCGAAATTCAATCTCTTTCCTCAGATCCCTAAATAAGTTGTAACAGTGCCTATAACACAAATAAGTTTCAGATTTACCAATATTTAGTCAAAAGACTCCACTTATAACATATTTATTAAGCCCCTGTAGCATTTGTATTGGTGGAGGCATATAGTTAAAATGCTAAATTTAGCAACTAGATATAACAAAAGTGGCATAAAAAGCTAGTGCATTGGTGGAGCTACAACCATATCATTTGGCTATTGCGCTACAAAGCATAGCCAAATATGGTTGTGCACTATATATAAAAATATATTTATATATTTTATTAAAAGATATATTATTTTATTGTATTAGTGGTGATGGTTGTTGCTTATTGTAGTAAATATATTATTTTATTATATTGTTTATATTATTTTATTGTGTTGAATGCTAAAATAAAACCACTGATCTTGGGTATTTCGTAAAGTAAGGTGGTCAAATAGATAAAGTAGCTTTTGTGGTGTTAAATTACTAAATTTTTGCCTCCACTAATATGGATGCTTTTATAACAAAGAAAAAAACAAAAGAATGGGGTGGGTACCATGAAGCCCCAATGGTGGGGAGTAGGATCCTCTCATTTTCAAGTGTAAAAACAAATAATATAGGAAAATTAAAAAGCATGAACAAAGGCTAAAATTTAAAAATTAAAGACATAAATTTAAAGGACGAATAAAAACTAAAATGTAAGAAACTCACCTGGATGTCTTGTAGCAGAATCTCCCCACTAAGCAAAGCACAAGAGTGTAAGAAAAAGTATAAACTAAAAGATCAAAAACACTATAGGAAGAGAATCCTAAAAAATCCTTGTGAAAGTCTTGAGCATGTCAAGCCTTCATTTTCCTTTGAATAGTTTTTTTTTTTTTTTTTTGGTGTGTGTTTTGTTGCCTGGGGTACAGAATCCTCTTTCTATAGTTGAAAAAATGGAGTGTAAAATCCACTCCTCACTCCTCAACAGCGTGAGACAAGGGTGTTGCACAAATTAATTTTTGTGATTTTCATCAAAAACTTCCTATATGTGATTCTAGCTATGGTTGTCAGCTACATACGCAAGGGCTGACCCTAAGAGTGTGTTTAGATATCGCTTATTTTGCTGAAAACTGAAAACATTGTAACAAAATAATTTTTAAATGTGTAAATAGTGCCGTAGGACCCACTTTTAATGAAAGTTTTGGTAAAAAAAGAGGTTTGTGGGTCCCGTAAACAGTGCACGAGACCCACTGAATAATGCAATTTCAGTGAAAATTTTGCTGTCAAAGAGGTAGCAGTGCATGGGACCCACTAATAGACAACATCCCACATGATGGAGCGCTTCTCAATTAAAAAAAAAAAGGAAGAAAATGCAAACGCACAACCGCCAGCCGCAATCCAAACTCATACTAAGTATAGAGCAGACTGGGGTTTTCAAAATATTTTGGCAACCTTACTGTGGTAAGTGGCATCAGGTGGACGAGACACATGCGAAAGGAGCTCAAAGAAATCAGCCACAATCCCTCATAGCTAGCACGATATCTAATTGTGGTTGACAGGATTACAAAATTCAAATATTGAAAACTTAGGCCTTGTTTGGGAGAAGGGAATGGAATGGAATGAAATGGAAATGAATAAAAAGAATAATTTTAGAATATTTTTTCCTTTCCTTGTTTGGGAGTTTTAATGGAGGGAATGGAAAACTCATTCCTTTATTTGGCAGTTTAAGTGGGAGGGAATGGAATAGGTAGGAGGGAACACTCATTCCTCTTTATTCCCTTAAAATCTCAAATTTTCATTCTCCCCAAAATTGGGAGGAATGGGAGGGAATGAAATTAAATTTAATAATTTTTTTACTAAAACTCCCAAAATACCCCTATATATTTAAACTTTTATTTTAAAATAGGGGTCTAATAGTAATATTGTCATAAAATGATTCCATTCCATTCCATCTATGTTGCTCCCAAATAAGATTACTTACATTCTATTCATTTTCATTCCTTTCCATTCCTTCATTTTAACATCCAATCAAAGTTACTTAATTTCATTCCATTTCATTCTTTTCCATTCCTTTCCCTTACTTAAATATATTCTATTTCATTCCATTCCTTTCCATTCTTTTATGATCATTCCATTTCATTCCCTTATAAACTCCCAAACGGAGCCTTAATTAAAGGGAAGACAACATATTAACCAGGTGTCTTAGAGAGTGGAGGCAAGTGTCATATGCATTAAAGCTATTTTAAGTCTTGTTCTCTAAGGAACACGTGACATCGTTTCATTAGACAAAATGTGCGTTTGGATACAGCTTATTTTGCTGAAAACTAAAAACTAAAAACAATAAAAAAAAATAATTTTTTTTGCTGTTTATTACTGTCAGCACTGTTCATTGGCCTAAAATCACTGTTCATGGCCAATGAACAGTGCATAACGCGATGGACTTAAAACCAAAACGCCCAAAACGTGGACACGGACGCAGCCGCACTACCCAAACAGACAAAGTATTTTAATTTAAAATAACATATACCAACATTTGACTAGATTGCTTATGCTACTTTAAATTAAAATATCAACAACATTTTATTGGCTCATTGGTATTTTTTGTAATTTCTATTCGTACCACATGGATTTAATGGTATTACGTGGCAATTTGTACTTGATTGAAAATTTCCCTCTCTACACCGATGTCATTTGGTAGCATTTGAGAGATTAGCAATGATGCCCTTAAATGCGAGGAGAGAGTCTAGTGAAGGAGATGAACTGAGGAAGAGCTGGAGGCGGCTGGCGAAGGCAGAGAGGTGGTGTTTATTGGTGTGAGTTTAGGAGTAAAAACCGCGACGAGATTTGGTTGACTCCATCATACAATGTATTGGGAAATTCTACTGGAACAAGTGAAGTATGCATGTATTGTTGAAAGTCTTTAATAAAGGCGTTTTGCATTCTTTATCTCTAGCTCTTTTCTCTCGGATGAGTAGTAACGTGCGTTTGAGCTTGTGGACAAGGACAACTCAAATCTCAACTTAAAAGGCAAACTTTGCCAGGTTCAGTTTTAACCTTTGATGTTTGGAAGTCTTTCGGGCTTGATGTTTGTGAAATATAATTGTTTTCTTTCGTTATTGCTTTGTCATCTCTATTCCTAATGGTATGTGTTGGTTGGTGTGCAAAGTAAGTATGGAAAATCTTGAAAGAAAAAGGGGGTGAAAAACATATATTTTTTATTGTTTGGTTTACAATAATAAAGTGAGGAAAAGTTGGAGCCCAGGTGTTTTCCACTTAAATCCACCAAAATTTGATTTTTCTAAATCCGAGGAGAAAATAAGAGAGAAAAATGGGTAGTTTAACTCTAATGACTACTTTTCCTCAATTTGTGTACCAACAATTTTTGGTTTTTTTTTTTTTTTTTTTTTTTTTGGGCAAATAACACTCCCCTCCCTTGAGGTTTGGGAAAATGACACTCACCCCCAAACTTAAAGGAAAAAAACATTTTCCCCCCTTTGACATTTATTTATCTAAATTCTGTTAAATTAACATTAAAAATGTTGTGCACTAACGTACCATTTGGTTAATAATGTATTCCCAAAATTGACTCTGAAAGTTTTTTATATTGATAAGTGACTTTGAAAATTTCAAACTCATTTTTAAACAATAAAAGCTTGAAAGTTTCAGCAAATTGTTTTATTTCATAAATTTTGATTCAAAGTGTTAGAGAGAGGAGCGATTAAAAAATCTAAGAGGATCATCAAACTTTAAAAAAATCAATTGGAAAGGTGCTATAAGAGACTAAAAAATCAACATAAGCAACATGTTTTATAATATGCTTTATATTCCGTTACTAATATTAAGAGAAGGGGAGGGGGAGTGTTATTTTTTTTAAATCTCAGGGGGGGGGGAGTGTTTTTTCCTTTCAAGTTTGGGGGTGAGTGTTATTTCTCTAAACCTCAAGGGAGGGGAGTGTTATTTGCCTTTTTTTTTATGATTATTTACCAAACATGCAATTCAATCAAACAATTTGGCATTTGGCTTGTTAATTTAATTGAGGAAACGTTGCCTCTCTTTCTCATATGCACACAAATAAAATAAAATGGATACTTAATATATATATATATATATATATACGCGCGCGCACACACTCACACACACATAGATAATATGTATTTTTTAGATAATGAAAAATTACTTATTATATACTATTTGTTGGGAAAATTTAACCCCAATTAAATTAACCAATTATTCAAGTTATTTAATTATGCAAAGTTCCAATTAACATGTGATGGGTACAAGTACAACCATATCACAAAATAAAGTGCAACAAAAAATAAATTTGACACAACAATATAGTTATAAAAAATAATAAATAAATAAATAAAAACCCTAATGGAAAAAACCTCAGTGAGTGGTTTGAAGGTCACCACCAACATGAAGAATTTACTATGCTAAAATTGAAATTATAACGACAACGAATATACTTGATCTCAAAGTTGCTACCTACATTAAAACTTACTAATGCTATCCGAGCATGGCTTTAACCCTATTGGTTTCTTCTATTACATAAATCTATTTGATGCTTGAATTACTGATTTATGATTGACTTCACCATAGCAACACTTGGTTGACGCAAAAGAATTGCAGCAAAATCTCCTTGTGTTTAATCTAGCCTAATTTAAGTGTGTGTATATATATATATATATATATGTGTGTGTGTGTGTGTATGTAAAGTTTCCTTCTGAAAACTTAAACTCCGGTCATTACCCTCCCAGCCCACATGAACGTATATTTGTGGAGTGACCATCATGCTAAGAATGCATGGTGGCACATTATGTGTATGTGCATATAAGTGGGTTCTAGTTAGCTCAACTGATAAAATCTTTGGTGGTTGAATAAGAAACCTAGAGTTCAATTTTCGCCTACACCAAAAACCGATTACTTTCTTGGTCTAAGAGTCGGATGTATGCGACTGTGCAATGATGCTCCGGAAGATGCTCTCCATGCTCTCTGTTTTTGCAACCAAGTAGCTCCTATGTGGCTGATCCACCATTGGTTCTAGTCCATGATTTCCCCCCCTCCCCTGAGTTTTAGAGATTTACTTAACAAGTTTATGCAGGTTGACAATGATTTCAGACCAGAGATGTTCACAATAATCTCGTGGAGCCTATGGAATTAGACGAAATGCCCTCCATTTTGGACGTGAAGCTCTTCCTATTGCAAAAATCAGTTCTGTTGCTTGCACTCTGCTCCACGATTTCATCAACAGCCAAATGTCAGATGCTCCACCCGTTCGACCTGTTGTGCAACATCAGTGGCATCCCCCAAAACAAGGTTTGGTGAAGGTGAACTTCGATGTTGCCCTTTTCAAACATAAGAATGCAGCTGGACTCAGTGCTATTGTGCGAGATTGGCGAGGTGCGAACCTTGGTGCTCTGTCCATGCCGGTTTTTCTTTCTTCAACAGTTGCGGAGTTGGAAGCTCTTGCTTGTCTCAGAGCTATCCAATTTGCTGCTGATCTTGGCCTTCAACGTGTGATATTTAAAGGTGATTCGACCACTATAATCTCTGTAGTTTCCCACGAATCTTTAGTGATGGCATCGTTTGGAAATATCGTAGATGATGTAAGGCACTTGTTGCCCAGGTTTTCTGTTATTAGTTTTAATCATGTTCACCGCTCAAGCAATGTAGTTGCAGATGCACTTGCAAAAAAAGCCTCTTCCATTGTTGGCTGTCATATCTGGATGGACACTCTACCCTTAGACATTGGCGAGTTGGTCAGTTTTGATGTTCATTAACATTTTGTTTCAATAAAGTCCCAGACTTAGAGTCTGGTTTCTCAAAAAAAAAAAAAATGATAAAGAACTATCATCAAGAGCAAACGCTATAGGTTGAAACTATCTATAAAAAAAAATAAAAAGTATGTATGTATAATTTTTTTTGTGTAAATATGAAATTTGATCATTATAATAGTTATTAATATACATTTACCATGATTGTGATCGTATATATGGAACAATATATTCTTATATTATATTAGACACTTATTATAATTGTGCTTATATATGAAATTATATATTCTACTATTTGAAGTTTATATGTGTAGGGTCATGATTTGCTACCCAAGCCCAATATGTATGCGATTGTGGGTTAGTGAGCCCAATACAATGAATTTGTAGAGAGTGGGTTAAAGAGTTGGGCCCTAGTCAATATTACAACGGCTAAGATGGTTTAGAAAGGCGATCACGTACGAACAAAGTACTTACCGTGGGGGGAATGTCCTGTCCAAGGAGAAATATCTCTGTGGAGGTTGATGAAAATGGTCACAAGTGTCACTCTGATGGCTACAGTATTTTTCCTCTCCTTTTTCCAATCCTCTTTCCTCCAAGGGTCTTTTACATTATGTACTTCCTTTCCGATGATCTTGGCCCTCCATCTGTCAACCATCTAGGCAATTACTCGAGTACCCATCCCATCAAACACTCCTTCTGATGCTCTTTGAGTTGCAGTAGCCAAGGAATCACTGTTTAGGGGTCTTCTCCACATAAATGCGGCCAGAAAAGTAGTTGTGGCGCATTTAATGTGGAGATGACAGCTTTTTCTCAGGCATTCCTAGGTTCTTACCACCTTTGTACGTGTATGATGCACGTTCTCATTGTTGGAGCCTCCGGGAAGGTCACATTGATTATTTAGAGCATAGATCTGAGCTGTATTTGTCATGTCCGAAGAGGAGTACCTCCTTGGATCACTTTTCCACTCGTCCCTTGCTTTTAAGACTAAGGTTGGGACTCTCCCTCACTCTTTGTATCTTCTCAGACCATCCGATGTCCTCGGACCAAGCTCATGGCCCTATATATATGCTTTTGGGCACTTGTCCCTACAAACCCCTCAAAATTCTGGTTTTTCTCTCCCATCCGATAGAAAAAGAGGGGTTTTGATCCATACCAAACAAGGCCATTTATCTCTCCCGCTCACACGTGTGGGGGCGTTATCTTATGCGTTCCATTAAATGCTTCTATCGCTTCGAGGTCTGTGGAGCATCATTTATTGTTCCAAGCGGTGCTTTGTCCCCGTATCCAACGGTGCAGTGCACATCTTACGATGGACATTTTTTCTAAAATTTTGAGCGGGATCATACGTACTCATTTCCTCCCCCCATATAAAGCCTTGAGGGAATTCGTTTTCTCCCTTACTTCTTAGATTTTCAAACGCTTAAGACAATTCCAGTGCTCTAACTCGCAAACAGCTCTAAACTCCCAAGCCTCTACAACCTTTTCCTTAAGAGATTTCTTAAAGAGCTTTTCTAAAGGACCAGGATTATCACACTCTCTTTTGTAAGTTTTCGTCTTTCTGAACTCTATCTATCCTCGGCCAATCTCCTCGGCCATTTTAGTTATTGTCTCTTCTCCTACAAATACCAGTCGCCCTTTCCTTACGTTGTCCAAATGGGTAGGTTTGAGAGTCTCGTAGATTCCCCTGCGAAAATATAAATTTTTAAACAAAAATACAACATACCCCAGGAAGTCGACCTACGATATTGTTCCCCGAAACAGATCGTTACAAATAGAGAGGAAGGAGAGGTAGTCATCCCTATAATAACCTTTATAAAAGGAGGGATGACCCTTCCTATGGGTAGGATAACCCGGGACTACCTTGTTAACCACAGGCTCTGCCCCCATCAGTGCGCACCTAATATGTTTAGGATCTTAGGTTGCGTCAATGCCCTTAACGAGCATCTCAAATTGCGACTTACATGGCACGATGTAGTCCACATGTACGAGTGCCACTCACAGGTCGATGGAGGGTTTTACCTCAAGTCTAGGTCGTCCATCGTCAGGCTCATTTCGTGCCTCCCCAAATCCAACAAATGGATGAAAGATGACTACTTCATCGCTTCCGGGGCATGACACAATGGTCTTCATTGCCCAACCCAAGAGAAAGAGACAGGTGGGATACCTTAGAGTTAGGTTCCATAGATAAATACTTAGATTTTCTAACCTTTCCCATGTCCTTCACTTTACTTTCCTTTGATAATGGACTTTGGTTGTCTAATTGTGATTGTTTTCTCGGTTATTTCTGCAGATAGAAGGCAAGTTACACCTCGACTTAGCCACACTAACGTCGAGGCTCTCAACTACCTACTCCGATCTGAAATTTTTGTGAACGAGGACTGGCAGTTGCGCACAATCCATTTGGTTTTAGACTTTGATCCCATTTCAAAGGTTTTTCAAGAGGTCGGCCACGCTATCTGAGCAGGTGATCCTTGGATAAACCGCATTGACGTTTCCAAGTCGGATTTCCTAGCCCGAGAAGACCTTCCCCTGGTCATATTACCATTTCATCAGGTTCCCCCTCTGCTCGCGATACCATTACAACAGGTCCCTCTCGGAGCAGCAGCTATAGAAGGAGAGGGAGTCACCTCTTCGTGCTTGTCACTGGACGAGGAGATAGACCAGTTTCGTTTTGAAGAAGAAGGTGGAATACCAGAGAGACCAGTGGAGCTCTCGAATTCTAAAACTGAGTCTGACAAGCTTTCCTCCGCTCACCCCCCACAATTAGCCGTTGCTTGGATTGACCCAAGCTCCGAAAAAGAAGAAGAGATGGATCAGCAGAAGAAGAGGTCCAGCTTAAGGGGTTTAGTGGCCAATAGGAACAAGGGGCCAACACCGACAGAACCCCCAAGGCCCAGACTTCTGTTAATCTTCCTTCTCCTCCCCCTCCACCTCCTGCTGACCTCGGACAACGCGCTCATCCTAACCAGAGGAAGAAGAGGCCATTGTAGGAGCCTAAAGAGGGAGAGGTGCTCTCCTAGAGGGGTACCAAACAGCAAAAAACTAAGGGCCCTAGAGATAAGAGGTCCAAATCCGTGGAGAGAAGGGATGGCGCTGGGGTCTGCCGATCGCAGCGTGCATGGGCTTCAGCAATAGAGATGGATAGGGCCTCTATCCCTTACGACTCCACCATAAAGGAATCTAGCAGGGGGCACGCCACACATTCGGCGCAAGCCTTGGAGCAGCCTTTCCTCCTCCCTAAGGACATAGAGGCACTCAGGCTGACAAGGCAGCCTAATCTGTTTATGTCTTTAAAGAAAGACCTTGCCATGGTGAAGAACGCTTCAATCTGTTTATAGATACTTCTTTCGTATATATGTTTTAACCGCTTTGCCATTTTTATGTAGGTCACTCACCAAGTCTATGTGGTTGAAGAATGGGTTCATAGTGCCCATCACAAACTTGAGGCTGAGTCCCATTCTTGGCGCGAGGTCGAGAGAACACTGTGAGTTGAGAGGGAGGAGAAGGCAAAGCTAGCTAAGAAACTGAAAGAGTCTGAGAAAGGGCGTTCAAGTGCTTTGGTAGGGTTGAAAACTGCAGAGACTCAGGCCGAGGACCAGCAGAAGGAGCTGTACACAACAAAGATCAGCTTGGCCACCGAGAAGCGGTTGGTCTTGGAACTCAGGGTCGAGCTGCAGAAGGCTAGAGATACAGCAAAAGAGGCAGCTCGAGTGGCCAAAGAGACCACTGAAGTTGCAGTGACTACATCCTACTAGCACGGGGTGGAGGAAACGGAGAAAAGGTTGGCCGAGGAGGTGGCCGAAGTGTGTAGGGACTACTGCACTATGTCCTTGATAGAGGCACTCAATAGTGCAGGGGTCCCTGCTGACTCTGGGCTGAGGAAGGCTGAGAACGTGTTCTTCCCTGAACATATTCAAGAAGTTCTAGCTAACCTCCCTCCTCCTACTATTCTGTCCCTCCTTCCTCCTGAGCAGGTCTCCAACATCCAAGAGCTCACTGTGGATGTTGAAGTCCAACAGCAGACATTTGGGAAGAGTAAGGAGGTCCTAACCTCGGCCAAGGATACTCCCTCCGAAGATGCCCTTTCCATTAAGGACATGGTCTCTCAAGCCAAAGCAGCCGAGTTAAAAACCAATGCTGGAAATGCAAAGCTCAAGGCTCTTGACTCTGAGAAGGTCTCTCTTCCCGAGTAGAAGTAGATGTAGGAGCTGTTTGGTAGTTTTATTGCTATTTTTTTTGTTTGTGGCTTCTGCTACCACATGTAATGAAACTACTTTTGATGAATGGAATTTTTCTTACAATTTCTTGTGTCTTCATTTTTCGAATAAACGTGCATTGTGACCATTTTATTTATAACAAACACTGATAGCAACTTATACACTAATAAATAGCCAAAGAATTTGCGTTTGGACAAATAATTCATGCATCTTGACTTGACCAGAGTCACCAATCTGAGGACTTGGCTAGGATTTTGGATCTGCTTTGACACTTAGTGGGAACCGAGTAGGATTGTTAAAAATACTTAGAAAAGATGCCAGAACGCTTTAAAACCACGTGGAAATTTAACTAAGATTCAGCTCAAACACTTGAAAAATTTTGTAACCGTATGTTAACCTTCCCACATTAGCTAGTCTGAGGACTATAGGCCTGATAGAGTTTTGGTTTAAACACTTATAAAAATTTGTAACCTTGTGTTAACCTTCCCACATCAGCTGGTCCGAGGACTACAGGCCTGATAGAGTTTTGGTTTAAATACTTATAAAAATTTGTAACCGTATGTTAACCTTCCCACATCAGCTGGTCCGAGGACTACAGGCCTGATAGAGTTTTACTTTAAACACTTATAAAAATTTATAACCGTGTATTAACCTTCCTACATCAGCTGGTCCGAGGACTGCAGGCCTGACAGAGTTTTGGTTTAAACACTTATAAAAATTTGTAACTTAGTGCTAACCTTCCCACATCAGTTGGTCCCAGGACTGCAGGCCTGATAGAGTTTTGGTTTAAACACTTATAAAAATTTGTAACCATGTGTTAACCTTCCCACATCAGCTAGTCCGAGGACTACAAGTCTGACAGAGTTTTGGTTTAAACACTTATAAAAATTTGTAACTTAGTGCTAACCCTCCCACATCAGCTGGTCCGAGGACTGCAGGCTTGATAGAGTTTTGGTTTAAACACTTATAAAAGAAGGAAAACCGGAAATGTGATGCCTTTGCACAGCAAATGGACATTTTCGATAAAGGAGACTTTCATTATCTAGTAATAATACTTTTTCAGGTTGTTTACATTCCACGGGTGTGGTATTACATGCTCATCTAAATCCTCTAAAAAATATGCTCCTATGCCAGCCATAGAGGTGATGCGGTATGGTCCTTCCCAGTTAGGTCCTAGCTTTCCCCATGCTGGATTCTTTGCAATACCCAGGACCTTCCTCAACATTAAATCACCGGGTGCTAATGGTCTTAGCTTCACATTGGCATTATAGCCATGTTTGATTTTATATTGATAATATGCCAATTGAATCATTACATTTTCCCTCTTTTCTTCAATCAAGTCTAAACTATTTTCCAGCAGTCCGTTGTTAGCGCTTGGATTAAAATAGCTAGTCCTCAATATGGGGAAGCTAGTTTCCAAAGGTATAATAGTTTCAGCCCCGTAAGTCATTGAAAAGGGGGTTTCCCTGGTTGACCTGTAAGGTGTGGTCCAATATGTCCAGAGGACATGCGGCAACTCCTCTACCTACTTTCCCTTAGCGCCGTCCAACCTCTTCTTAAGTCCGTTAACTATAACTTTGTTGGCGGCCTTGGCTTGTCCATTTCTTTGAGGGTAGGCTGGGGTGGAATATCTATTTGTAATTCCCAGGTCACAATAGTACCTCCTGAAGGATTTGCAATCGAATTAGAGGCCATTGTCTGAGACGAGAGTGCGAGGGATTCCAAATCGTGTGACAATGTTCTTCCATACGAACTTCTTGGCATCCACATCCCTCATATTTGCTAGAGGCTTGGCCTCGACCCATTTAGTGAAATAGTCTGTGCCGACCAGTAGGTATCTCTTGTTTTTGGCTGCCTTGGGGAAAGGGCCTATAATGTCTAAGCCCCATTGAGCGAAAGGCCAAGGACTGGACACCGGGTTAAGGACTCCCCTTGGCTGGTGTATGTTGGGCACGAATCTTTGGCATTGGTCGCACTTCTTTACGTTTTCTTATGCTTCCTTTTGCATACCGAGCCACCAATAACCTTGAGTGAGGGTTTTGTGCACCAAAGATCTGCCTCCGGTATGACTCCCACAAATCCCTTCGTGTAACTCCTCTAGGAGCAACTCTGTTACCTCGTGGTGTACGCATAACAGGTATGGCCCAGAAAATGAGCGCTTGTACAACTTCTAGTCCTTGGATAGCTAGAACCGAGGAGCCTTCCTATGTATTTTATCCGCTTCTAACCTTTCCTCAGGTAAGGTGTCCTCTTTCAAAAATAGAACTATGGGGTCCATCCAGCTAGGCCCTACCCTGACTTGATGGATGCGAACCGCCCTGTTGTTTGCCCCCGTGGGCTTGCATAGGTCTTCTACGAGGATGATCCAAGGTAGGCTCTGCACTAAGGACGTTGCGAGTATGGCCAGGGAATCGGCATGGGTGTTTCCGTGCCTGGGGATGTGCGACATGCTGAACGACACGAATTTTGACTGTAGGCACCTAACCTGGCTCAGGTACTGCTGCATTCTATCATCCCTCGCCTCAAACTCTCATTTGACCTGGCCAACAACCAACCTCGAGTCAGAGAACACCTCTATTGCCTTTCCGCCCATTTTCCGAACCATGGTCATTCCCTCTAGCAGGGCTACATATTCGGCTTCATTGTTAGTGGCTGGGAACCCTAGTCTAAGTGACTTCTCAATAGTAATCCCCTTAGGGGATATTAGCACTAACTCCACTCCGGACCCCTTTTGGTTTGCTGCACCGTCCATGTACACTTTCCACGACGAGGGACCTTGCTGGGTGACCATGCTAATTGATTTTCCATCCATGGGCTGTGCTTTCGTTTCTTCTTCTAATAGGGATTCGGCGAATTCGGCCACTAGATCTGCCAGGACTTGGCCCTTGATGAAAGTGCGAGGCATGTACTTGATGTCAAAAGCCCCCAAGATTGTGGCCCATTTTGCGATCTTCCTCGTATAATCAGCGCTTCAAAGCAGGGCCCTGAGCGGAAGTTGAGTTAGAGTAATGACCGTGTGTGCTTGAAAGTAGTGAGGGAGTTTGCATGTAGTATGTACTACTGCCAAGATGGCCTTTTCCAGCGGCAGATAACGAATCTCGGCCTCATGTAGTAACCTACTCACATAATAGATAGGCCTTTGCATGCCGTTGTCAACACGTATGAGGACCAGGCTTACAGTATTAGTGGCCATAGCGATGTAAGCGAACAGGACTTCATCAACCTCAGGGCTGGACATGATAGGGGGTCGAGAGAGATAATCTTTAAGTTGTTGGAAGGCCGAGGCACACTCCTCGGTCCATTCGAATCCCTTTCATTTGTTCATCAATAGGAAAAAGGGTCGACACCTGTCCGCTGACCGAGAAATGAACCGATCCAAGGTAGCAGTCATTCCTGTCAGCTTTTGTACTTCCTTGGGGTTCCGAGGTGGCTGCAAGTTATTGATAGCTTTAATCTGGTCGGGATTGACTTCGATTCCTCTATGGGTTACCATGTAGCCTAGAAATTTGCCCGATCTTACGCCAAATGAGCATTTAGAGGAGTTGAGGCGCAACTTGTACTTTCTCAAGACATTGAATATGTCTTCGAGATCCCCTAAGTGCTCGGACACCACATTGCTTTTTACCACCATATCGTCTATATAAACCTCAATGGTTTTTCCTAACTACGATTCAAACATCCTGGTCATCATCCTTTGGTAAGTTGACCCCGTGTTCTTTAAACCGAATAGCATCATCTTGTAGTGATAATTCCCGGTGGGGGTGATGAAAGCGGTCTTCTCTTGATCTTCTAGGGCGAGTGGTATTTGGTGATACTCTTGAAAGGCATCTAGGAAGCTCATCCGAGGATAACCCATGGTCGTATCTACCAGCTAGTCTATTTTAGGCATGGGGAATGGGTCCTTTGGGCAAGCTTTATTTAGATCTGTAAAGTCCACGCATACTCGCCATTTCCCACTCTTCTTCTTTATAACCACGGTATTGGCTAACCATTCAGGGTAAAATACTTCCTTAATGGCCCCTGCCTACTTCAGTTTCTTCACCTCCTCTAGGACAGCGTCAGAGTGCTCCTTGGAAGAGCGTCGAGGAGGTTGTTTCTTGGGGACAACTAATGGATTGACATTTAGATGATGGCAGATGAAGTTCGGATCCACTCATGGAGCTTCGTAAGCGGTCCATGCAAAGACATCAACGTTCCGTCTGAGGAACTCTACCAACTCTTCCTTCTCCTGAAGAGGCAGCTGAGCCCCAATCTAGAATAACTTTTCCGGATCATCACCAATGACAACCTTAACCAAATCCTCACACTTCAACTCCTCGGACAACTTGTCGACGAACGTCGCCCTATCTGTTAATTGCGTAAGCCCTCTTCAGTATGGGCTAAGGATTCGGCTTCGGACTGATGGCGGATGGCGGCCACCAAGCATTGTCTATCCGCGGATTGGTTCCTAGTAATCTCTTCAATCTGCCCCTTTGATAGGTATTTCACTTTCTAGTGGAGGGTAGAGGAGACAGGCTCTAGGGTATGTAGCCAAGGCCTTCCGACAATGGCTGTGTATGGAGAATATGCGTTTACTACAATGAAGTCTACCTCCACCACTTCTGAGCCTGTCTGTATGGGTAGCCTGATCTGCCCTTCTGGATGACGACCTTTCCATCAAAGCTTACTAGGGGCGAGTTGTAAGGTGTTAAGTCCTCTGGTTTCAAGTTTAGCCCCCAGAATAGATCGAGATACATTATCTCGACTCCACTGCCCTGGTCCACCATTACCCTCTTCACATTATACCCCCCGATCCTAAGGGTGACCACTAAAGCATCATCGTGGGGTTGGATGGTTCCAACCTTATCCTCGTCCGAGAAGCCCAAAACCGGCTGGACCTCCGGCTTTGCCCTCTTCGCTTCTCGCTTCTCATCCTCGGCGCATAGCCGAGCTACAGACATTACTTTGGAAGGGCAGGATCCAGTTCTCCTAGGGGCGACGAAGATGACATTTATCGTCCCTAGGGGAGGTCTTGTGGATTCATCTCTCCGAGATCCTGAGTTTGTCTGACTCCCCTGACCACTAGAGTGTTGCAAGAGCGGTTTCAACTTTCCCTCGTGGATGAGCTGATCCAAGTGGTCCCACAGACTTCTGCAATTCTCGGTGGTATACCCGTGGTCTTGATGATATTGGCAATAAAGGTTGCGGTTGCGCTTTGCAGGGTTCCCCATCATTTTATCTGGCCATTTGAAGAATGGCTCATTCCTGATTTTCTCCAGAACCTGATGCACTGGTTCTCGGAACACGGCATTGACTGCTTGCAGGATGAGTAGATCCTAATCGTCCGACAAAGTCTCTCCATGGTCGGTCATTGTTGTGTCGGTCCGACCTGAAATCCCTCCTCTCTTGAGGGATAACCTTCTCTTTCCCTTTTCCCTACTGCTGGTCTTCCTCGACTCTTTTATACTTGTCAATTCGGTCCATGAGCTGGCGTACACTAATGACTAGTTTGCCAGTTAGGGACTTCCTCAGATCCTGATCAGTAGGGAGGCCGAGCTTGAAGGTGCTGATGGCCACATCATCAAAGTCACTGTCTATCTCGTTGAAAATCTCCCAATACCTATCCGAGTTTGCTTTCAGTGTCTTTCCCTCTCACATGCTCTAGGACAGTAGGGAGGCCAAAGACTAAGGGACCTTGTTGTAGGTGACGAAGCGGGAGCAAAAAGCTTAGGTGAGCTCTTTGAAGGAGCTTATAGAGTTTGCTTTCAGGCCGTCGAACTATCTCATCACGACGGGCCCCAAGCTAGATGGGAAAACCTTGCACATTAAAGCTTTGTCCCTGGAATGGATAGTCATTCTTTAGTTGAAATGGCTCATGTGCTTCACGGGGTCTATTTTACCATTGTACACGGTGAAGATAGGTTGGGTGAATCGTCGTGGAAGTCTGGCCCCCTCAATCTTGCGCGTGAAAGGTGACTTGGAGATTTGATCTAAGGCCTTGCTCACAGCGTCGTTTCCCGCGCCTTTGCGAGGTGGGCTTTCAATCCTCCATCCGCGGCGGCGTTCCTTTTCATAGGAGAAAGACTCGCTGGGCGGGGTTCGAGACCTTTGCCTGTAACCGACATCCCTTTCATTGTTAGAAGAAGCATCAGAGTTAGACGGGGTTCGCCTTCATCATGCATGGCACAATTCCCTCTTTAACTGGTCGTTCTCCAATTGCATGGCTCTGTTAGGCTGGTCTTGGGAGACGTGACTTCTTACTCGAGTGTGACTTTTGCTCGTATGCGTAGTGTGCACACTGCCTTCTTGATCTTCTTTCTGCTAATGGTTGGCGAGGGGGTTTTTGCGCTAAGGTGCCATGGATTCCACCTAGTGCGGGCCTAATCTTACCATCGTTCACCGCTGCACTCACTATCATACCAGCTCTCCCCACAAACAGCGCCAATTGTAGGGTCATGATTTGCTGCCTAAGCCTAATATGTATGGGATTGTGGGTTAATGAGCCTAATACAATGAATTTGTAAAGAGTGGGTTAAAGAGTTGGGCTTTAGTCAGTATTACAACGGCTAAGATGGTTTAGCAAGGCGATCACGTATGAACAAAATATGTATCGTGGGGGGAATGTCCTATCTGAGGAGAAATACCTCTGTGGAGGTTGATGAAAATGGTCACAAGTGTCACTCTGATGGCTACAGTATTTTTCCTCTCCTTTTTCCGATCCCCTTTCCTCCAAGGGTCTTTTACATTATATACTTCCTTTCCAATGATCTTGGCCCTCCATCTATCAACCATCTAGGCAATTACTCGAGTACCCATCCCATTAGACTCCCATTCTGATGCTCTGTGAGTTGCAGTAGCCAAGAAATCACTATTCAGGGGTCTTCTCCACATAAATGCGGCCAGAAAAGTAGCTATGGCGCATTTAATGTGGAGATGACAACTTTTTCTCAGGCATTCCTGGGTTTTCACCACCTTCGTACGTGTATGATGCACGTTCTCATTGTTGGAGCCTCCGGGAAGGTCACATTGATTGTTCGGAGCATAGATCTGAGCTGTATTTGTCATGTCCAAAGAGGAGTACCTCCTTAAATCACTTTTCCACTCATCCCTTGCTTTTGAGACTAAGGTTGGGACTCTCCCTCACTCTTTGTATCTTCTCGGACCATCCGATGTCCTCGGACCAAGCTTATGGCCCTATATATATGCTTTTGGGCCCTTGTCCATACAATATGATATACTATGATTTTAATGTAGGATTTAAATATAAATAATAGTTTAAATTCAATTAAAAAAATATACATTAGATTAATAATGTGTAAAATTATAAAATCCCAAAAGCTTGTATAGCACAAAACTTAAACCTTTTTTTTAGGGAATATATATCATTGTTATTGATTCTGTTCCATTTCGGCTGGAACGGTCAAAATTTTTCGTACTGATATGCAAACCGGTACCAAAATACCCCACGTTCCACCTTGGGTCAAATTTCGGGCCGTTTTGGGCCATTTCGGCCAATTTCAACCAAGACGTAAATTTCGGCCAGTACAGGATTTGACCTGTTATTAAAAAAATAAATAAATAAATAAAAACAGTAAAGGTCCAATGGGTGCTAGTAGTTCTTGTGGGAGTTCTTTTGATGATGAATTTGATCCTTCTCTCATGGATGATGATGAGGAGGAGGAGTAAATCTTGTATTATTTGATATTTAGTTATTGTCTTGTAAATCTTATTATTGTGTGATGTTAAATTGATATTTAAGACTTAAGAGTTAAGACTAAATGATTTGTATTATTGGATATTTAGTTATTTATTTATTAGAATTGACAATTTTATGTTCCACAAGAATATATATAAATTATTTTTTAAGAACCCTGAAACAGTACACCGAAATCGGCCCGTACCGAAATATTCCATTCCACTGGATAAACCGAAACGGGGTCCGAAACAGTATTAATAACAATGATATATATATACACACACACTGTATATATATATATATATATATATATGATGATTTTCTTTTTTTCAACTAGACGTTTATGTGGTTCAAAAATACCATCATCTCCCATAAAAAAAAAAAAAAAAAAAAAATATCATCATCAATGAAAGGTAACTTTATTAAGAAATAGGATCATAAATGTCAAATAACAAATTTCATTTTGAATTGAAAAAGTAAATTTCTAAAATTTAGGATTTTTTTCTCTACACGTTTAAAAAAGAAATTACAGTTACAGCTTATCTTTAAAGTTTATCCTTTTTATTTATTTGAAAAAAAAAATTTAATTATAATAAATAAAAATTATTAACATTTACCTTTAAAAAAAAAAAAACTTAACTATTTTTCAAAAAATTATAAAAAGAAATCCGTCAAAAGCGCCGCCAACATCTAATTGAAACTTATATTATGTGTTTGTTTTTGTTTTTTTAAATAATTATTATTATTATTATTTATGCCCAAAAAAAGAAAGTGCTTTAGACCTTATAGGTTATAATTATGTACCCCCTCAAAAAAAAAAGTTATAATTATGTAAATTTCTCAAAAAAAAAAAAAAAAAAGGTTATAATTATGTACGTATAAATAAATAAAGGTTCTAATTATGTAGAGACAAGTGAGGCAAAACATTTTTTATTATAAACCTGCGTTTGTAAGACGACGTGAATCATATTTTAATATAAGACAATGAGAAAGTTGTTGGGTTTGAAGTTTGAAGTCTGAACCTTTGGTCTTCGCCTTCCGCCAGTACTTTTCTATTCTATTCTATTCTTGGGTTGAGGTTGAATAATAATCTTCCTCTTCAAAGCTGTCTTCACTTTGCCACCTAACATTACTATGAATTGAAGGACATTGTTTAGGATTAGGACAATCCTATCCCACTATTTTTAGTGTTCTTCAATTCATATCTATCCAATCCCATTTCCTTTTCTTAATTCATTCTCTCTCTCTCTCTCTCTCTACTAATACCAAAAACCAGATAGATAGAGTTGACGTTGATCAAACACCATGTCTGACATTGTCACCGTCGCTTGGAAGAAATATCTTCTGCAGCTTCAACATCATCCTCTCAGAACCAAGGTTTCTTTTATTTTTCATTCAAATCCATCTCTTTTTTTTTTTTTTTTTTTTTTTTTTTTTTTTTTTTTTTTATCGCATGATATAACACTTTTGTATTTGCTTTTTGTTAATGTTGTTGTTGTTGTTGTTGTTTTTTTTTTTTTTTTTTTTTTTGCATTATTATAAAATTTACTTTAAATTGTTCTGTTATTAGGCAATTACAGCGGGGGTTTTAGCTGGATGTAGTGATGCAGTTGCTCAAAAGATTGCTGGGGTCAACAAGCTTCAATTGAAAAGATCACTTCTTCTCATGGTATGCCTACCTTTTGATTCTATTGCCTTTGCTTTGTTTTCTTCTGATGCTAAGCTGTTAATCAAAGTCAAACTTTTAAGTTTTGGCCTTTTAGTCAGGTTTTTATGTTGTTTCCTTTTCCATGAATTGGTTAAATCTGGTGACTCTGCAAATAGTTGTGTTAAGCTATTCTTGAAGAGTACAAACAAAAAGATTTTATTATTTTGTCACCTTTTGTCAGCAGCCAAACTCAAATTATTTGATTTTTTATTTGCCATAAACTGTTAGTAGTGAGTTGTTGACTTGTTGTTTCATGGTATTTTTTTTTTCTTTGCTAAAAAAAATAAAATGCTTTGCAGATCTTTGGATTTGCGTATTCAGGACCTTTTGGGCATTTTCTCCACAAATTGATGGAACAAATTTTCAAAGGGAAGAAGGGCAACGAAACTGTTGCCAAGAAGGTAATTCTTTTGCTTCAGTTCATGTTCTTTGTTAGTCTATTTCAACCAAGTTTGAGGTTATTGAAATGGATCTTTTGTACTAGTCTAGCCTGTATGAAATTTTTTGGTCATGGATTGATGAATGAAGTCTTCTATAATTAGGTAATACTAGAACAGTTAACAACTTCTCCTTGGAACAACTTTTTCTTCTTGCTGTACTATGGCTTGGTAGTTGAAGGTACGTGAGACAATCGTGCCATCTCCTCACATGTTCTGTGTTTCATTTCATGATTACATCCATTATTTGGAATCTGTTAACTTCAATTTGGTTGTGCCTTACTTTGTTAAGCTCTGTTTTGGCTTCTTTATTTTGCAATTATACTTTCTTGTATTCATAATTCATTTTTGCAGTAATTAGTTTACATGTTGTTGTAAACTTGTAATGTTGTTCTTGCTGCTGTTGTACTTGTAATGGGTCTGTCTTTGCATTTCTGAAAAGAGAAAGAACAGTGCTACATTCCAAAGAGTGCTGATTGTGTGTGTATGTATGTGTGTGTGCATATTTCTTTGGTTTTGATCCAATGAATTAGAGGAGATTTCTTCCCCAATCAAATTTTCCTTAGCCTTTTGTTTTGATACCATGATAAATTATTATTTGTTCCAAAAAATCAAGATGTTGGCAAATTGTGATTTTAATCACTTAACCATTGTTCTAACAGTATATAATATCTGGCAGTGGCAAAGCTAAGTTTTATGGTCCATTTGGATTGAGACAGAGAGAGGGGAAGTAGAGTAGGGTAGAGTAGATTTAGCACAAAATTAGCTTATTTTTAGCCAACTCTAGTTTACTCCCCTCCACTCTCCCTCCTTCCCCTCCCCATCCAAAACAGGCCATTAGTTCAGAGCGTCAAGACTCAAGACTAAGGGACAAATTTGAAAACAAAATTGATTCTAAAATGCTAATTAATATAAGTAATAAAATAAATAATTAAATAATTAAACAAAGTTTTAATTGTTAAACAAAATATAACAGAAATATAAATTATACTTTAATTTTTCTGGCCTAGTGTCAATTAAAAGATATATATGATATATCAATCAACAAATAACATACAAGATTAATCTAAATTTAACAGTTAATTCGATTAATTAAAATTAAATTAAGAAAATAAATCAATGTGAAAGCATTTAGAGTTTTAGTATATATGCTAAATTTTTTTCGAAATTCTACATTTTTTTTTATATTTAATTTAAGAAATTGTACAATGCCAAATATTTCTTCTTTCTACCCTAACTTTTGTCCCCAATTATCACAATTCTGAATAAATAAATAAGCTCTAAATATGGTGTTGCGGTATTGTAAAACTAATTTAAAAGGAACAAATAAGAAATTGAAAGGAAAAAGAAAATGAGATACCTACCTTGAAAATTTGCAATTCAACCATACTGTATTCTACCTTGTTTTTATAAGAAGAAAAATGGATTCCCCACTACAAATGGAAGAAGTGGAACTTCTATTAAAAAAATTTGTGAAAGAGAATTAAAAGTGTAAAAGGAATCTTTGTTTTTGGCTGTAGATGGGTCTTTTTTTTTCTTTTTTTTTTAAATGTTTGCTGGTCTCTAAAATATTTAAAAAGAAAAAGAAAAATAGAACAGAACCATTTGTTGGGCTTGGTTGGGGAAGAGAGACAATATGTGAATTTCTAGACCTCGCAACATATAAATTTCGAGAGCCGTTGGTTTCATCTAGGATGTGATACCCTAGATTATGGGGATTGGATGTGTGTGTTTTGCACATTCATATGTTGAGTCCCACATTGGACATTTACTAGATCAAATTGGGTTATATACATGATTACAATGAGCGCTAATTGATGTAGCTTGACTAGTTTTTTTAGAGGATAGCATAGATGTGATTAGGGTTTTCTAGAGTCCATATGGGGAAGGCGGAATCAAACTATAAAATTCTTTGTTGGAAACACCATGAGGTGCCAATTAACCTAAAGTTCATTGGTGGAAGTAAGTCTTTTAATTGAAACTGCTCACAGCCAGGAATTCAACCTTATGTACCTTTATAAAGGCACAAGTGCTTTGGTTACTACTAAATGCTTTTCTTTGGTATATGATTTCATATTTATTGTATTCTTCTATGTACCAGAAAGGAACTTGAAAGGGTTAAAAAATGTGTGTTCTAACATAGTGGTATTATATCCTTGTGGTTACTTGTTGAGAGAGAGAGAGAGAGAAGGGATAATAATAGCCTGAAAGCACTTCTGCAGTCAAACATAGGAAGACAGGCATCTTATTAGCCATAAGCTTAGAAGAGATAAATTCTCAAGGCAAGGTTGATTAGAGTGCTAATAACATATGCAGTACACCAGAACTGTCATGCACATGCTCAAACTCTCAATCCTCCATCATGGAACCCCTAAAATCCATGCCTAGGACTAACTGGGACACAGATGCGTGCACAGTTGCATCTTTCCTGTTGCCTGTTCTTTTGTAGCATTTAATCCTTGGCCAGTTCACTCTATAACTTTTGTTAAAAATACTTATCCATATAATAATTATAATAATAATAATTTTTGTCAAAAATAGACCCTGAGAAAACTTGACATTTCATGAGATATGCTTATACCTTAGAATGCTGAGTCAATAAACACCATCTAAAACTTGGAAGGACAAATTGCTTTGTTTATACAATTTTTTATATTATTTAGAAAGTAAAGCTATAGTCTGGTACTGCAGGAAGACCATGGGCTTTAGTGAAGAATAAAGTTAGAAAGGACTACCCCACTATTCAGTTGACTGCGTGGAAGGTATTGGTGAACCATCTTTTGTTGTTTGACATGCAAGCCAATTCATAAATTGGCAGCACTAACACTCTGATGTGTGTGACTTGCAGTTTTGGCCCATAATTGGTTGGATTAATTACCAGTACATGCCTGTGCAATTCCGCGTTATATTTCACAGCTTTGTTGCCTCATGCTGGTGCGATCCTACATCCTCTAACTTTGTCTGCTTTTATTCACCTTACATTATTTGTCTGTGTTATTAACCTAATGTGAGTAGTTAACATATTTATTTTATTAAATACGAATTTAAAACTTGAACTCCACAAGGAAGCAACAGTTTGGCACAAGATACATCATCTTCAAAAGCATCTTAATTCTGGACCCCAAAAGTTATGGAATGGACTAAACAAGAAACCCTATAGATTAAGTGGATATATCATAAAAATACTAATGATTCCACAAAGGAAGACCACTTGCAATTACCATGTTGAACGCGTTGTACATAACTATAATTCAGAATATACAGAAACTAGTAAGTTAAAAGGAGTTTAGCAAAAAATAAATAAATAAATAAAAGTAAGCTATAAGGATGAAAGAAGTTTGTAATTGTCAATTGATAGAAAATCTTGAAGCTCCATTGTTAGTAGTTGAGATGATTAAATGTCTTATGTTTCTCCACTCTAACCATGAAGATCATTATACTAAAATTGTTGTAGATAACTGTAATTCAGAATATGGAGAAACAAGTGTAGAAAGGATGGAAGAAGTTTGTAATGGGATTTAAGGATTTGTTAGGCAAGGCATTTCCGGGAAGCTATCTTTAGGATAGTGATTTCCTCACTTAGATGCAGATGATCTCAGGGAAGTCCTAACCCCAAGATAAAATTCTAGCACTCAAGAATAATTAAGATTTCCCCTTAATGTTCTTTCAATCAGAAGCCAACACAAAAGACAAAGGAAATAAATATATCAAGAAGAAAGTAAGCTATAGGAAGATTATAGAAAACAGAGGACAAGAAAGTAGGTTTTTTATATTTTGGTTTTTTCAATCTCATGAACAACAACAGAGGACAAGATAGCAGCTTTTTATATTCTAGTTTTTTCACTCATGCACAACAACATGTAGCCTAGAAATAGGCCTGATACTATAACTTTGACCCTTTTCAGAAAGGTTGTAAGTTTGGTCTTTTAAAAGTTATTGCCCATTGGCTAAAGCTTCACTGTATGAACGGTACCAAGATGAACTTTTTGGTTTTAAATAAGTTAAAAGAAATGATGAAATAATTTTGATCAATCTCATTACATTGAGAAAGTGTTAAGAAATTTTAATTATTTTAATGGTGAACCTAGTAAGACACCAATTGATTCACATTGCAAGCTGATACCTAATAATGATGCACTTCTTAATCAAGAAGAGTATGCTAAATGATTAGTAGCTTAATGTAAGCAATTATTTTATACTAGACATGGTACAGCATGTGTTGTTGGTGTATTAAGTTGATTCACTAGTGACCCTAGTATTGGGGATGGGAAAGAAATTAATATTCTGAGATATTTAAAACATACTATGCATTATGTTTTGAATTATAAATGAACTTCTTGTTTTTTGCTATTCATAATACAAGGAATAAGAGGATGTCTAGTAATAGCAAACATATGATACAGTCACAAAAGAAGTCTTGTGAAAAAAAGGTAAATCAGTAAACGAATATCAAGCAACTGATCATATGTTAACAGACCCCCTTACTAAACCCTTTTTCTGGTGGGAAAATTAGGGAAACCATAAGAGATATGGAACTTTTAGACAGTCTTGATTGAAACATGCTTTCACACTGATGTCAATTAAGTGTAACTTTGTAAACTGAAAATCATGTGCATAAAAGTTCAAGGCAATTTAATCAAGAATTATCCAAGAAATATGAACATGAAAGTTTCATTTCCAGTATATTGCATATTTAAGGAATAGTTGAGGTAAGTCTAATCCTATTCCTACTAAACTCTCATATCTAGCTAATGCACTGTAATTCCATAACGAGAAACGTTGGACATTATCCTTGACAGAGCTCATAGCTTTTAATGCGGAGTAATAAAGTGGTTATGGATGCTCTTGATGATTTTGCCTTTGCAAGTATGAACCCTTATATACTATGAACATTTATTCTTTGAATTCTCAAACTTAAGATCAATTTTTAATCCTCAAGTGAATCCACAACCTTAAGATTAAGGTTTACTCCTCTTAATACTTTAGATTCATTGAATGATATTCAACCCAAGGTTCAAGGTGTAATCCACCTATTGGCATGCGTTATATAATACCTGATTTTGTTATTAGTCCACCAATAGGCATGCATTATATAATGCCTGATGTTATATATGTTATGTTATGTTATGTTATTATTTGAAAATAGGTGGGGGTTGTTATTTTTGTATGATGTTAAATAATATTCAACTATGCATAATGGTGTAAAACTGAAGAAAGTTGAAATGATGGTGCAAGAAATAACCACTATAAACGGTTACATCTTGGCACCTTTGATGTTGTGACTTTAGCCAACAGCCATTAAGTTTTAAAAGAGTAAACTTGCAACATTTCCAAAAATGTGCAAAGTTAGGGTCTCAGAACTATTTATAGGCCATATGTATGATTGTTCATGAGATTGAGAAACTAGAAGATAAAAACCTACTTTCTTGTCCTTTGCTTCATACCAATTTTATACCAATTTATATAAGATTTCCTTTGTTTTAGGATAGAGTTCTGATTGAGAGAATATTAAGGAGTGCCGTGTAAACTGTTCCTAAGTGTTAGGCATTTTATCCTCGGATTAGGATTTTCTTGACACCATCTCCAAGTGGGGAAATCACCATCCTAAAGATAGCTTTCTGTTAGTGCTTTGCCTAACAAATCCTTTTTTTCAAAAAAATTCTCCTCTCATCCTTTTACACTAGTTTCTCCGTATTCTTAATTATAGCTATCTACAACAGAACTTTGCTATTTATGGTTTGAATACCAGCTGTTAGGCCTAGATAAAGTACTACATTGGTAGAATTCGCTGCTCTATATAAGGGTATATTCCTGCCAAGGGGCAAGATCATGAATTCGCTGTTCTAAATAAGGCTGAGTACCTCCTCAGCTTCTGGACCAAACTCTTAATTTCTCTTGCCTGAAGTAGAGATGGAGAAACAGGGCACTTGTAGTCTACAATAAATTTGTTAATGCAATAGTGGTTGAAGCTACTTGAAATCATGAATTCTCTAATCTACGTCTTAACAATTCAAATTGAGAATTTGTGTCAACAGATTATAGAACGTGTATGAGATTTCTATAAGGTCACATCCACGATGAGAGACATTTTTGACAGACTTAGGCAAGCCTGGTGCGCAGCTAAATTAATGGGAGTAGCTGAGAGACATTTTTGACAGACTTAGGCAAGCCTGGTGCTCAGCTAAATTAATGGGAGTAGCAAATTGTGTAATAATGTATTCTATCATTTGCAAACGTACAAATTTTCAAACTTCAAACCTTTTTTTATTTATATTTTTTGTGAGAAAAAGAATAGACTATTTTGGATATAGCTCTACATTTAAGGAGTAACCGATGTACTACTTAATCATTTCTACTATATAAGTACTGTTTGCCTTTATAAGGCATCTTGTGTGTGTCTGTTTATTAAGCGAAGTGCCTAAACATTCATGCATTTATTTTTATAGTCTAATGAATATAATGTGTTCAGTGTGAATTATTTAGTACTGATGCACTCTTGTTCTGATTTGCTAACTTCAGGTCTATCTTCCTGAATCTGAAAGCACGTTCTGTTGCAACAATTAAGAAGGACTAGAACGGAGAAACTTCTTTTTTTTTTTCTTTTTCTTCGTTGTCTTACGAAATGCTTCCCTGAATTACTTTTCCATGGTATAATTTGCTTGTTGTGCTAGTAGTATTGAAGTTCCCATTTGTGCTTGAATACCATCTGAGCTTTTGTGATGAATAGTACAATACTGGGTTGATTGCCTTTTTAAGAATACCACAATTGCGTAATCTTTAACAGATTGAGCTCTGCATTTCAACATCTTCAGTAAAGCCAATGAACTCATTTTCTTTTGCCTTGGCTCACCTGGCATTGGCTTAGGCTTGAATGTCTCATTGCATACCACAAAGAGATGGAGTATCCTTTACAGAATAATAGTTTTGCTCTTAAATCTAACCTCAGTTGCAATTTAGATTCTCATTAGATTAATAGTTGAAAAAACATACAAAATACAGCAAAGATTCATGCTTCAGCCTTAAGCAAGTAGTTTAATACAATTCTTCTCACAGCACAAACCCTGTAATTAACAATGACATGGACCAGAATGCCCCTGGGTCAGAGGTAAGCTGACTCTTCAGATTTTAACCTTGACACAGGTACTGTCTTTATATGTCTGGAATTAACTTAAAAATGCGCATTGATGCTATCTCTGATAGTCATTAAGAGGGCAATGAACAGCAGGGGGAAATACTGTGATCAAAATAAGGTTCAGATCAATTGTTAAAAGTTAAAACACATGAAAGTTAGTTCATTTTTAATAACTACTTAAATATTTAATAAGATTTAGGACAAATTATAGATACCATCTTGTGATATACCTTCAGGACGTGAAGCAAGCTTGTGCTTTATTTGTGAAACTTACCTCCCCATGATTAATGAAAGAGTAACATAGTAAATTAAATAAATTATTCACCGTCATTGATTATCAAAAAAAGAATTATTTGCCTTGGATGTCCAAAGTGCTAACAGTCTTGTAAGTTCAATGATATTACCTACTCTCTTTTATAAAGAGAATCAACGTTTGATTTCCCTCTCTCATTATTGTAACTAAAAAAAAAAAAATTGAAAAATGTTGTTTAAACCCTTAGTGCACCTTACTACCAATTGTTAACAAATTATGCAAGATTAAGTCCAAGTATTTACTTAATCAATTTAAAGTAAAAATTCTTCTAAGAAAAATATAAAGTAAAATAATAACCCTGAATTAATGGAATAGAGAAAAAGTGAGAGACCATTAATTAAACTCTACTTTTTACCGTACACTTGTTCATATATCAATTTGTAGTTATTGAATAAAGAAGCCAACGAGAGAAAATTCCATTTGGAGAGATAAAACAAGTATAAAAATATCTAAATTTGTTACTTAGGTGAAACAGTTAAACATAAAATTTTATCAAACGGTTTTTTATTTCTTTTGCTATTACTTAGAATAATGGAAGTGAAAAACATAGACAAGCACTTCAAATTAAAATAGTTTAATTTTTTAATATTTTAATTGACAAAATTAAAATTGTGTGACCTAATTTAAAATATGGTTTAAATTTAGGATTTTTTTTATTAAATTTCCTCCAAAATATATAAATAACTAATCAGTACGAAAAAATTTAACAAAACATGACTTATCCATATATCTTTTGTTTTTATTTAAATATAAAATATAAAATTATAGTAATTATTAATATGTATTTATTATGATGGTACTGTAGTTGTATGGGTAGCTATTTATTCTACTATTTAAAGAAAAAATGATATCCCAGGATTGTAATAAAAAATAAATGGTTAAAAAATATAATAGTAACTTATGAAATTATGAGAATTAAATAAGTTTACCTGATTTTTCTCCCAAAAAAAAAAAATTTACCTGACATACTGTTACGAAATCAAAAAAAAAAAAAAAAATAGAGAAATGTTATATACATAACATTTTTATAACAAATCATAAGTCATATTTTTTTTTATATAAAAAATCATAAATAGTAAGTTATCATAAGTAGTTTTGATTTGAATCAACAACTTAAATTATATTTTTACCTATTTATAACAACTAATAACAACCTACTATTTTTCAAAATAATATAATAATATAATTTGGTTTATATATTTTAGACATTTTGTTTTCTTAAGGTTCAACACCCTTGTAAAAAGTAAACACAGCTAAAAATTTAAATCTTCCTTCCAACTTAAAAATAACTCTGTTTTTATTTATTAAAAAACCAAAAGAAATCAGATCTTTTTATTTGTTTGGCTCGGTTTGGCGACGTTGTTCTGACCATGTTGTTTGTATTTTTTTTAAATACGCATATAGATGAAAAAGTAATTAAGAGTATGATGTTTAAAAACTGTAAACGTGTTTAAACGATGTACGAAACGGGCGGATAGATCAGTCTGCAAGCAAAACATATACTAGGAGTTGGATTTGGTTTTCTTTGAATCGGTCGCTCAGAAATCCCTTTGGCCATATAGATATCTATTCGCAGCCGTTTGTAAGTTTCAATCAGACATTCTAAGCAACTCTTCCTTTGTCTTATCTTTCCATGTTTGGACAGACATTCTCAACCATCGTTAACTCCCGAATATTTTACTTCATTCACACTCTTCATTTTTTTTTTTTTTTTACTTTGCAGTTCTAGTCCTGCAAGTGAGCTCTCGAATTTGTGATTTTTGGTTGAAAAGTTGAAATTGATCAATTTTGGAGAGTTGGGTCCTTGTTATTTCATGATGGGTACTGCTTCTGTTGGGTACCCATTTGGAATCACTGCCCATTCCCATGGAAAAATTGGTGCTTTGCCTCATAGAATGAACTGCTCAAGCTCTGGTTTCCCTCTTAATGTCGAAGTCTCAAGAGTTAATTTTTACCCTTGTTCTGGTTCTGCCATTACTTCTAAGGTATGCTGAACTTTCCTTCTTCTTTTTTTTCATATGCTCTAATATTCTGTTTGGTTGCCAAGAAACTGAGTTAGAGAAGGAAAAAGGTTAGTTTGAGCATATATTGTTTTGTTACACTCATAATTGAAACTTTGTTGGAAACAAATTCTTGAAATGTGTTCAGGCTTGTTAGATTATCCTTGTGGTAACTGATGCGTTTAATTCTTCATTTTGTTATGTTACAGAATCTATTATGACATGGGTGCGTGAAATGTGTTAGACAGTGACATTTTTTATTGACCTGCTAGTAGGAACTCTTTTATTTAGTATCTGGGTTTTTTTTTCTCTTCTTAAAATAAGAAAGATTTATGTGTGAATGAGAAACTAGTTTCCAAAAAATTGTGTTGTACGGAGAATAAAACGAAGGGGAAAAAGTAAAATAAGGGTAGAAATAGCACTTAGAAACTAGAAGGCAGCAAAGTAAATTTACTCTTTAAAATTTCAAAAGGATATTTGGATCCGAGTGAAATTCTAGGATTTGGATCCGACCTGTCCTCTGCTTAGAATTGAAGAAAAAATTAATGACATTGTCTGATATTTCATTTTTCTGCCAAATGATAGACAAATCCTTAACCTCAAAAATCACAACCATGAAGGCGTTGGACCTAAGACCTCATCTCAGAAGGGGAGAGATGCCACTTGACTACAAAGGCCAGTTGTGAAATATAATCTAACATTGAACTAAGTGATGTTTTATTCTATTAGGTGGGTCGGTTGGGACGTTTAGGTAACATTATGAAAGTAAGGTTCCATAATTTAAATCTATGATCATTGGCTGGTAGAAAATGGGAATTTAAGCTAACATTTAATAAACTTTTTTGATAAAGTAAAGAAGATCATTTCTAGATGTGATTGTATCCCTCTATGCTGGTTGGCCATCTTCACTTCATGGTTTTGCAACCAATGGGGCTTCCCAACAAATAAATAATCATCTTAAACTTGTAAGATGATGTCTCTTATCAATTCTGAAGAATTTACGTATGCAGCAGCCCTTTGGTTCTCATGTTTGCTTGCCACAGATGTGCCCTGTAGTAGATAGCTTTTACTTCAACAATCATTTCTTTGAGCATGTACAAAGATGCCATCATAATCAGTTGTCACCAAGTTTCTCACACAAAACCTTTGAAATTAGATCATGAACAGCATCTGGTACTCTTCCTCTATTTGTTATTCTTCAATCAAATCACATATTACTCCCTCTGTCCTGAATTGTTGGTCCTCTATTCCATTTTGGGTAGTCCTCTTTGAAAAGTTAATAAATAAAATTCCTCTCTTACTCCTTACTTTATTTAAAAAGTCAATACCATTCTTTCTCTAGAGTTTAAATTAATGAGGACAGTTTTGGAAACTTGTACCTTTTTAACTAAAAGACAACGCTTTTGAATGATGATCCTTTAAAAATTTGAATTTTCTAAATAAGACCAACAATTTGGGACAGGCAGAATTAGTTAAAAAGATCATGACTGGCACCCTCCAATTATCAACCTATAAAAGTTTGGTTTAGTTGTGAAGTTGGTTCCTGGAATTCAAGAACATCTGAAATGCTATCCTCTGTGTCATGTCTTAGTACATGCTTTTCGAGGAAGCAACATTAACTTTCTTTAGACCTGTAACTACAACTGTTTGAAATCCACTTCTTTCTGCTTGTCTGAGTATGCAATTAGAGGACATGAATGCTTGCCCTTAATAAGGAATTTCCTGGTAGGCCCCTTGTTTAATATTAATGTTTCTTTTCGAAGAAATAGACAACTTTTAATTAGGTTTGGCAGTTTTGCTACACAATTTGGTTGGATCATACATTCAGAAGTATTGTCTACTTAAAGCCTCAAGACCCCACATTCAACACAGCAAAGCCTTGATTAAAATATTTTGGATTTGGTACCTGAAATTTGTTGCCATTCTACTTATTTTAGGATCGCACGTATTATGAAATTATGACCTTCATGTCTCATGTCTCATGTCTGCAACCTTTATCCTTGTAACTATTTCAACTTCCACTATATTACATCTTGTACTTCTTTGTGAGCTAGACTGTTCCAATCTTATCCTCAATTATCTAATTTTACCTTTTCTTGAATGCTTTCCTTTCTAATTTTACCTATTGGTTGTCTTGGCACTCTTAAGCATTGTAAACACTGAGCTCACATACAGTTTGATCTTCATTGGTTATGATCCTTACAATTTGATAATCTATATGATCATTCATTGTTCAACTTTGTTATTATCTGATTTTTCTTGATGCAGGGACTTGTAAGTCCACTAGGTTCTTTACCTGATATTGATGATTTCTTCTGGGAGAAATTCTCAACGCCAATACTTGATGTGATTGAAAACCCAATCAACTTGAAGAATTTGTCTCCTAAGGTAGTTTAAAAGCATTGACACTCTTTTGGTTTATATGTATCATACTAAGCTCACAGCTTCTGTGCTCACTAAAGAGTTGTGTTTGCAGGAACTGAAACAATTAGCTAATGAAATTCGTTTGGAATTGTCTTCCATAATGTCAAGAACTCAAAAACCCTTTAGAGCCAGTTTGGCAGTTGTGGAGCTGACAGTTGCAATACACTATGTTTTCCATGCTCCAATGGATAAGATACTGTGGGATGATGGGGCACAAGTAAGACCATAATCTTTACATTTCTTTCTGTGGGAGTGCGTGGTTGTTGGAGAGGAGTTTAGGGGGAGGAAGCACAGTGATTGCCTGTTATATTCAATCTTATGTGAATGTTGTTAAATAGAAAAATTATGGTGATAACTGAAATCAAAGCAATAGACGTTGGCTATTTCACACCTTATCATTTATATAGGAAAATCATTAATTCATTCTCTTTTGTTTGCAGACATATGCACATAAAATTCTTACAGGAAGGCGGCCCCTCATGCATACAATTCGAGAAAAGAATGGTCTTTCTGGTTTCACATCTCGTTTTGAGAGTGATTATGATCCATTTGGTGCGGGGCATGGTTGCAACAGCATTTCTGCTGGGCTTGGTAATATTTACTTCCCTTCTAATAATTAAATCTCTTTTTGGATGTTGATTTTGATTAATTTGTATGTTAGGCAGTTAAGTTATCAATGTCAGACTGTGACTGTTGAAGCTTTCTTATATATATACTTTCTAAAACTTCATTAGCTCCACTTCAGTTTTGGAACTTTCAATTAAAATCAAAATTTTAATCTTCTAGGTATGGCAATTGCACGTGATATTAAAGGGAAGAGGGAACGTATAGTTACTGTCATCAGCAATGGGACAACTATGGCAGGTCAGGTCTATGAGGCAATGAGTAATGTGGGCTATCTGGACTCAAATATGATAGTGATTTTAAATGACAGCCGTCACTCTTTACACCCCAAGATTGAAAAGGGCCCCAAGACATCCATTAGTGCTCTATCTAGTTCCCTAAGTAGGCTCCAGTCAAGTAAATCCTTCCGGAAATTCAGAGAAGTTGCTAAGGTATTTCTCTGTTTCCCTTCTAATTGACTCAACCTTTGGAGGATTGGAAGATTTTAAACAATCAAACCTACATATTTTGTGACGTTAAATAGATCTATGTTTTCAAAAAGAAAATCCTTTGGTGTGTGTGTGTCTGTACATATATATATATATATATAGAGAGAGAGAGAAAGAGAGAGAGAGAGAGAGATGGGTTCAAGTTACACCTACACCTTTTCTAAACCATTGGATTTAAGTAGATCCAACGGTCAAAAAAATGCACTCATTAATGCTGATATTCTGATAAAGATCTCATTTATTATCATTATTTATAACATTCCATACCTATCTTTAATCCTAAAAATAGGTATATTTTTCCCTCTGCTCTCTCTTTCTCATCCACTACACGTTTCTCTCTCCTCCATTGCTCTTCCACCTCCATTTTCATAAGGTTCCACCTCCACAACCACATAGAATCTGATACAAAAAATCTATGTATCATTGAACAGATAAATTTCTTAATTAATCAAACCATTTCCACCTTTTCATGAAACTCAGTCTCATCATAATCCAAAGCTTTGGGTGGTCCTGTTTAAAAAAAAATTGGTTAGTCTCATTATTTAAAGTGCTCATTGGGAGATAGTAAAAAATGCATAGATCATTTTTGCCCCATTGTGATGTGGCCCCCTAGAGTTGTAGAAAAAGGAAAAACAAACGCTTGGCACTACAATTAGAGCTGATCACTCACTGTGCTTGAAACGTTCATTAAAGTCTGCATCTTTCTTGTCTTTTTTCTCCTTTAGAATCTGCATTCAGAAAACATACACTTCAAAATGCTTGAATAGCTGAAAGCTTATATGGATATAAACATATGGGGTACATTTAAGTTACAACCAAAGGATTTATAACAGTCAGAAATCATGTTTCAATTTACTTACACGCTAGACAAGGATCAAAATGGCAAAGGACCCATTTTTTTAGCAAATGGACCCCTATCAAAAACCCTAGGTAGTAACAAGAATTCCCAGTATCTAAAATGGGTTTTCAATAAACAGTTAGAGACGTGGGAAGCTATCACACTTTGCTTGTTATGGAGTATTTAGAGAGAGCATAATGCCGGGACATTTGAGTGAATTGAATCTACAATTGTTCAGCTCAAAATTTTATTCCTGAAATCTTTTTGGAGTCGGCTAGAACTTTTGGAAAATTCAATTCTTCATCCTTTTTTTTTTTTTTTTTCGATTTTTTGAATCTTAGTAACTTTACATCTTATTTTCAGTTTTCAAGCGCTTCTCTTGTATGCTTCCCATGTGCTTGGCTTCACCCTTTGTTAATAAAATTCTTTGTTATTCATGAAAAAGTAAAAACCCGAATAGCCCATTTACTCAATTTTTGTACCATCTCTTTTGACTTAATTTTCCTTCTAATTAATAGTATCTATCACATATGATTAGAAAAATATATATATGATTCACCAAAAGCTTTGTTAAGTACCAAAAGTTTAGTCTTTCATTAAAAAAAAAAAATCAGATTCTATGTGGCTGTGGAGGTGGAACCTTATGAAAATGGAGGTAGAAGAGCAATGGAGGAGAGAGAAACGTGTAGTGAATGAGAAAGAGAGAGCAGGGAGAAAAATATACTTATTTTTGGGATTAAAGATAGGTATGGAATGTTATAAATAAAGATAATAAATGAGATCCTTATCAGAATATCAACATTAATGAGTGCATTTTTTTGACCATTGGATCTACTTAAATCTAATGGTTTAAAAAATGTGTAACTCTTTAAAGTTACACCAGGTGTAACTTGAACCCATCTCATATATATATATATATATATATCTCATCACTTGGACCCATGAGGTACACAGTAGGTGGTGACTGCCCCTGGGTCCCTTTCCTGCAACCAAAAAGATAAACTAAAGGAAAAATTCCTAACTGAAAATGGGATTTGATTTTCTCTGGGTACTATCCCAAAAGACTTATTTAGCTAAGCTTGAAACCATTTAATGGGGATGCTTTGTTGATCTCTATTCCATGATCATGATCTTGCCTATTTGTAACACTCTGATGTGGCAACTTTTGGTAGTGTTAAATTTCAGATTGGCAGATTTTTGACCTGCTCTTGATGAATGTATATGATGGTCCTTGTGACGTTTGAATATTACATGTGCTCCTGATACTAGCATCTCTATGCTATACGTGCCTTGGGCATAATATTTTTTTTCTTTGGCAGAACATGGTTAATGTCCAGTTAATGGACTGTTTCATGGGCACATAGTACCATTCTTGTAAATTTGGGTATCTTGTCTAATATGGCCGAGGATGATTGAAGTCCAGATAGAACTTCAAAATTTCCTATGAGCCTGAGGCAATCTTGGTGTAAGGGAATAATTTGAGTAATTATAAAATTATATGGGATGTGTTGGAGGCTTTCTGGTTAGAAATGCTTTATGAAAAACTTCATTTTTTATTTTATTTTTTTTTTATTTTATTTTTTTTTTTTTGGAGGCTTTTGAAAATTTAAATGTTCTGCTGCAATAGTTAGCATGCATTGGTAGGCGAATGCATGAATTATCATTTGTATTCTTTTGCCATAAAAGTAACATTTGTTTCTAGTCAGGGTGTTACTAAAAGAATTGGGAGGAGGATGCATGAATTGGCAGCCAAACTTGATGAGTATGCACGTGGTATGATTGGTCCACTGGGATCAACTCTTTTTGAAGAGCTTGGGTTGTATTACATTGGCCCTGTTGATGGGCATAACATTGAAGACCTGATATGCGTTCTGCAAGAAGTAGCATCTCTGGATTCAATGGGTCCTGTGTTGGTTCACGTGATAACAGAGGAAAATCAGGGACCAGAAAATAATCGAAAGAGTGAAATAGCAGAGAAGCAACTTGAAGGTATGTTCAATTTGCTCTGTTCCCCTTGCTGGTGTTTGTTACAATAATCTATTTTTAATTTTCTGCATTAAGTCATGAGATTCACTCAGTCACTTGTGTTACATAGAGCAATAACTGAGCTTGGCATAGCTCACTTTGGTTTTGTTTTGCTTAGCTGGTGCTCATACTTTTCTTTGGACTTAGGTGACATGGATGTGTTGTCCTAGAGCTAAGAGCTTGTTGGTACTCATAAGTTTGTTCAGAAATATAAACCAAATTCTACTTTTATTTAAACATAGGATTAATCATCTACACTTCTGTAATCAACAGTGTTTTTTTTTGTGAAGATGGGGATCATTTAGTGAATTTAGTAGTCATGTAGTTTACCCATCAGGATACAGCCTTATGGTTTGGAGGCTTGGGATGATTTGTAGACCCAGACATCTTGGGTTCAAGCCCTATTAGGAGTTTCCCTGGATTACCTAATACAAGGTTCTGGCAGGTGGGGTTGTGCATTTGTGGTTCACTCCCCAGGATTAGGTCCAAAGGGCCTGCCTTCGTAAGGTTCCACATCATTAAAAAAAAAAAATACTGTCATGTAGCTGATGCCTACATTTTTAAAGTTTTAAATAGAAATCAAGTCAAATATAAACTGAACTACTCAGCTTCTCTCTGGCTTACACTTGGACTCAGGATTGGTCATATATTGAGTAATGAATAGCAGGCGCTAAACCACTCCCTTGTGTCAGCTATGCACAGCAGAGGGTTACTTTTTACATGTTGCTTTCCTCGTGTGATTTTTTCTTTATATACAGAACAAAAAAGTCATCCTCAGTTGGGCTTAACACTTTAATTGCTTTCCCTTTCTCTTGCCTTGCAGATTTAAGTAATTCTGATTTGTTACCATCTAGTATCCACCCATTGACATATAGTGATTGCTTTGCGGAGGCTTTAGTTTTGGAGGCATTGAAGGATAAAGATATTGCGACAGTTCACGCGGGAATGCAAATGGAGCCATCACTTCAACTATTTCAGGAAAAATTTCCAGACAAGTTTTTTGACATGGGAATTGCTGAGCAACATGCAGTTACATTTTCTGCTGGTTTGTCCTGTGGTGGATTGAAGCCATTTTGTATAATCCCTTCCACCTTTCTACAAAGAGCTTATGATCAGGTTCTCCCCCTCCCCCCCCCCCCCCCCCCCCCTCTCCCTCTCTCTCTCCCACCCTCTCTAAACTTTATCATATGGCTCCCCTTGTTTCACATAAAATTTCCTGTGGGGAAAACGTTTTCAGTGAAGTAATTTGTGTTGTTGCAAGCTTTGGGTGTTTGGCTTTAACATGTAAATGCATTCTTATTTTCCTTATGTGTTGTTTAGGTGGTCCATGATGTAGATCGGCAGAGAATTCCAGTGCGATTTGTCATTACTAGTGCAGGACTTGTAGGATCTGATGGCCCAATGCAGTGTGGGGCATTCGATATAACATTCATGTCATGCTTACCAAATATGATAGTCATGGCACCATCCAATGAGGATGAGCTTGTGCACATGGTGGCTACCGCAGCCCAAATTGATGATCAACCGGTGTGCTTCCGGTATCCTAGGGGGGCCATTGTACAGGCAGACTACTCTACATGCAGTGGGATTCCCATAGAGGTAATCTCCTGAACCCCATAAATTTTGGTTATATTACTTTGAAAATCGTTTCAATTACTATTGCTTTGCAAGAGTTTATATTACCTATGATATTCAAAAGTTAAAACTAATGATATGTTCATCATCTATTATTCTTATTGCATTTTTAGTGGTATTAAAAATTCATTTTCAATGCCCCTTGTGTGAAAAAATTGTATTCTAGAGCAGATTGGAAAAGGGAAAGTTCTTGCAGAGGGTAAAGATGTTGCTTTGCTCGGGTATGGGGCAATGGTTCAGAATTGTCTTAAGGCTCGGTCCCTTCTTTCGAAGCTTGGTGTTGAGGTGACAGTGGCTGACGCAAGGTTCTGCAAGCCTCTAGACATTAAGCTTATCAGACAGCTTTGCGAAAATCATGCATTTCTGATCACGGTTGAGGAAGGCTCTATTGGAGGATTTGGATCCCATGTTGCACAGTTCATTGCACTTGATGGAAAACTGGATGGAAGAACTAAGGTAACATTTTTAGTGACATAGATGATGATTAATTCATCTTCCTGTTGAGAGAGAGAGAAGTTGGGCCTTGGGTTAAGTTTTTCTTGGAGTTCATTTGGTAGAGAAAGGATATAGGTGGAGGGGGGGAGGGGGCAACTTGCCAGCTACTGTCCGGATGAGAAACCTAGAGGTTTTAATTAGGGAAGAAAAAAAAAAACTCCATCCCTATAATATATTTTCTTTGTAATGATATTAAAAACTAATCATGCACAACAACAATTGTTTTGGATCGGCTATGAACCTCAATAAAATAGTCAGGGTTGGCCACACTTTAGAGACATTTTTTATTTGGAGCAACCTAAGTAATTTCTGAATTCTATTTTCATTTATGGTTTGGTACAAAGATTGGAAAATACATATATGAAAGTTATGTTTGTGTGCATTTATTTGTGGGTAGTTCCCTTGATGCTCTCTTTGGATCCGTATGGATAAATGGATGTAATCATAATTTCACTGCAATTTTTTTAATGCAATAGTAACATTAAAAATTCTTGTTTAAAATTAGTCATTATTACACTATCACTCAAGTCTAATTTGTATTCTTTTCTTAAATTTTTATGAATCAACTTTTCAAGTGGCGTCCAATTGTGCTACCAGACAACTACATCGAGCATGCATCAGCAGATGAACAGCTTTCTCTGGCCGGGTTGACTGGACATCACATAGCTGCAACAGCACTAAGTTTGCTTGGCCGCAATCGTGAAGCCCTCCTCTTGATGTGCTAGAAAGCTGTACTTATACCGTCCTTGTTGGAATTCTATGATAAATTTGAAGAACGACGCCTAGCAAAGGAAAAGAAGCATTGACGCTACTAGGTTTTTTGGGTTTAGTAATCTTTTCCAATTTGTTAGTATGTATAACAATTATGCACCAAGTATTTAATTGTATAGTAACAATGTCATTATGGAGACACTAGTTTGATATTTTTAAAGTCAAGTCTTATAAATCACCAGCACAGCCCAGTCATGTCATGATCTCACAGGGCATGGAACTTTTATTCTTTTGGCTACAGAATGTTTTAAGGGGATTTACAGTCCCCGGAATTCGAACCCAGACTCTTCCGATGGAACAGAAGCAGAGATAGACAATCGACGGTCAAAACATGAAACTATTGGTTACTTCATTAATCATCAGAAATTAGATACATGTCTCTTGGGTTGAGATCAAGTGTAATACATCACGTGCAATTGCTTTCATTGATTGAGATTGAGAGTTAAAAAAAAGACAAGTTTTAGCCTCTCTTTGGATACAAATTATAAATGAAAATTATTTTACTATTCAATTTATTTTTGCTACTATTCATAGGTCGTACTGTACTTTTTGGTACTATTCATGAGTTTTACTGTATTATTTTAACTAATTTTTATATTTATTTACAGTACTTTCAACAATAAGTTTTAACTTTCAGCAAAATAAGCGATATCCAAACAGAGCTTAATCTCAAACCCTTAAATGAAACAAGTTAAAAAGTGAAGAAAAAATAAAAAAAAGTGAGGAATGGGAGTAATTGCACATGATAATAGGATTTCGGTTTCCCTCGTCCTTTTGTACATTGGAGGTGACATAGGTACATGTCCTAAATTGTTCATGTGTTAGTCCTGTGTCCAGTTCTATACTCTTGTGCATAGGATAAATGCCTCACCCTTAATAAGAAAGATGTCATTTTCACATGAAAAAAGGGAAGCAAAATGGTAATTCATGTGCATCTAATTACATCCTTGACAACAAGAAATCAACAATCTCAACAAAGAATCATCTTACGAGAGAGAATTATTGAATTAAACCAAAATTGATCATGTTAATTGCATAACCAATGATGGGGTAGCACAAGGTTGAATTAGGAATAGGCTTTGGTGCAATGCACTTACCAAAATTATAGTTTTATTTTACACAATGGTGGTACTAGGACTTTTTGTTTGGGAGACTGAATTATGGTAAATTTAAAACACATTCATACACAATTAACTATATAAATCTTAATTTTCTAATAAAAGAGTATGTCATAAGTTATAAATATATTTTAAATAAGATTATTAACTTTAATATATAAGATTAAAAAGAACTTACTACTAGAATTTTTAATGATAAACAAATAAGTTGTATAGTTTGTTGGGGACGTACAAAAAATATTCAAAAAAAAAAAGAATTAACACTTTTTTAATTAGTCAAAAACTAATATATAATCCTCATGGACATAAGAAAATAAAAGAGTAAGACTTAGGTACAGTACTTAGGTGCTGTTCCTTAAGTTTTCTTTTTAAGATTCTGTCATGTGGATTTTTTCTCATAAGAAGAAAGTATATTTTTTAATTAAGTATCCAAATGACTGAATTTTAAGAGCAGAACCTAAGAAATAGTAACTAAAGTACTATACTTAAATTTTGTCCAAAATAGAAATAGTGATAAAATGAACGGTTAAGCATAAGGGTTGTTAAAAACTTTCTTTTTTGAAGGGACCATGCTATTGAAGCCAATTTTTTTAAAATATTTTTTATATTTTAGGTCCATTGGTTCATTTAGCCAATATTCTCTATCTATTTGTTTGCTCAAAATTTTGAGAGGCCAACCGTTCAAGATCATCAAACTCTTCTTGAGTTTCTGGATTACGCTGAAATATAAATGGATACATAACCATATTATTATCAGTTAATCATAACTACAATATTAACATTATATATAGAATGTGTCTTCAATAATTCAATAATATTAGATCTTACAAAAATCTCCCCCACAAGAAATTATAGGGTCCTCTTGTGGACCACGTTATTTGTCCACCATTTCACTAAAAAACTTCCACTTGTTTAAAATTGCTGAGTCAATAATTAATTTCTGTTTAAAAAAATTTTATAACTAACAATTTTAGACAAATGGCAGTTTTTTAGTAGAATGGTAGACCACATCACTTGTCCACCATGTGGAATTTATAATTTCTCCTCCCCCACCCAATCCCCCCCAGCCTCCATAAAAAATAAAATAAAATAAAAACTTTGTATTTTCATAACTGACTTGTGAAAATGATTTACTACCAATGCATGATTGTTTAAACAAATCCATTTTATGATTAGACAAAACACTTAGTCTGTTTTAAACCAATACATCAACAGCGCTAATCTCCTTAGGCTTATTTCAAAGTAATGTCTCACTATCGTCTTTATATGCTCTGAAGGTTATTGAAAAAGTAGCTCGCCATTCCCTATACCTCTCTTGGACAATTGTGTAAATCTTATCCCATGCAAAATCATTATCCTCTGGTCTCCATCCATTCTAATAACATTTAAATTATATTATGTACATAAGCCTTATACAATTTTAAAAATATGTATTAAAAAGCTTTAATTTAATTCGTGGAGTCTATACATACCAAAATTTTATCTTTCATGAAATTTTTATTCTCATGTGGTAAATCTAACCACTTTTCACACCACCAACTTGGCAATGTTGTTCATTTGGAACTTCATTTCTTCGATGAAAGAGCAACGATTGATGTCAATAGGCCATCAAACTTTGTTGAAAACGTAATCGACAACTTGCCATCATTACTCCCACTAACTTTCTTCGCCACCTTTTGTCCTTTTAGAGTTCCTCAACCCCATGTATTGAATCAATACAATAATGAGAAAATGAAAATTCTAATTAACATATGCTATGAATAGAAATTCTAGAAAGATATTCAGTATACATATAAGTGATATAACTTGATGGCTCAGGACGCGGATGGTGAGAATGTGAGGAAATTAAATGGGCATGTAGGTTGTAATGTAGTTGATTCCCCTGATGGCTTAGGCTGTACTTGGGATGGAACTATATATGCTAGACGGTGGTGGCATCCTTGGTAATGATGTAGATGGAACAATGCTTGAACGTGGCGACATACTTTGTTGCTGATGTGAGGACAAGTTAGAACACTAGAGAATACCATCTATGTATGTCATTGAGATGAATAGAGCCATCCAAAATATAGATACCTAATGTAGGAGCCAAATAACCAAAAGATGTTGAAATTGTATATATTGGGCCTATGCCCCAATCCGAGGATATATACTTGTCCAAGAATGATCAAGCAACGTTATTGTGGGAATGATATGAGATGAGGAGATACGAATTGTACATGACAGTCCAAAAGTTGTCCGAGAAGAGAAGTCATATCGGGACTGTGGATCCGAGATCAGTAGGAATATCCTACCACCCTAAGCATCCTACCAGGTGTCATCGCGGTTAGAAATCAGACGCTAGATAAGGAATGAGTAGATGAAGGCTACAAATATCTACTAAGACTGCTACTTCCGCATTAAATGCTTTGCATCTAACTCCCTGACCGCATTAATGTAGAGGTGATATCTGAACAGTGCAAAGTTGGCTACTCCAAAACCTACACTACCAGATAGGGTGTCTGATAGGATAGACACTCAAGTAGTAACGCAGGTGATCAATAAGTGTAAAATCAAGATGCTTGGAAAAGAACTATATAAGAAAGAAGACCCTTCGTGAAGAGGGGACTGGGAATTTAGAAGAGAAAAACACTGTGATATTGGGGGATAAGACTTGTAACCTAATTTGAGGATAATATACATGAACAGATCACCTCGGATAACGCTGAGGACGATTTTTTTTCAACGTAACCTTGTCTCTTTACATTATTTTATCATCCAAACCTAATCCAAAGTTGATTTAATCATCTATAACCCAGTTTTTCAACCCATTCTCTACAAATTTATTGCTTTGAGCTTTTTGAGCCTAAGTCTATCCATGTAATGGGCTAGGAACTCAAATCTAGTCCTTACACCTAAAATTAAAAAATTTACAACCATACAAGCGATAAAGATGAAAGCAAATACCTATAATAAATACATTGACAGTAGCTTGATGATACGAAAATATTACATAAAGTTATTATAGTGAACTATTTGAACCATATTTAAAAAACTATTAACCCATTTGATTTTAGCTCATGTTATGATGATCATCCTAATAAGTTATGAGTGATAAGAAAGGCATACCAAAGTAAGTTTGGATTTTCTTTAGACATTCAAACATGTTCAAAGAATGAAGACTTTGAAATTCGAGCGTCCTTAACATATATGGTCTAAAATTGACATTAAAACTTTACATATATGCTCAATTTTATTATTATTATTTTTTTAATAGAAATATTAGAATACTAATCTTATAACAAATCATTTTTTTGGTGTAGGCGCGGTTCAAACCCTGGATTTCTTATTTAACGACAGAAATATTTATTAGTTGAATTAATTAGAATAATGTGCTCAAGTCTATATTTGACAAAAAAATTATTTGTTTATAGGTTTGTAATTTTTAAAAAAAAATGTCATGTTTATACTTATGTTCATGTTCACATTTGTGTTATTGTTTGTCATGTCTTTAGTTAAATGTTAAATTTAAAAAATTCTCTCTCTCTTTGGGAATAATTCAATAATTGGGAAAAGAAATATTTAAACCTTAGAAGTCTCTGTTAGCAACACCAAGAGGTGCCAACCCTTTCAAATGTCTTAAACTATATATTAGATATAAACAATAAGTTAGAAATCAAGAAATTGTTTCTAAAAAGACAATAAAAATAAAGTATGCATGTTTGAAAATTATAAAAAATAAAAAAAAAACATTTAAGCAAGTAGTTGACATATATTTGATTTTTTGAACCTAAAGATTATTTTGATTAAAATATAATATTCGATAATCAGTACGTCTTAACAGTTGTTGGGAGAAATTGCCGTCAATTATGATAAAACTGTCTAGCCCTAAGCCAACAAGATTAGATTCAACGCTGCAAAACTTTAATTAAAGTTTTTAATGTTCTTGGTAATAACAAATACATTATATTAATTTTTCAAATATATGATGATAATGGAATTGAACTGAGAATGATCTAAATAAATTATTATAGTGATTTGATGAAAACTACAAAGCAATTATCATGGGGACCAACTCAAGTTGGACCCCACACTGAAACAAAGTTAATAGATTGAGTTGAAATCAATCATTTGGAAAGAAAGGCTGTAGAAAATCTGCCTAATGGAAGAGGGAAAAAAATTAAGATTAATATAATAAGTAAGCAACCAACGTTATACTTTTTGAGTAGAAAATTTTTCAAATTCTAAAAATTTGGAATCTTAAGCATCTTAAATTAAAGGAGGAAAAAGTATAAACAGTCTAATAAATTCAAATTTTAATGAAAAAATCATATATACTTGTATCTAAATTTTAGAAAGAAAAAAAAAATATATATATATATATATATATTTATTGATATGTTCAAAATAAATTGAAAACATATATTTTTAATGTTTATGTTTATGATATTTTTATTTAAATTTTATATTTGAAAGATATTCTTAATTTTATATATTTGCAATTTTCATATTTTTCAGAAATAATATATGAAAATTAATAGTAAGATAAAAAAAAAAACATTTAAACACATACATTAATATGAACTTACTTGAATTATTCACATTGAATACTCCAATTCTCCATTGTCATGTTCTCAAAATAACTTCCTTGAGAAGACCAAATTTTTTCATATTGTGTGCCTTAGAATTAAAGAAAACTCTTATTGCTTTCTTTGCTCTCATACAAATCATGCTACACTATTTTTCTTTACTTTCAGTCTCTCACAAATAACATTGCACTCTTTTCTTTTCTCATCAAAATAAGTCTCACAAATTCTCCTTAATTTGTATTTTTTTACAAAAATCTTAGAAAAATCTGAGTAGTATTCAAATAATCCCTTCTGGTGATTTGGTCTGAGGTAGGTTTAGGTGAATTTTAGTCTAAAATAGAAAATTACTTTCTAACAAAAATTAAGTTATTAAACTCTATAGACCTTTGGTGAATGCTCTAAGGAAGTACTTTTGGATTAAAAATCTATCAAGTCATTTACAATATTGCCCTTATATAAGGTTTCTATTAAAAATCTATCATGTACTTTTTTTTTTTCCTAATTTCTAATTTTACTAATTTGACAATTAATACTAATTGTTTATTTATTTAATAACGAATTGACTGTCTTTTATACCAAAGATAATAATTCAGCTTTTCTTCTTCATCAAAATTTAGGAGATAATAGAGTGTAAAACATTTTGCTTGGTTGAAGGAGTTTTTGTTCACCAGTGTAGTTCTCTTTAGAAAATGATCATATCCATTTCAATCAAAATGAAAAGAGTCCATTTCTATAAATATTCAGATTAAACATTACAAATCTAAGCTTTAAAGAATTTCACATTATTTAAAATTTTAATGACGTAAAGTACACAATTAGATGCAAGAAATAAAATCTAAACTTTAAACCTAAGGAAATCCTATTCCATTTTCTAATTCCCCTTTTTTTTTAAAAAAAAAAAAAGAAAAAAAGAAGACAAAGTCTCTCTCAACTGAGATAATGTCATAGTACGAAAATAGAAAGGAGTAATATAGTTTATTAACAAAAGAGCAAAACTTAGGTACAGTACTTAAATATTATTTCTTAAACTCCCATTTTAAGATTTTGCTATATGAATTTTTTCTCATAAAATGAAAGTGTATTTTTTAATTAAGTAGCCACGTGGCTGAATCTTATAAGGAAAATCTAAGAAACAAAAAGCACAGTACCTAGGTTTTATGCTTGACAAAATTACAAAACTCAGCATATTGCATACAAAAAAGTCCTACGCACATAAATACGCATATTGTGAAGTGGGGCCTGGGTGTTATATCACAATGAGAAATGGACAAAGGAAGAACGATAGTCATGATTCATGAAGAGAACTAAGTCTAAGATTAGACTTTGTGTGAAAATTGTCAAATAATCAAAGTTACCATGCATGGTCCACTAAGAAAAACTTCCGAAAATGTTCATTCAAATTCAAAGCTGTAATTACTTCGATACTACCAAAAATACTGGATTGGAAAATTCCACTTCCGCACGAAAGGTCATATGCATAATGCATGTATTGTATGTTTCCACCAAAGCTAGCTCAGGCAAACATCTCATTAAACTTTAGGGAATGCCTTCCCTAGATCAGTCAGTTTGATTAAACTATATATTAAAGAGAAAAGCATAGCTAAACCATTTTCCCCAGGAATAAACCTAGGAAAAAGTACCCATGATCATGAGATTAGTGTTACCAAGAAAATGCTAAAGGTAATTATAAATTATAAATAAAAATTAAACTTATACATTGAAGTGGTCGTGAATGTGCTTATTAGTACCACTTTTTAAAGATATAATGTTAAAATTTTTATTCATAAACTTAAAGAGATGGTACATTATTGCTAAAATAGCAACAAAACAAGAGGGTAAATTCTCTAACCAAGCATCAACATTATATATAGCATGTGAGGCCAATTACCTAGAAAATCAATGCAATAAAGAAACTAGGCAAAAATGCAAAACTGACCCTCTAACTTTTACATTTTTTCATTTCAGTCCTCTAACTTTCAGTTTTGTCAATTCAGTCCTCTAACTTTCAATTTTTGTCAATTTAAGGCTCCGTTATTGCTGCCGTTACTGCTACCGTACCGTTTTGGATGTGGTTGTTTTTTTTTTTTTTTTTTTTTTTTTTTTTTTTTTTTTTGGAATTAAAAGAAAAATCTGAAAAAAAAAAAAAAAAAAGGGATGATTAGCGTATTGGGGGGTCTCTGGAGACATCCGCATTCCGGCAAAGGCTGTGTAAACAGAAGTTTTTCTGTTGAATTTTCTCACTCTGGGGTGGTGGTGATCTGTGGTTCTCTCTCAAGGCTTGCATTTTGTAGGAAAGGGGACACGACGTGGACCGAACTTGCTGTCAGATCTCTCAACACATACCAACAATATGTTGAATACAGTGACATTATATGCCATGATAATCAAGTTTACGTCTTGGCAAGTGATGCTTCAGTGGAAGTCTGGGATTTTAGGAGTGCTTTTCCGACCAAAATCATGAGCATTGATAAACCTTCCACACTACAAAAAGTAGTTGGAAATAGTTTTTTCATACATAATCTTTCACCCAAGTTTTATTTAATCAAGACATCCACTGATTTCTTGTTCATCAAACGGTTTATTGAAGACTTTGTTAATGCAGAAGGACTTGTTGATGAGGATTACGTCCTATATAATTCCGAAATTTGCCCATATCGTACAAAGCTGTTTTATTTTTATAGGTTGTTGATAAACCTTCCACACTACAAAAAGTAGTTGGAAATAGTTTTTTCATACATAATCTTTCACCCAAGTTTTATTTAATCAAGACATCCACTGATTTCTTGTTCATCAAACGGTTTATTGAAGACTTTGTTAATGCAGAAGGACTTGTTGATGAGGATTACGTCCTATATAATTCCGAAATTTGCCCATATCGTACAAAGCTGTTTTATGTTTATAGGTTGAATTTCAGGCAGAACACATGGGAACAGGTTGAATCTTTGAACGATCAGGTTGTGTTTTTGGGCGGAAATCAGTCAATATCACTCTCCAGCCATGATCTTTTGGGTGCATACCAGATTCGGTTTATTTCACTGATGATAGATGGGATGAGATGGATGTGGACGACTCGTATGGTGGCCATGATATTCGGCTTTGTTTTGTTTTGATTCAGGGGAAGTAGAACGACGTCCTTAATTTTTTTTTTTTTTTTTTCCCAGATTTTTCTTTTAATTCCAAATTTTTAATAAAAAAAAATGTAAAACTACGTCGTTTTAATGGGTTTAACGGCAGTAATAACGACAGCAGTAACGGAGTCTCGAATTGACAAAAATTGAAAATTAGAGGACTGAATTGACAAAACTGAAAGTTAGAGGACTGAAATGAAAAAATGTGAAAGTTAAAGGGTCAGTTTTGTATTTTTGCCAAGAAACTAATCTTCTAACCAGGAAAAATGGACAGTCTCATGTCATTGATGTTATCATTGCACACGTCTCATCACAACCCAACGTTATTGATAAACCTGCGGCTATTCACGCTTGCAAATGGGAGGGATCAGGAAATCCCCCTTGTGACAAATGATGCACCAATTTGAGAAAGAGAGAGAGAGTTTTGAATTAGACAGAAGTTACAGATTGGTGTCATTCCAACCCAATAAATAAATATATTGGCAATTGTCTTGTTGCATAACTTACACTTTCAAAAAATTTCAAAATAGAGACGCACACGGTTTAAATCTCTCTCTCTAATTTTAAGTATTGAATTACAAAAATAAAAATCCTAATTAGTGCTATTTTGTGATTGGTGACACTATGAATTTATTGTATCTATAGTATTTTCCATAATATAATTATTGTTGTAGCCACTTGTCATAAAATTGAATGAATATGGCACTTTCAAATTCGATTTTAAGCTAGTTTTTTTTTTTTTTTTTGCTTAATTTACCAACTTTTTTTTGTGTCTCACTGGACTGTTCGCGGGTCCTAAAAAAAAAAAGACTTCTATATTTTGGTTCGACAGCTTATTTCTCAACCAGCCAATGTACATTATTTGCTAGCCCACTCTAATTTTTTTTCAAAAAGTTAGGTAAAATGTATATTCTATAGTTTTTGCTCAAAATGCTCGGTACGGTCAACAGCTATTGTGGGTCCTACTTAATTTTTTTCTACGGTATCTTCAGAAGAAAAAAAAAGCAATTAATTTTTTTTTCTTCTCTTCTCTTTTAACTTTTTTTTATTTTTTATAATACTTTCAACAAAGAATTAAATAAGTCTGTTTGGGTGTTTAGTAGTTTTCAGTAGCTTACATAGTATTGTACAAAAGTATAATTTTTTGCAGTTTTAATGCTAAATATATATGTGACAAAAAGTTAAAAATAAATTTCATTTAAAAAAAAAGTTAGTTAAAATAATAAATAACCTTAGACAGAAAAAAAAAAAAAAAAAAACAAAAAAAAAAAAAAAAAAAAACAAAACAAAACAAAAACAAAAACTAAAAGTTAAATTAGAGGGACCGCGTGCTTTGATTTGCCACATGCAAGATAATCTCTTCTTATGTAGATAGGAAAACAACGGATAGCTTTCATCAAGTACAGCATTACGGCTACCATGATACGAGCATTTGTAGGCCCCTTTTTAGAGACCATATTTTCCATACGATTCACTCAAGAGTCAAGACTAGAGGTCAAGCATAAATTTTATAGTTGTTATATTAAAAACAAAATTGAAGAAGATACGTGTAAAAGTGAAAGAATTTATTGCGGGCAGTGATGGCTGCGGAAGCTGCGGACAGCGTTACAAACATCTATATTTCATGGTTTTTCTTTTGTCTTTTTCTCGTGACTCAAAACTAGTAGCCCGGTTTTTACTGGATTCAGAAACTTTTTTGCGCACGCAAAACCTTTGGCTTGGCCAAATAATAAGGAGGTGTTTACTGCATGTATTTAAAAATATGGATTTTATTATTTAAAAATATACATAGAAATATGCATTAAAAATAAATATATAAAAATATATATAATATTATTTAAAAATTAAAAATATGTTTTTGAGTGAGTGGACCAAATCTCCTTAAAAATTCTGAAAATACTTTTCCGTCGCCAAATGGCAAAGGCGCAATACTGACATCGTTTGACAACCATTATTTCTTCTGGTTCACGTTTGAACTCATCCCCAACAATATGTCACATAAATAGTTATGAAATATTTTGTAAATTTTTGTGTTTATAAACTTCCTCAAAGCAAAGGAAAAACGTAAATGCTATTGAAATCTGATGTACTATCATATCTTAATTAGGTGGCACGTTACAGGTCGTGTTACTCATGCGTGTGTGCGTGGCGTGTAAAACTTGTAGAACCACTTTGTTCCCCACTAGTACGTACACGTGTGCATCAGCTATTGCATTACGATACTGCTGGTGCTCGAACCACCAATACAAGTAGTCCTTTTACTCATTACCTCTTCTAAAGTGCTATATAAGAAAAACTTCAAATCTCTTCTGAAGAAGAAAAAAAATGAAACAAAATTTCACCACGTAGAAACTAAAAACAAGGGCGTTATATAATTATTACATGGTAAGTTTTTAAATTTTTCTACGTAACTTGTAAGTGTAAAACTAAATAAACAACAGCTTATGTCTGCAAATAATAAATTCCATAACGATGCTCTCAGTCAGACATCTTGAATTCAAAGAAATAATATACGAGAAAATTTGTGACCACAACTTTACTACAGCTCGAATATGATTAACTGCTCTAATGTGATTAAATGTAAGTGGTAAAGAAAAAAAAAATGAAAAATTCATATAAAAGTATTAAACAACCAGCCTCATAGTCATGTCATGTCATGTCAGAGTTGCGAAGAAGTACGTTGTGGTTCTAGTATAGAACCTCCACTCATAATACAAGTGATAACATCCCACAAACAAGAGCTTCAACTGCCTTGCTCACCATTCTCACATGCACACGCAGCACACCTACTCTCTACACATACAAGCATTGCATACACAACACACGTACGTCATGAGTCATGACTAGAGTATGAACTATGAACTGAAGTACTATATATAGTGACATGCACGACACATGCAAACGCATGAGATCATTGGCTCATACTTACCTACATAAGCCCTCCTCGCTTCTTCGATATTTATCGAGTAATACGAGACATAATATAAATTTTACTATATAATATTTACAAAACATTAAAAAAAAAAATTTATCCCCAAGTCTTCAAGCTCTATACAATATATATATATATATATATATATGCTATCATAATCATGCATGCAAACAAATTTACACACTCAAATACATGCATAAAGAAACACAAGAAGCAACAAAACAAGGTCACCCATGCCATGCATCCCAAACAATCAAAAGGATTTTTCCATCAACAACAACAACAACAACAGCAACAAAGCATTAAAAGGATTTCCATCACGTGGATTTCCGTTCCAAAATTACACAATACAGCTTGCAATAAATACACAGAAGCTAAAGAGATAGACAGAGAAATACACGTCGGACTACAACATTCCAACATTCCCGGAAACAGAACATTCTAGAAAGAGAGGGAGAGTCAAAGAAGAAAGAAGAAGAAGTGTCAGAAACCTTAATGCTTTCGAAATTTGATATTGTGTTTATGTTTTCGTACGAAACTCACCATCATCATCGTCATCATTCATTCATCACCACCTCGAATCGACTCGAACATACTGTAAATTTCGAGAGACTTTAAAAAACTTCTTTTTTCGTTTTCCATATCTGACGTGGCTTGTAACTAATGAGAGAATGCCACGTCAGACTGTTTCACATCTGTATCCACCGAGCGAGCTGCGTAGGGTTGACAATATCAGGGATGTGGGTCCCTTCGGTCTTCAATATGTTCGCCACCTCACCATAACTCTGGTGCTCCTTCTTCTTCACACTCGGCTCGGCTTCCCTCTTCGACTCATCCGATGATAAACTCCCCACTGGAACCGCCTCGGCTCGAGCCGGGTCGAACTTCTGACCCAACAGCGTACCCCTCGTCAAGAACTCATAAGCCATGTACCCAGCTAGAAGCCGATTCGAAGATTTCAGCTCGATCGGCTTAGAAGCTTGAGCCGGAGCTGGAGCTGGAGCTGGAGCTGGAGCCGAAGCCGAAGCCGTTGAAGCCGACGGTTTTAAAGAATATAAAGCTTCTCTTTCTTTACGTTTTCTTGAGGCCCCAGGTGTCAAAATCCGACGAGAATGATAACTCATCGTAGCCTTTCAACCATGCCACGTCACCACACAACTGTTTCTTAATGGGAGCGGGGGTAAAAGCGTCAATACACGGGTTTTGATATTTGTTTTTGTTTTTTGGAAAGTGTCTGTCTAATCAGTTTTATCGAGAAGTGAGAAAAAGTAGCAAAAAAAACAGGGGAAAGACTAAAAAGACTCGCTGGATGGGTTCGGTTTTGAGTGAAATAAAAAATGAAAAACCGTGGGGTTAAAATGGGCAAAATGACAAAACATGAAAAACATTTTAATAAATAATAAAAACACAGAAAAGAGAAAGTGGGTTGGGTTGGGTTGGGAGGTTAAAATCGGATGGGATTGAAAGAGAAGGGAAGAGAGGCGGTGGGATCTACGGTGATGCCAACGCAGGCGGCGGTTAGAGGCGGAGAGAGTGTTCGTGAAGGGGTCTGATTGAAGAGTGAAGAGGGAAGAGAAGAAATGGATTGAAAAAGAGAGAGAGAGAGGAAAGAGGAGAGAGAGAGGATTGGAGGAATATATAGAGGTGGGGGCGAGAGACTGAAGGAACGGCGTGGTTCATACAATATTTAAGTGCCCGGTTGTTTTACACATCCCCCTTTTGTTCCCAATATTATCTCAAATGCCATCATCTTATGACAAAAGTACCCTCATGCTTTTTGGAGACTATTTTTTTTTTTAATAATTCAAGAGGTGAGATTCTTATTATAAAAACACCCTAACTAATCGAATTACAAAGTTCTTGATTGACTACAATCTTCTTTTAATTCTATTTATAAATGGTGGAATACAACAAAATCTTAAAATATTTTCACAATCTAAGTTATTAATTCACCGTAAATCAAAATAAAATAAAAGAGTAAAATATAGTTAATACCATTAAGATTTATACTAATAGCAATTATATTAAAGATTTTTCAAAACTGACCAATTTAGTCCCTTAATCCAACTTGGATCCTATACAGTTACTCATTTTTTTCCTCTCTCTCTAGTTGTGATTAGGGACCAAGTTAATTAGTTTTAAAAAAATTTAAACCTAACTGACATTAACCTAAACCTCAGAAATGAATTGTATTTTTCCCTAAAATAAAATTATACTCAGATCCATCATAACTTAAATCAATGGTGTTATGAAAATGTTATGGGATTTTGCATGTATAGACTTTCTTCTTTTTTCTTTTTATTTTTTATAAAAGGTTATAAAAGGAGAACTACAATTTAAAATACAAGGTTCTTTAATATTCCCAAAAAATTACTTGCAATTCACATTCCTTGAGAAAATGTGACATTTTCTTGTTGATAAAAGATTTGAACATAATGTGACATATAATTCCTTAGCATGTGTGAAATAAGATTCACTCCATTTCAAAAAGTATTTATTTTATAGTTTAGCTTAAATATAAAAATTTATTTCGTGGTGTTAACTTATGTCTTTTTTCCTTCTAAAAAAAAATAAATAAATAAATAACATTCTATCATATATACGATTAAATAGAAGAATAATATCTTAATAATGAAATGAAAACAATCCTCGTCATATGTGACACTCAACCTATTGACAGATAATTAAAGGAAATGAAACCTTCACTTATATTTTAATGTTCATTAATATAATAATTAATAGCAATAATGTCTCTCTCAAAGAAGAATTGCAATAATGTGTTAGGTAATATCTCATAATTTCCTCAAAAAAAAAGAAAAAAAGAAAAAAGAAAAGAGTCATAACCTTTGTTACTAGAGTTAGGAAGCCCATATACAAATTTGTCTCAGTGAAGCACTCAAGTCTTGAATTGGGTTTACTTGTTCGAGGTCTTTTATTTATTTATTTTATAATTCATAAAAAAAAATCGTAGTTATTAAACCATACTGAAGTAACTGAACATTAAGCGGTATAAATTAGATTCTAAAAATAAAAATAAAAAAAGGTGATATGAATTGAGTTTACTTGTTTAATCGTTGGGTCAATTTTTTTTTTTTTTTTTCTTTTGTTTTTGATGAACCATCGTTGGGTCATTGATTTAACCATTAGATCACTAAAAAGATGAAGATAAACTAAAAAAAATATTCGAAGATGGTATTAATTCAAACATAAATATGCATGTATACCAAACAACGAAAGTAATAAATATTATTATTAAGATCATTTATTCATATATAAAGTTTAATGTGTTTCCATATACAAATATAACAAATGACTAAAAATAGGACCCTTAAATTACTTTCTAACGATTTATTTCAACTGTTTTTCAAAAAAAAAAAAAAAAAACTGTTTATTTCAACTTTTAAAAGTAAAAGACTTAAAAGACCATAAATAAGTGAGTTTTAATTAATTCAATTAGTAAAATTTTTATTGTCTTTTAAGAGATCTGTAATTTGAATCCTACTTACACAAAAAAAAAAAAAAAAACAAATTAGTATTTTGGTCTAATGATAAAAACAAATTATCATGAAACAAATTTCATATATTGAAATACTATCATGTCTATAAAAAAAATAATAAAAAAAGCATAAATAAAAGTGCAAAATTGAATGAAAGAATAGTTATTTGATCGAAATAACTTCTTTCTTTTTTTTCTTTTTTTCTTTTTTTTGGAGAAAGTAATCAAAATAACTTAATATTAAAAAATCAAACAATTCAAATAAAACTGTACGGTTTCATATTTCCCAAAAAGTGCTGATTAATTTTCACTGTTCAATTGATTTTTTTGTAAGAAAATTATTTCTTTCCTATCGATGGAATTTTGTATGGTTCATTGATTTGAAGGCTCAACCAATGATTTAGTATTGGATAATATATATATATATATATATTTTTCTTTTCTTTTCTTTTCTTTTCTTTTCTTGTTATTGCTATTTCCAGTATATTTCCATCTAGTCCATTGTTATTGTCCTTATATTGGCTATTTAAATGAGTTTAGGCAGTTTTATATAATTTGAACTATTTCTATTTTTCTAGAAATTTTTTTTTCTAGGATTACTACTTTTAAATAATATTTCTTTGAGATTTATTTTTTCATTTGTTGGATTCTAGAACATTGTGAATTCAATATTTTTTTATGCTTTTGTTAGTATATAAAAAAAAAATGGATCATAATAAAACTATATCTTAACTTCCTCTATTTAGTTTAGCGTGAACTAGAGTTGTTTTCGATTAAAATTTTATGGAAAACAACTTCATCTCACACAATGCTAAATAAGGAAAACAACTTTATCTCACATGAAGCTAAATAAAGAAAATTAAAAGATATTTTTCTAGCTCATTTTAAAGTCATTACAAAACATAGAAAAATGAGACAGTTTTTTAAAAAATAATTTTTGGAAAATGTTAATGTCAAAACAAACAAAAGGGGGCTATTTTCAAAGATTCAAAAACTCTAATAAAAAGTTATCTACCATAATTTTCTATAAATTTAAAAACAGTTTTATTATTAATTTTTATATTATTTTAATAATCTACCACGTTATGCTCACATTATGTGACTCAATACAAGTATTATAAATTGTACAACAAAATTACAACATGTGACTCAATCATGTACATCAAATTTATTCACATAGTTTATAAGCAAAATTCCATCACTAAAGTTTTTAAAAAGATAAATCACTACTCGGATTAAAATTAATTATCAAAAGTTTCAAAAATTTAAAGGCGTAAATGCACTTTTAGTCCCTACATTTTGGCTTTTTTCCGTTTTAGTCCTTACATTTTAATTTTACCACTTTTAGTCCTTAAATCAATTATCGCATTCCATTTTGGTCCTTTCCGGTAGTAGGCTACCGGAATTTGCTTAGGTGGCAGATGAAACTATTAAAATAATAATAATAAATTTTATTTTACTATTAAAAATGCCACGTCAACTTATAAATTAAAAAAAATTATTTATTAATTTTAACTAAATAAAAAAATTAAAAACAGATAGTTTAAAAAAGAAATTATATTAATTAAATCTCAAAATTCAAACAATCACACCACAACCAACTTTGGTGTTCATCACAATTCCAAACCACAAAACCATATCCCTAACCCTAGACCCAAATACCACCACTCTCCACTCCCTCAAACTCTCTCTCGATCACCACATTCACATCCTAATCCACCACCTCCACCGGCTCTACCTCTCCCAATCCCACCCTTTCCCATCTCAAATAAACGCCGTCCTCCTCTCCTGCCTCCGCGTGGTGCTGGACGGACCAGTTCGTTTCGAAATCGAAGCTAGGTTATGGAGCCGGAATTGGCTACGGCATTTTACATTCCGTTCTACGCTGGACTCACGGTGGGGAAGTATCTGTGGTCGAATTCGAGTGAGGAGGAGCGCGATTGGGTTGGAGGTTGGGTGAAGAAAGAGAGATCGCAGATCTGGGTTTGCTTACCCAAATGAAAATCTCTAAAGATCTCTTTCTCAGGCCAAAACCTCCCTCTCTCTTTCATCTTTTTGAAGCTCTAAAGTCTCTCTCTCTCTCAGATCGTGGATTTGGAAAAATTTCTAAAGCTCTCTCTCGGATCAATGGGTGTGAAGTGGTGGTTGGTCCGGTGGTTAGTGGGGGTGGATCGTTGGATGGGTTTGACGTTGGTGTGGGTTGCAATGGCTTGATGGACTGATCGGTGACAGTGGAGGGGCTGAAGTCGGCGGTGGTTTGGATTTGGGTATAAAGTGTATTTACCTCCAATCTCTCACAGATCAATGGGTTTAAAATTTTTGGGTTTGTTTACAAATTTCTTGAATTTGGGTTTGAAATTTATGGGTTTGTTTCTGGGTTTGATGTTTGTATAGAGGGTTTGATTTTTCGTGATGTTCTGGGTTTGCTAGAGATTGAGGGTTGGGTTTGGGTTTATGTTCTTTGTGTTTTGAATCTTTGAAGGTCTTTTTATTTTGTAGATCTGTGCCCTTTGATTTTACGTGTTCCATGTTGGCATGTTCTTGATTTTTTTAATTTCCTTGGCAACCAAAATTTGAGGAAGAACAGCAACCCAAATTTGAGGAAGAACATGAACATGTTCTTCATGATGACTGGGAAGAACATGAACATGTTCTTCATGATAATGTAAAGAATTTTTTTTTAAAATTTAATTAATATAATTTCTTTTTTAAACTATCTGTTTTTAATTTTTTTTTAATTTAGTTAAAATTAATAAATAATTTTTTTTTAATTTATAAGCTGACGTGGCATTTTTAATAGTAAAATAAAATTTTTTATTATTATTTTAATAGTTTCATCTGCCACCTAAGCAAATTCCGGTAGCCTACTACCGGAAAGGACCAAAATGGAACGCGATAATTGATTTAGGGACTAAAAGTGGTAAAATTAAAATGTAGGGACTAAAACGAAAAAAAGCCAAAATGTAGGGACTAAAAGTGCATTTACGCCAAATTTAAAAGGAATTTCATTGTTTATTTTAGATTATTTAATAATCTGTTGTAATAATTGGTTTTTGATAAAAAAAATTGGTATTACATGTGTAAGGGCTGTTTTTGGATCCTAGGCCTAAAAGGTAAAAGAATTAAGGCTTAAAGAGTCGAATACAAAGAATTTGTAGAAAGTTGGCTAAAAACCAAGTTTCAATGAATTAGACAATGCTCACAATGGATTAAAGATGGAAATAAAACAAAGAAATACAGGTTTTATGCGAAGAAATCCTTCATCAGTAAAGTCCAAAGAGAGTAGTTCTTGAATATATTTCTCTTAGACTTGATTACAATTACAGTTCTTAATGCTACCGTCTTTTTCTTTCCACAGATTCTCAGATGCCCTCTTCTATAATGGTGTCTTTCTTCCTTATATCCCCCTCTTTTGTTTCATCTCCACACTCCACGTGTAGGTCAAGTTACTTGCTTTGATCCCTGTCTCATAAGCACCTTCCTCAAGTCTTTGAAGGTAGCTATAAGGCTGTATATTACTGTTCAGGTATCACCTTCACATTAATGCGGTCAGAGAGTTTGCTTTCCTTTAGATATTTCTTAGCTTCTCTTTGTCCTGTTCCCTCTTGATGTTTATCCTTACCAGTAGAATTGCTTTGAGCGTTGCTCTTGATAGTAGGTCAACCTTTCTAACCTCTACTCTGTTAAGCCTAGGAGGCATTTCTCCTCAAATTGCCTTCCTAAACCCTCATGACCATAATCCATCCGTAACTCACTAACTCGTAATTTCTCATAAACGTATACCTGTCCTCAGACTACTAAATGTCCTCAGACAAGGCCCACGGCCCAATACACATTCCTGGGTCGTTCATCCCTACAACATGATTTACATTAATTATGTAATTTGAAGAAATTTAACCAAAATGACTTTCATAATTTATTTTCATAATAATATATATGATAACTTTTTGTTTTAATTAAATACGAATTGGATTAATATATGCACTCAACTGATGTAATACTAATATTGAAAAGCCAAAATATAATTTCAACTTTTTTTTTAGAGAGTTTTAACCTATAGCGTCCTCTCCTAATAATAGCTCTTATCATCAGATCAAGACATTAATCGATTTTTAGTGTAGGTGGGAATTGAAATTCAGACTTCTTATTCAACTATCAGAGATTTTACCAGTTGAATTAAGTGGAACCCACAAAATATAATTTCAACTTATTTTGAATCTCTTTCTTTTTCAACACAAATAGGCCCAAATTTTGTAATAAACATATTGTTTGACATGAAGCCAACTGTTAACAAGTCGATCTTAATTGGTATGCCAATGTATATTGATATTAAGTGTGTCTTTCATCTATCTAAAAATAAGTGTCAAGTAATTCAATTAGTAAAACACTTTTAATCTCGTTCTTTTTATTTGAAACATTCTAGAGTTAAAGAGGAAAAAGGAAGTTGATATTTATATACATAGGCTTGATGGGCCTATGATGGGCCAAAGAATGCCCACAGAAATTTACATTTTGCATTCTTTTTTTTTAAATTGAATTGGGCCTATTTGATGAATTTATTTTTATTGGCTTGTTTTATTTAAAAATAAGTTATATTGAAATATAGTTGTTGTTAGTAAAAAATAAGATTTTTAAAAAAAATTTTATTTAAACCAAATAAGCAAAATATTTCTAAAAAAAAAGTAAAATAAGCTTACCAAAAAAAAAAAAAACTAAACAAGCAGAGTAACATTCTTAAAAAAAAAATAATAAAAAAAAATAAATAAAATTCAAAGTGACGTGTACTTTCAGTTAACAATGTCTTTTTTTGAGTTTTGGGATGGGTATAAGAAATTACAGTCATGCCCTATCTTTTAGGTGTTTCCCAAAATGGACGCGAAAGGACTAGGACTTTTTTTTTTGGGTGAGAAAAGGACTAGGACATAGTCACATAGCACTGTAGCAGTTTTTATATAGGAGTATTATTTTTTGAGGAATATGGCAGAGTTTATATATGCCCTCCAATTGGAAGAGATTTGGAACTGTTTCAATTTCAATGACAAGAAAACTTTATAAATATATTTCCTTAGGGGGAAGACTTGCAACATTCTTCATAAGTAGTATTTATTTTTTGTGATCAGATTTACATTGCTTTCTCTCGAGATACCGTTAACATTCCAGTTATTCTACTTTCACAATTTCTATCACAAGCATAATTATAATTTTAGATGGATTTTTTTTTTTTTTCTCTAACATTTACAATTGACGACGTTAGAGTTATGACACAAAAATTGTGTTCACAAACTTACTCCTAAAATTACTTGTAATATACACCAATCACAATAAATCTCATTAACAATTATGAAAAAAGATTGTAAAATTTTTTTAGATGTCCTATTTATTGTAAATGGAAACAGGGCTTTAGTAATAATTTTCATTATTCCCAATATAAAAAAATGAGAAAAAAAAGTATTTTTTATTGTTGGGGGTTCCTATCTTTGCCACATTAGCTCATCGGAGGAATAAAGGTACAGAGACCTTCTCTTATGAACTGCAATTCACCCAAGTTCTTTTAGATACCTTGAAAAATACAACAAAATATTAGAAATTACACAGCGCTTTCCAGGGTTCAGGTACTATCTTTAAAACTTACATTTACAAATAGACAAGGTTTCTCTCTAAATTATTTTAAGAAATAAAAAATAAAAAAACTCTTTAAATTTTTTCTATATCTTATTATTGGATATGAATTTTGAAAATTTAACTGTTTGATTACATATTTCTTTTATTTTTAATATATATGTCAAATTTTGTTAAGCTTAGATGCTATTTATTATTCAATCAATAAACTTATTTTTTATACATAATTTTATAACACAAAAACTTAAAATTTAAACATTCGATTAATAACATAGCTATTGATTTTTTATTTTCATGAAATTTTGTAAGCACGGAAGATATAATAAAAAAATGAAATCCAACGTTTAGATTTTCAAAATTTATATTCAATATATATATATATGTATGAAGAGTTTGAAGAGTTTCTCTCCAAACTTGTTTGGAGAGAAATCTTTTCTTTGCTTGAGTAGTGTTACAAGCATAAAGTATTTTACAACATTTTTACAAACTATTGATATAACAAATTTTTACCGATTCTCATTTGAGCTCACTACTAACATAATTTGTTAGTTTTTAGACCCTTGAACACACACTGGTTAACCTAATTTTATTGCCAAGTAGATGGTTAAGAGTTAAGTCAATTATGTAGATCTTTGGTTAAACATAAATCAATCATATCATGTAGCAAAAAAGTAAATAAGACACATATATGATGACCAAAGAAAGCCAATGAAACAATCCAGTTTTAAGTTAAAAATTATGGGGGGAACTATTCCAAGAAGAACAATCCACTATATCAAATAGAAGTTTACAGTCAAGAATATTTAATTCGAAGTAAACTTAGCTATGATTATCAAACTTAGCTCTAAAACTCTCAGACTTCTTTGATGTGGATTTGCTCCAACATGAACCTCCTATTCATGCCTTTGATCTTCAGTATGCTTGATATCTGAAGCTTGGGCTGCAACTTTATTCAACCAATACTTGTAGTATGTGAATGAACTCCGATAGATGCTTGAAAGGGTAGAAGGCACAAAACCTCTCAGATATCAAAAGAGTAGCTCTCTAAGGCTTGAAAAACGTGATTTAGGGTTTTCTTTATATACCGAGTAAGTTTGGACTAAAACCCTAAACGTTTAATGGGCTAATGGGTTTTAATTTAAATCTGCAGATTGTAGTTCAATCAGTTGAGTTTGAGCTCTTCAGATTTTCAATACTTGAACCTATAGCTTGTATGTTCTTGAATTCTAACTTGCAGCACTTTGAGCAATGTCTAAAACACTTCACAGACACTAAGATCTATTTCTAGACAAGCTATGTGCTCGATTTGCCAACACACAAATCATTTAGATACTTAAATATTTAGAACCTAAACATTTATACTTAAATATTTAGAACCTAACATAATTTTTTTACTTACCAATAACCACTCACTACATAAGTAGTTTGTAAAAAAATTGTGAAAAAAATTGTGTCTTTAGCATTTTCCTTACAAATTAACATAAACACCAACCAATTCTTTTACTAACCATTTTTTCCTTAATAATACTCATTATTAGAGAAAAGAAAGAAAAGAAAAGAAAAGAACAAAACAAAACAAAACAAATTATAACATGAGGGACTAATACCATCTTTCTCTCGAAATTCTAGGCAAAACTCAGGGATAAAGGAGGCAAAGGAATTCAAAATAGTTATACTATTATAGTCTTAGTAATAAATTTACAATAGACTAATGAGGAGTAGTATTAGAGTTTTGGAGTGGTTGGACCATGTTTAGAGCACTTCTTCATAGATTACATGCTTGATGCCTACTTCTACTACTTTTTCAACAGCTAGGTAAGTAGCCTTGGCTTCCACCATCAACTGGAGCTTCTATTTTCTTCGTACACACAAATGACTCCTCCTTATGGTTCCTAAATATTGCTGGAATGCAAGCTGTTTCCTCGTCCCTGAATCAAAGTTTACTTTCACAAAAGGGAGGATAGGGAGATCCCATGAATTGCACTATAGGCCTCCTCACCTGCTAAATCCCAAGACATTAGGTGATCACAATACATTTTAATAATTTAACTAATTAAACACACAGAATACCACTTCCCTCTTTGACTGCCTCAATATGGTTCTTGTCATCCATATTATGTCATAACATACTGTAAACACCTCATTTTGCAATCTATATTTAATCTCGGCCAGAGGTAAAATGGTCATTTTACATCTCAAGGGTAAAATTGTAATTTTCACTACTAGATTTCTAAATTCTTCACATAAAAAAATATCTAGAAGTCTTAATGCTCAAAAAGATATGTAATAGGCTCCAATCGGACCAATCGATTGAAAGTTATAGCCAAATCAAATTTCAACGAACAACGTGCATCCTCATGATCAATTCTAATCACATGTGATTATGAACAATTAATTTTCATTTGTTACATGAGTAATTAATTTAAATAAATAATAAAAATAATATGTCATAATGCTATTGGATTAAGTTCATCAAAATTATCATGAGAATGCACACATTTACTTTCTACTTGATGTAATATTTTTAACTATTCAATAAAGTTGTGTTATTTTGAATATGGTTTTCTTATTTTTCATTAAATAAAGTGTCCGTTTGGGATTCACCGATTTTGCTGAAACTGAAAACTTTTTGCTAAAAATACTGTAGATAAATGTAAAAGTTAGCTGAAATAGTATAGTGAGACCCATGAATAATACCAAAAAGTATAGTGAGACCCATGAATAATAATAAAGTAAGCTGAATAGTAAAATAAGTTGACAAAAATAATCTTTGCCAAATGGACACAAAATAAGTAGCGATTTCATTGTAAAACCCTTGATTTAAGAGGGAAAACATAAAAAGGAGCATTAATGTTACTCTACTCGTTGACATGAGTTCAATCCAACCAAAGTTAACGGGTTGGTGCGATCTCTCATAATATCGATTTTGTTGAAATTGAAAACTTTTTGCTAAAAGTACTGTAGATAAAGGTAAAAGTTAGCTGAAATAGTACAGTGAGACCCATGAATAATACCAAAAAGTATAGTGAGACCCATGAATAATAATAAAGTAAACTGAATAGTAAAATAAGTTGACAAAAATAATCTTTGCCAAATAGACACAATATAAGTAGCGATTTCATTGTAAAACCCTTGATTTAGGAGGGAAAACATAAAGAGGAGCATTAACCTTACTCTACTCGTTGACATGAGTTCAGTCCAACCAAAGTTAACGGGTTGGTGTGATCTCTCATAATACTGAGTATTTTTTGATATAGTTAAAAACCTTGTAACTCAATTGATTGGCATTTACTGGTGTTTCCAACTGAAACATCCACGATTCAAATCCCCCACCCCCTACTATCAATGTAATAATAATAATAAAATATATAAAAAAAAAAGAAAAAAAAAAAAAAAAAAAAAAAAAAAAAAAAAAAAAGAAGAGGAATGTGCTATGTTCATGTCAAATTGTTTGCTTTTTATATTTTCTCAAAGTTATAGATTTTTCTCTCATCTTTCTAATCATCAATTTATCATTTTTTTTCTATTCTCAAAATTAATTTTTGTTTTTGGTTCTCAAAGTCGATCTTTTATATTTATATTTTTTGAGTTTCGAATCTTTTTATAATTCTCATTATAAACTTGTGAAATTCTTTTGTTGATATTTTGGCCCTCCCAAATATGAAATTCTGGTTTCATCCTTGCGTGCAAATACTATGTGGCTAACTGATGTACATATGCCCCAAAAAAAAAAAAAAAAATCTAATGTACAAAAATTTGTCCACCTTAAACGTTTTTGAAGAAAAGTGTTTAGTAAATTGTACATCGATCAAAGGATACTGCAATAACTAATGACAAATATATATATATATATATATATTTTTAACCTTTTTATGCAATCTGAATATAAATATCTGATTCCAGAATTGACAAACTAATACAGAAAACCTAAAAGGTTGTTTGGTTAGTTGGAAAAAGTAATGTTTTTTGTTTTCATTTTCAGTTTTTAGTGGGACCAATAAAAAAATTATTTTGTTTAAGAATTTGTACTAAGTTTTCATTTTTAGTACTTTAAAAGTTGAATCTGAATACAAAAAATGAAAACACATTTTTAGCTTTTTTATTTTCATAAAAAACGAATATAATGGCAATTTCATAAATATTGTGCAAATGCAAAGAGCCCCACCTCTTGTAACGTCCTCTCAAGTCCTTTTGTCAATATTTAATTTCATGATACGTCTAAATCCGTTTAGATACAATTTATTTTTGTTAAAATTGAAAACTAAAAATAATGTAGTAAAATAATTTTTAAATGTGTGAATAGTATCGTGGGATCTGTGAACAGTGTATAAACAATGCCTTTTGTTTCTTGCACAGTGCTCACATGCGATGTTACTGTTCATAAACAGTGTCTTTGTCCTCTACATAATGCTCACATGATATTACTGTTTACGTGCTAAAAAAAAAAAAAAAAAAAAACAAAACAAAACAAACCAAACGTGGGTTTGGAAACGTGGTATCCAAACCCACACATCATAATTTGGCTATAAAATATATAGTAATTTGGTTATAAGTTGTTTTCTATTTGGATTCTCAAAAAAAAAAAAATTTGTTTTCTATTTCAAAAAAAAAAAATTGCTTTTTTCACTATTTAATTTCATGCTTAAATCAAAACAATTTACCCAATACCCTCAAATATGAAAATGAGTCATTTTTTCTATATTTAATTTCAGGATTTAAATATAAAAAAGAGAAAATGAAAAGTGAATACACAACCTTTTGGAACTAAACAGGTCAGAACGTTAAAGGACTTCAAACTATGGAATCCATATGGTTCTAAGCCCTTGTGATGGTCAAATGTTTCTGCACTTTCTATGGTTTGAACTTTGATGAACTTGCGTTCTGGTGTCAAATTAAGCATGATTTGATACACGGGTGTTTCAGAAAATATTTGGTGAAGTGGACGAAAAGAGAAGTTAAATAAAGACAGTGGCTCATGAGTCATGACCCAATGGGCTCTGAAATGTAATTTTTGAGGCTTGCCTTCAGCCTCATGCAATCAAGCTTGTTCCCTTGGGAGTGTTAAAAGGCTCCGAAGTTCGAAAGCATGGGTGCACTATTGTTAATCCCTGTTCCCTTACTTTACGCTGATTGAAATTTTAGGATTTGACAAAGATTATCACTCTTCAAGGAGAAATAAACTCGAGATTGACTCAAACTTATATTTTGTCTCAAAAGAAGGAGAAATTATTTAATTCTTCGAAATGACCACAGTAACAATGCATAGTGGTTCTCCCATTTTATAACATTGAGCCATGTGTAAGATTATTCTCTTCAAACCTCTTAAAAATTTTAGCTTTTAAAGTCTCAAATCTCAATCTTTATCTATTTTAATAATTCACTTTAAAATAAACTTAATATCAAATATTTTATTTTTTTAACACTTTATTTAAATATATTTTCTTTATTATTTTTTTATTTTTATTCTTGCTATCTCATCTTTCTCTCTCTTATTCTCCGTCTCTCTCTCTTCTCTCCAGTCTCCACCCACACCTGCTGCATCTCCCTTCTCTGCCACCCACCACCACCTCCAGTTAAAAAAATATCAAACAAGAACTCACAACCCACTGCCAGCCGCCACCACCACCACCACCACCACCACTGGAGGAAAAAAAAAAAAAAAAAACCCACAAAACCTATCACAACCACACCCCCAACGACGACTGGCCACAAAAGCCACCACATAAAAAACACAATCAAAGCCAACAAAACCCATCACCACCACACCCACAACCGGCCACAAAACCCATTACCACCACACCCACAACTGGCCATAAAGCCCATCACCACCACAAAAAAGAGGAAAAAAAATTGAAAGAAAGAAAAAAAGAAAAGAAATAGAGAGAGATATTTTCGGCCATAGCTTTAAAAAAAAAAAAAAGAAAAAAAAAAAAAGGAAGAAGAAAGGAAGAGGAGGTAGGTAAGATCTGGAGAAAAGAGATAAGAAGCTAGACAGAAAAAATAGAGGAACATTTGGTCAGAGAAGAAAGAAAGAGAAAAAATATTTTTTAAAGAGAAGAGGAGAGAGAAAGGAATAAAATAATTTTTTTTATAAGATTAGAGCTATAGTGTGCTGACATTTTACTGTAGCTCCGTTGCTATTTTTTTTTTTAAGTTTAGCATCTTGGATATTTTTTTTTTTTTTGAGAAAGGTTTAGCAACTTTGTTGTAGCTTGCCTTTTGCGGTTTTAGTTGCAAAAATAGCATTATAGCATTTCACGTTTCGGAAAATATATATATATATATATATATTTTTTTTTTTTCCAATGCATGAACAGTAAAATCACTATGCAGGAGATAATTATCATTGTTCATGCACTGTAGTGCACTGTTTATGTAGCACTGTTTATGCATTAAAAAAATAAAAAATGAGTCTCACGGTACTATTTATACATTTAAAAATTATTTTGCTACAGTGTTTTCAGCAACAATCAATTTTCAACAACTTTTAATAACAATAAATTGTATCCAAACGAACCCTTAATCACTAACAAAATCTTAAAAATAAGAAAAGATAAACATTTCTCCTTCACCTTTAGGTCGCTGCCCTTAGCTCCACCACCACCCTCACCAGAGTCTTGAACTCCAGTGCTGGATGGTGTAACTCTCCAATAAAGTCCAAGCGCACTCATTTTCCTTTGTGCATTGTTTAGTGAGAGAGAGAGAGAGAGAGAGAGAGTATTTCAAGCTAATTTAGTTTTGTTTAGTTTTGTTCTTTTTTGCTTTGTGATAATTATAGGTGGGAATTTGTGCGATTGGTTTTAGTTTTTCGTTTGTGTTTATGATTTTGTGTCTAAATACCTTTTTTTTTTTTTTTGTATTTCTTATCCTATTTTATATAATCAGTTAGGGTTGACTCGACCCCAGCTGAAGGCTCCCAAATGGAAGAATTCCTCCTACTAACCAATAGATTATATTATATTTATCTGTATCGTAGTATAATCCAAATAATAATAATAATAATTGTGGGGCCAAGCAATTAGGCAACCCGGCCCACTTCATACCAAGCCCAAGGCCTATGTCGAGGAGAAAAAAACTTCCGAGGACAACGTGAAAAAGTCCGGATCACCCAAGAGGACCGCCGAGGACAACTATGTCCTCGACCAACCCTGACCAGAGGAGGGAGAGTCAACATCCCATCAAAGGCAGCCTCCCAGAGCACCCCAAGAGAAAGAACAAGTATAATGTGCCGATCATGAGAAGACGGTGGAGGAGCAAATCCAAGACAAACTGTCACCTCCACATTAAATGCTCGTTGCTGGCGTTCTGGCTGCATTAATGAAGAAATCACCCCTGAACATTGAAGCCTTGGTAGTTGCAACTCACAGAAGGATGGAAAAACGACTGATGGGACAAGCACTCGAGTAATGACCTGCCTGGTTGACAAATGTAGGGCAATAATCAACTGAAAATAGATACATAATGTAAGAAACTCTTCTGAAAGGGGATCTTTCCAGAGGAGGGGAAAAAGAAAGCTAACTGGTCCTCACTGGAGGGAAGCTCACCAAATTAAGCCAAGAATAAACCTTCTTCATTAAACTCGGTCCACCTCAATTTAGTTGCCATGAACGCCATACTAACCGTTGTCCATTCGCTAAAACTCGGCTTTTTAACCCGCTCTCTACAAATTTATTGTATTGGGCTAGGTGGGCTTGAGTCCACCTCACGAAAAGGAAAAGTGCTCAAGCCCAGTCCCTATAATAATAATAATAATAATAATAAGGCCATTTTTATTGTCCAATAAAATGTATTGTTTATCTATATCATAATGTAAAAATTTAAATTAAGGTCTAACAATTTGAATCAATAAAAATTATTTTTGAAAAGCTATACTCTCTTTAGATGTTGTGCATTTTGTTATTGCATTTCACTTGTAAATTTTCATTTTTTATTTTGAAAATATTTTTCAGAATATTTTCACAAGCTAAGTTATTAATTCACCGCAAATTATAATAAAAATAAAAGGGTAAAAATATAGTTAACACTACTGAGATATAGCAATCAGATCAAAGATTTTTCAAAACTGGCCAATTTAGTCCCTTAATCTAACTTGGACCCTAAACCGTTACTCAATTTTTTCCTCTCTCTAATGGTGATTAGAGGCCAAGTTAATCAGTTTTGAAAAATTTTTAGACTTAGTTGGTATTAGCCCAAATCTTAGGAGTGAAATGTATTTTTCCTTCAAATAAAATTATACTAGGATTCATAATGTGTTAGGTAATATCTCATAATTTCCTCAAAAAAAAAAAAAAAAAAAAAAAAAAGAGAAGGTAATTTCACATAAGAGAGCAAGCCTCATAAATGGATGCTCTAGAACAGTTTGTTTTATGGATTTTCTCAAGCTCGCAAATAAGCGAAAATCCAAAAAATCAGCCCATAAAGAGTCATTTTGCAATAGATCTCTAATTTTTATTTTACTAGAGATAGGAAGCCCATATATAATTGGTCTCAATGAAGCACTCAAGTCATGAATTGGGTTTACTTGTTCGAGGTCTTTTATTTATTTATTTTATAATTCATAAAAAAAAAAAATCGTAGTTATTAAACCATACAGAACGTTAAGCGGTATTAATTAGATTCTTAAAAAAATTATATGAATTGAGTTTACTTGTTTAATCGTTGGGTCATTTTTTTTTTCTTTTGTTTTTGATGAACCATCATTGGGTCATTGATTTAACCATTAGATCACTAATATATATATATATATATATATATATTAATCAATACATAAAAAAATGAAGATAAACTAAAAAAAATATTTGAAGATGGTATTAATTCAAACATAAATATGCATGTATACCAAACAATGAAAGTAATAAATATTATTATTAAGATCATTTATTCAAACATAAAGTTTAATGTGTTTCCATATACAAATATAACAAATGACTAAAAATAGGACCCTTAAATTACTTTCTAACTATTTATTTCAACTGTTTCTCAAAAAAAAAAAAAAAACTATTTATTTCAACTTTTAAAAGTAAAAGATTTAAAAGATCATAAATAGGTGAGTTCTAGTTAGCTCAATTAGTAAAAAAATTATTGCCTTATAAGAGATCTGCTATTTGAACCCTACTTACACAAAAAACAAATGGCGTAAATGCACTTTTAATCCCTACATTTTGGCTTTTTTCCGTTTTAGTCCCTACATTTTAATTTAACCACTTTTAGTCCCTAAATCAATTATCGCATTCCATTTTAGTCTTTTCCGGTAGTAGGTTACCGGAATTTGCTTAGGTGGCAGATGAAACTATTAAAATAATAATAAATTTTATTTTACTATTAAAAATGCCACGTCAGCTTATAAATTAAAAAAAATTATTTATTAATTTTAACTAAATAAAAAAAATTAAAAACAGATAGTTTAAAAAAGAAATTCTATTAATTAAATCTCAAAATTCAAACAATCACACCAAAGCTAACTTTGGTGTTCATCACAATTCCAAACCACAAAACCGTATCCCTAACCCTAGACCTAAATACCACCACTCTCCACTCCCTCAAACTCTCTCTCGATCACCACACTCACATCCCAATCCACCACCCCCACCGGCTCTACCTCTCCCAATCCCACCCTCTCCCATCTCAAAATGACGCCGTCCTTCTCTCCTGCCTCCGCGTGGTGCTGGACGGACCAGTTCGTTTCGAAATCGGAGCTAGGTTATGGAGCTAGAATTGGCTACGGCATTTTACATTCCGTTCTACGCTGGACTCACGGTGGGGAAGTATCTATGGTCGAATTCGAGTGAGGAGGAGCGCGATTGGGTTGGAGGTTGGGTGAAGAAAGAGAGATCGCAGATCTGGGTTTGCTTACCCTAACGAAAATCTCTAAAGATCTCTTTCTCAGGCCAAAATCTCCCTCTCTCTTTCATCTTTTTGAAGCTCTAAAGTCTCTCTCTCTCTCAGATCGTGGATTTGGAAAAATTTCTAAAGCTCTCTCTCGGATCAATGGTTGTGAAGTGGTGGTTGGTCTGGTGGTCAGTGGGGGTGGATCTTTGGATGGGTTTGACGTTGGTGTGGGTTGCAATGACTTGATGGACTGATCGGTGACAGTGGAGGGGCTGAAGTCGGCGGTGGTTTGGATTTGGGTTTAAAGTGTATTTACCTCCAATCTCTCACAGATCAATGGGTTTAAAATTTTTGGGTTTGTTTACAAATTTCTTGAATTTGGGTTTGAAATTTATGGGTTTGTTTCTGGGTTTGATGTTTGTATGGAGGGTTTGATTTTTCGTGATGTTCTGGGTTTGCTAGAGATTGAGGGTTGGGTTTGGGTTTATGTTCTTTGTGTTTTGAATCTTTGAAGGTCTTTGTATTTTGTAGATCTGTGCCCTTTGATTTTACGTGTTCCATGTTGGCATGTTCTTGATTTTTTTAATTTCTTTGGCAACCAAAATTTGAGGAAGAACAGCAACCCAAATTTGAGGAAGAACATGAACATGTTCTTCATGATAATGTAAAGATTTTTTTTTTAATTTAATTAATATAATTTCTTTTTTAAACTATCTATTTTTAATTTTTTTTATTTAGTTAAAATTAATAAATAATTTTTTTTAATTTATAAGCTGACGTGGCATTTTTAATAGTAAAATAAAATTTTTTATTATTATTTTAATAGTTTCATCTGTCACCTAAGCAAATTCTGGTAGCCTACTACCGGAAAGGACCAAAATGGAACGCGATAATTGATTTAGGGACTAAAGTGGTAAAATTAAAATGTAGGGACTAAAACAAAAGAAAGCCAAAATGTAGGGACTAAAAGTGCATTTACACCAAAACAAATTAGTATTTTGGTCTAATGATAAAGATAAATTATTATGAAGCAAATGTCATATATTGAAATATTATCATGTCTATAAATAATAATAATAAAAAAAAATCATAAATAAAAGTGCAAAATTGAATGAAAGAATAGTTATTTGATCAAAATAAATTAATATTAAAAAATCAATAGATTCAAATAAAACTATACGGTTTCGTATTTCTAAAAAAGTGCTGATTTTCATTGTTCAATCGATTTTTTTGTAAGAAAATTATTTCTTTCCTATCGATGGAATTTTGTATAGTTCATTGATTTGAAGGCTCAACCAATGATTTAGTATCGGATAATATATATATATATATATATTTTTTTTTTCTTTTTCTTTTTCTTTTTTTGTTATTGCTATTTCCAATAAATTTCCATCTAGTCCATTGTTATTTTCCTTATATTGGCTATTTAAATGAGTTTAGGGCCTTTAGGCAGTTTTATATAATTTGAACTATTCCTATTTTTCTTGAAATTTTTTTCTAGGATTACTACTTTTAAATAATATTTCTTTGAGATTTATTTTTTCATTTGTTGGATTCTAGAACATTGTGAATTTGAACTATTCCTATTTTTCTTGAAATTTTTTTCTAGGATTACTACTTTTAAATAATATTTCTTTGAGATTTATTTTTTTCATTTGTTAGATTCCAGAACATTGTGAATTCAATATTTTTTTATGCATTTGTTAGTATATAAAAAAATGGATCAAAAGAAAACTATCTCTTAACTTCCTCTATGTAGTTTGGAACTAGAGTTGTTTTCGGTTAAAATTTTATGGGAAAGAACTTCATCTCACACAAAGCTAAATAAGAAAAACAACTTTATCTCACACAAAGTTAAATAAGGAAATTTAAAAGATAATTTTCTAGCTCATTTTAAAGTCATTACAAAACATAAAAAAATGAGACAGTTTTCTAAAAAATAATTTTTGGAAAATGTTAATGTCAAAACAAACAAAGGGAGGCTATTTTCAAAGATTCAAAAACTCTAATAAAAAGTTATCTACCATAATTTTCTATAAATTTAAAAACAGTTTCATTATTAATTTTTATATTATTTTAATAATCTACCACGTTATGCTCACATTGTGTGACTCAATACAAGTATTATAAATTGTACGACAAAATTGCACCATGTGACTCAATTATGTACATCAAATTTATTCACATAGTTTATAAGCAAAATTCCATCACTAAAGTTTTTAAAAAGATAAATCACTACTTGGATTAAAATTAATTATCAAAAGTTTCGAGAAATTTAAAAGGAATTTCATTGTTTTTTTAAAATTATTTAATAATCTGTTGTAATAATTGGTTTTTGATAAAAATTTTGTATTACATGATTAACATTAATTATGTAATTTGAAGAAATTTAATCAAAATGACTTTCATTATTTATTTTAATAATAATATATATGATAATTTTTTGTTTTAATTAAATACAAATTGGATTAATATATGCACTCAACTGATGTAATACTAAGATTGAAAAGTCAAAATATAATTTCAACTTTTTTTTTTAGAGAGTTTTAACCTATAACGTCCGCTTCTAATAATAACTTTTATCATCAGACTAAAACATTAATCCGTTTTTGGTGTAGGTGGAAATTGAACTTCAAATTTTTTATTCAACCATTAAAGACTTTACCAGTTGAGTTAACTGGAACCCATAAAATATAATTTCAATTTTTTTTGAATCTCTTTCTTTTTCAACACAAATAGGACCGAATTTTGTAATAAACATATTGTTTGACATGAAGCCAACTGTTAACAAGTCGATCGTAATTGGTATGCCAATGTATATTGATATTAAGTGTGTGTCTTTCATCTATCTAAAAATAAAGGCTAGTCTGGTAACAGTGTTTAAGTATTATTGTTCAGTTTTCAGTATTTTGAAAATACGTATTTGAGTGTTATAAAAATATGTGTTAGAAGTATTATTGTTGTTTAAACACTGAGAACTGTTGTTTAAACAACAATGCCAAAGAGCCCCTAAGTTTCAAGTAAAATTTTTTTTTTTTTTTGAATGAATAAGTGTCAAGTAATTCAATTAGTAAAACACTTTTAATCTCATTCAGAATATTTGAAACATTCTAGTGTTAAAGAGGAAAAAGGAAGTTGATATTTATATCCATAGGCTTGATGGGCCTATGATGGGCCCAAAGAATGCCCACAGAAATTTACATTTTGTATTTTTTTTATTACATGGAATTGGGCCTATTTGATGAATTTATTTTTATTGGCTTGTTTTATTTAAAAATAAGTTATATTGAAATATAGTTGTAGTTAGTAAAAAATAAGATTTTTAAAAAAATTTCTATTTAAACCAAATAAGTAAAATATTTCTATAAAAAAAAAAAAAGTAAAATAAGCTTACCAAAAAAAAAAAAAAAAAAAAAAACTACACAAGCAGAGTAACATTCTTAAAAAAAAAAATTCAAAGTGACGTGTAGTTTCAGTTACAATGTCTTTTTTTAAGTTTAGGGATGGGTATAGGAAATTACAGTCATGCCCTATCTTTTATGTGTTTCCCAAAATGGACGCGAAAGGACTTGGACCTTTTTTTTTGGGTGGGAAAAGGTCCAAAAGGACCAGGACATAGTCACATAGCACTGTAGCAGTTTTTATATATTATTTTTTGAGGAATATGGCGGAGTTTATATATGCCCTCCAATCGGAAGAGATTTGGAACAGTTTCAATTTTGATGACAAGAAGACTTTATAAATTTATATTCCCTTAGATGGTAGACTAGCAACATTTATCATAGTATTTATTTTTTGTGATCAGATTAACATCGTTTTCTCTTGAGATGCCATTAACATTCCAGTTATTCTACTTTCACAATTTTTATGACAAGCATAATTATGATTTTAGATGGATCTATTATTTTTTTCCTCTATCATTTACAGTTGACCATGTTAGAGTTATGGTACAAAAATTGTGTTCGCAAACTTACTCCTAAAATTACTTGTAATATACACCAATCGTAATGAATTTTGTTAACAATTATAAAAAAAAAAAAAAAATTGTAAAAATTTTTTAGATGTCCTTTGTAAATGGAAACAGGGCTTTAGTAATTATTTTTCATTATTCCCAATAAAAAGAAAGAGAAAAATTTTATTTTTCATTGTTGGGGGTTCCTATCTTTGCCACATCAGCTCATTGGAGGAATAAAGGTACAATGACCTTCTAAATTAGTTTAGAAAAAAAAAACTCCTTAAATTCCTCCAATATTTTGATTATTGGATATGAATTTTGAAAATTTAATAATTTGATTACATGTTCTTTTTATTTTTAACATGTATGTCAAATTTTGTTCAACTTAAATGCTATTTATAATTCAATCAATAAATTTATTTTTTATGCGTAATTTTATAACACAAAAACATAAAATTTAAACATTTGATTGATGACATAGTTATTGATTTTTTATCTTCATAAAATTTTGTAAGCATGAAAGATATAATAAAAAAATGAAGCCCAGTGTTTAGATTTTCAAAATTCATATTCAATATAATATATATATATATATATATATGAAGAGTTTGAAAAGTTTCTCTCCAAACTAGTTTGGTTGGAAATTTTTTTCTTTACTTGAGTAATGCTACAGGCATAAAGTATTTTACAATATTTTTACAAACTATTAATATGACAAATTCTTACTAGTTCTCATTTGAGCTCACTACAAACATAATTTGTTAGTTTTTAGACCCCTGTACACACAGTGTTTAACCTAATTTTATTGCCAAGTCAATTATGTAGATCTTAAGTTAAACATAAATCAATCATATCATGTAGCAAAAAAGTAAATAAGACACATATATGATGATCCAGGAAAGCCAATGAAACAATCCAGTTTTAAGGTAAAAAGTCTGAGGGGAATTATTCCAAGAAGAACAATCCACTATATCAAATAGAAGTTTACAGTCAAGAATATTTAATTCGTAGCGAACTTAACTATGATTATCAAACCTAACTCTAAAACCCTTAGACTTCTTTGATGTGGATATGCACCAACATAAACCTCCAATTCATGTCTTTGATCTTCAGTACACTTGATATATGAAGCTTGGGCTACAACTTTATTCCATCGGTACTTGTAGTATGTGAATGAACTCCGATAGATGCTTGAAAGGGTAGAAGACACAAAACCTCTTAGATCTCAAAAGAGAAACTCTCCAAGACTTGAAAAATGTGTTTTAGGGTTTTTCTTATATACCAAGTAAGTTTGGACTGAAGCCCTAAACATTTAATGGACTAATGGGCTTTAATTCAAATTTGCAGATCGCGGTTCGATAGGTTGAGCACTTGAGCTTTTCAGATTTTCAATACTTGAACGTATAGCTTGTATGTTCTTGAATTTTGACTTGCAGCACTTTGAACAATGTCTAAAACACTTCATAGGCATTAAGATCTATTTTTAGACAACTTTATGTGCTCGGTATGCCAACACACAAATCATTTAGAACCTAAACATTTATACTTAAATATTTAGAACCTAACATAATTTTTTTACTTACCAATAACTACTCACTACATAAGCAGTTTGTAAAAAAATTGGGAAAAAAATTGTGTCTTTAGCATTTTCCTTACAAATTTACATAAACTCCAACCAATTCTTTTACTAACCATTTTTTCCTTAATAATACTTATTATTAGAGAAAAGAAAAGAAAAGAACCAAAACAAAACAAATTACAACATGAGAGACTAATACCATCTCTCTCTTGAAATTCCAGGCAAAACTCAGGGATAAAGGAGGCAAAGGAATTCAAAATAGTTATACTATTATAGTCTTAGTAATAAATTTACAATAGACCAATGAGGAGTAGTATTAGAGTTTTGGAGTGGTTGGACCATGTTTAGAGCACTTCTCCATAGATTAAATGCTTGATACCTACTTCCACTACTTTTTCAACAGCTAAGTAAGTAGCCTTGGCTTCCACCACTAACTGGATCTTCTATTGTCTTTGTACACACAAATGACTTCTCCGTATGGTTCCTAAATATTGCTGGAATGCAAGCTGTTTCCTTGTCCCTAAATCAAAGTTTACTTTCACAAAAGGGGGATAGGGAGATCCCATGAATTGCACTATAGGCCTCCTCACCTGCAAAATCCCAAGACATTAGGTGATCACAATACATTTTAATAATTTGACTAATTAAGCACATAGGATACCACTTTCCTTTCTAACTGCCTCAGGATATGGTTTCTTGTCATCCATATTATGTCATAACATACTGTAAACACCTAATTTTGAACCCACATTTAATCTTAGACAGAGGTAAAATGGTCATTTTATATCACAGGGGTAAAATTGTAATTTTCACTACTAGATTTCTAAATTCTTCACATAATATATATATATATATATATATATTTAGAAGTCTTAATGCTCAAAAAGATACGTAATAGGCTCCAATCGGACCACTTGATTGAAAGTTAAAGCCAAATCAAATTTCAATGAACAACGTGCATCCTCATGATCAATTCTAATCACATGCGATAATGAACAATTAATTTTAGTTTGTTACATTCTTCTCAAAAAAAAAAAAAAAAAATCAGTTTGTTACATGAGTAATTAATTTAAATAAATAATAAAAATAATATGTCATAATGCTATTGGATTAAGTGCATAAAAATTATCATGAGAATGCACACATTTACTTTCTACTTGATGTAATATTTTTAACTATTCAATAAAGTTGTGTCCTTTTTAATATGGTTTTCCTATTTTTCATTAAATAAAATAAATAGTGACTTCAGTGTAAAATCCTTGATTTAGGAGGGAAAACATAAAGAGAAGCATTAATGTTACTCTACCCGTTGATGTGAGTTTAGCCCAACCAAAGTTAACGGGCTGGTGCGATCTCTCATAATACTGAGTATTTTTTGATATAGTTAAAAACCTTGTAATTCAATTGATTGACATTTACTGGTGTTTCCAACTAAAACATCTACGGTTCGAATCCCCTACCCCCTACTATCAATGTAAAAAAAAAAAAAAAAAAAAAAAAGATGAGTATTTTCGATATAGTTAATTTGAATGTGCCATGTTCATGTCAAATTGTTTGCTTTTTATATTTTCTCAAAGTTATAGATTTTTCTCTCATCTTTCTAATCATTAATTTATCATTTTTTCTATTCTTAAAATTAATTTTTGTTTTTGGTTCTCAAAGTTGATCTTTTAAATTTAAATTTTTTGAGTTTCGAATTAGGCACTGTTGGAGAAATTACCAATAAAATGATATATTAATTACAATAAAAATATAAATATAAAAGAACAATGTCGGACTGAGACATTGAAATCTTGCTCTCTTTAAGGAGATTCAAGCCCTCTGTGGTTGGCAAAGTCTAGAAACCGATGTAGTAGAAATTTACGTCTGACTTGTCCCCTTCAGGATACAATAGCTCAACAGTTCGTTGTATAACTCGGACCAACACTGCATAAGTGCTTGAGCTCAAAGCTCCACCAAAAAGAAACATCTTTCTTTGGCCCGAAATCTCTCAAGTATTTAGGAGTATTATTGAATTCACTCTCTCACACAATACTCTTTATTTTAACTATATCTCTTCATTCACTCTTGATATAAAATTAGTCTGTAACATAGCCATATATATAGTCTTCCAATCCTTCTCATAACCTACATGTTATCTATTAGTTTAGATAACTCTTTTAAATTTATTTAGTTTAACTTACATACAAGTTAACTATTTCTTTAACAAATTCCACTATAACTCATCTCTTTATTAATTTTCAGTTAATTTAAGTGTTAATGTAATTTAATTTAAAATGCACTAACAAGTGCGAGATAGGATATGACAACATAATTTTATACAAATAAGAGAATTTAGGGAAGCACTTTTTTTTTTTTTTTTGAGAAAGAGAACTATAATTTTATTTGACAAAAGGCCGATTCGGCTTGAATTACAGCGGAGAGGTGTGGAGGAACATCCTCCATCCACACCGATAACTCGCTAACATGTCTTGCATTTCTAGCAATGTTTTGAGCTGCACTATTACCCTCTCTTTTTACATGACTAAACTCCACGAATTCAAACTGGTTTGCTAACCTCTTTGCATCGTTAACCAAGTATCCGTAGTCCACCAGCAATGATACCTCACACATTAGGGCATCTATAGTGTTCTTGGAATTACCCTTGAGGACAATAGGTGAGAGACTGAAATCTAGAGCCAATCTGAGTGCTCTCTTAGCTACAATCAGTTCCACAGTAGTAACCGCATAGGGTAAAGTGATTTTCTCGTCCATGAAAGCTACGACTTGACCCTTGTTATCTCGAATTACAACTCCTACACCCACATAGTTTTCTTCTCGGAAAATAGCATCATCAGAGTTCACCTTCAGGATCGGCCATGGAGATGGTTTCCAGATGGCACGGTGTGGAGGTTGATTGGACTGATCCGGCTCATTACCCTTAATTGCTGTTGTTAAGAGTTTTTCTTGTCTGGAATATTAACCATATTAAAACACTTGCCGTTGGGATTGCTGGAATTAGAGTTAATAGGAGCAATAATTGGTGAGCTGTAATGCGTGGGTAAGGTTGCTTCAATATCACTTATTTTTGCTACCAATGTATCACTCTTTACTTCCACAACCGAAATAAGAGGTGCATTAAACTGCATGGACTCGTTAATGATTGGCTTGGATTTTGGACTTCCCATAGTAGTTGTAGAGCTTGAAACCACTGCCAACTTTGAACACAATGTCAGCAGTAATGAGGAATCAATCCCACAAAACTTGGTTTCCATAACTGATGTAACATCCGCTTCATCGTTGCAACATTTTCTTGCACCATTTCATTGCCGCCTCCCTCAATTGAAGCTGCAACGTCAGATTCACTATTGTCGGCAGCATCCTGAGATAAGGTCCTCTCAAACATCCCAGGCACCACAATTACACCTTTACTTGTTGAATGGTGTGGAGAAGCTTGAAGTGATGGACTAACTTGTTGTACTGAAACCCGTAGGTTGCCTTTGCTTTGAGTCCCTAGTTCACAACTCTTGTCATCATGACTCAGCTTGCCACGCCAATAGCAAAGATACAAGATGAACTTCTGAGATCGCTGATCATTTCGAAGGGTAAAACCTGAATCCTCCCTCTCTAAGAGAGACATATTTCACCAAGTATCTATGAGTTCCTCCATTAAGACAAGTTGGAAGAAAAAAATGAAAAGGAACTGCATACAAAAGGAGACAAAAAACTGCTTCCCTTACTCCCACAAGCTCTAGAGATAAACTTGTGATCCCTAGAGAGACAAAAGCAAAACACTCCTTTGTAAGGAAGGGACAAGGAACTTCTACTGCCTAAGAGAAGAGGGAGTACCCAACTTTCTTAGCTACAGAGAGACTATTTGATATCTTTAGCGTGGAAATATTGATTATATTAGGGAAGCACTTTAGAGTTAAGAGAAATTGCTACAAAATTTATAACACCTTGACATATAGATGATTAACTTGAAATTTATAAAGAAACAGTTATTGAGTTTTTCATTTTATTTATATTTTGTAAACATTAAATAGGCGTAAGTTCTATTTTTCACATATTAATTTATTCTTGAATCTTTTTTATAATTCTCATTATAAACCTGTGAAATTCTTTGGTTCATATTTTCTCCCTCCCAAATATGAAAATCTGGTTTCATCCTTGCGTGCAAATACTATATGGCTAACTGATGAACATAACTACATATACCAAAAAAAAAAAAAAAAAAAAGAATCTAATGTACAAAAATTTGTCTACGTTAAATGTTTTTGAAGAAAAGTGTTTAGTAACTTGTACATCGATCAAAGGATACTGCAATAACTAAGAACTAATTTTTTTTTAAAAACCTTTTTATGCAATCTGAATATAAATATCTGATTCCAGAATTGAAAAACCAATACAGAAAACCTACAAGGTTGTTTGGTTAGTTGGAAAAAGTAACGTTTTTTGTCTTCATTTTCAATTTTCAGTGAGACTCACCACAAAAAACTTGTTTGGTTTAAGAACTTGTACTAAGTTTTCATTTTCAATATCTTAAAAGTTAGATCTGAATACAAAAAATGAAAAACACATATTCAACATTTTCATTTTTATAGAAACAAATATAGTGGCAATTTCGTGCAAACGCAAAGGGCCCCACCTCTTGTACCATCTTCCCAAGTCTTTTTTTTTTCTCTCAAGATACATCATAATTTGGCTATAAAATACATCATAATTTGGGTATAAGTTATTTTCTATTTCAAAAAAAAGTTATTTTTTTCACTATTTAATTTCATGCTTAATTTAAAACAACTTACCAAACACCCTCAAATGTGAAAATAAGTCATTTTTTTCTATATATAATTTCAGGATTTAAATATAAAAAAGAGAAAATAAAAGTGAATACACCACTTTTTGGAACCAAACAGGCCAGAACGTTAAAGGACTTCAAACTATGGAATCCATAGGGTTCTAAGCCCTTGTGATGGTCAAATGTTTCTGCACTTTCTATGGTTTGAACTTTGATGAACTAGTTTACCAAAAAAAACTTTGATGAACTTGTGTTCTTGTGTGTCAGCTGTTAAGAAAATATTTGGTGAAGTGGACGAAAAGAGAAGTTAAACACAGACAGTGGCTCACGAGTCATGACCCAATGGGCTCTAAAATGTAATTTTGATGCTTGCCTTCAGCCTCATGCGATCAAGCCCGTTCCCTCAGGAGTGTTAAAAGGCTCCGCAGTCCGAAAGCAGATGGGTGTACTATTCCTGATCCCTGTTCTCATACTTACCGCTGATTGAATTTTAGGATTTGACAAAGATTATCACTCTTCGAGGAGAATCAAACTCATATTTTGTCTCAAAAGTAGGAGAAATTATTTAATTCTTCGAAATGACCACAGTAACAATGCATAGTGATTCTCCCATGCCATGTGTAATAATCTATTGAGTGAAATCTTTATCACTAACATAGTCTTAAAAATAAGAAAAAATAAACCTTTCTCCTTCATCTTTAGATCACTGCCCTTAGCTCCACCACTAGAGTCTTGAACTCCGGTGCTGGATGGTGCAACTCTCCAATAAAGTCCAAGAAATTTTGCACTCATTTTCCTTTGTGCATTAGAGAGAGAGACAGAGACAGAGAGTATTTCAAGCTAATTTAGTTTTGTTCTTTTTTGCTTTGTGATAATTATAGGTGGGAATTTGTGCGACTGGTTTTAATTTTTCGTTTGTGTTTATGATTTTGCTTCTAAATACTTTTTTGTTGCGTTTCTTATGTTATTTTATATAAATCAATTGGGGTTGACTCAACCCCAGCTTAAGGCTCCCAAATGAAAGAATCCTCCTACTAACCAATAGAATATATTATATTTATCGGTCTTGTAGTGTAATCCAAAATAATAATAATGATAAGGCCCTTTTTTATTGTCCAATAAAATGCATTGTTTATCTATATCACAGTGTAAAAATTTAAATTAAGATCTAACAATTTGGATCAATAAAAAATTATTTTTAGAAACCTAAACTCTCTTTAGATGTTGTGCATTTTGTTATTGCATTTCACTTTTAAATTATTGTTTTTTTATTATAGATCGTGTTTAATTTATATGTAAATATTTTTTAACTACAAATGTCTACTAAAAAATTTCCATAAGGATGTGAAAAAATTAAGAAAAAAAAAATTGAAGTAAAGTGCATTAGTATAAAAGAGAGAATATAATACAATTAATTAATTAAATATGACTATTAAAAGAAAGATGTTTGAAGTCAGATTCACTATCTTCAGAAACACAGATCCCTTTGCTTAATTGCTTGTGATGACATGTTTTGCTGTTTCTCTCCCTCCAAAGTCCAAAAACAATAAACTACAGCAGCTATAGCATAATTTTGTAGATAAAATTAAGACGCGAAAGAGTCCTCCTTATAAAGGAGACATTATAAGGTTCTCATGATGGACAAGTAATGCGGTCCACCATTCCAGTAAAAGACTCACACTTGTTTAAAATTGTAGAGTTTTAAATAAAAACTGAATACTAACTCAGCAATTTTAAATAGGTGGGAGTTTTTTAATGGAATGGTGGACAAATGCGTGGTCCACCATGAGGATGGTATAATTTCTCCTTATGAAGGATGGTCATTCATTGTATAGTGACTTTAGTGAGTGCTAATCTAATTTGTCCTAAGGAATGCGACCAATTTTGTTAATTTTACAGTTGAAATATAAATATGTTTGGTTTCTCTAAAATAAGAAATATAAATATGTTTCATTATAATTATGTACATATTTACCCTTGTGTATATATAGAGAAATGCTAACAAATGCCCTTAGAGAATTGGTTAATAATTTATTTGAAGAAAGTTTTTATGAGAAAAAAAAAATTTATGTTTTGATAGTTTTTTTCATTTTTCATAAAAGTGGTGTCAAAATTTTCCTAAAATAGATTGTTAACTAATGCGCTAAGGGTACTTGCTAGTATGACTCATATATATATATATATATATGGGTTGGGTTCAAATTACATCTGGTGTTACTCTAAGCAATGTTACACCACCCAATAACTTGTTAATGAATTAATATTTTGAAAATCTAACCGTTGAATTATATGTTCTATATGTTCTTAACACGCATGTCAGTTTTTATATCAATCAGATGTTATTTATCATTTGATCCCTAAACTCATCTTTTATGCATTATTTTAAACTACAAAAACTTGAATTTTAACAATTGCTTGATGACATGACTATTAATGTTTGATCACCTTAAAATTTTGCAAGCATAGAGAATATATGAAGATAATATAATCTAATGGTGGATTTGTCAATATTCAAATTCAATTAAAAAATATTGAGTAATATAACATTGCTTAAAGTTACACTAAGTGTAACTTGAACCCAACCCTATATATATATATATATATTTATAAATAGGGTTGGGTTTAAGTTACATTTGATGTAACTTCACAAGAGTTACACATTTTATGGACCATTGATTATTATTAGATCTAAGGGTCAAAAAACACTCATAGTAATGTCATTATTACTCTCTAGAAATTAGTGATTTAGACATTAACTCTTATTATTAAAGGAAAAAAAAAAAAAACCATATATAGTTGCTTCCACCATTAATGCAACACTTTTCTGTCACTACCACCAACATCATGCCATCTTTATTTTTGTCCTTGCCATCACTCCTTTAACATCGCTGCCACCACTACAATCTATGTTGTCACCATGCCTATATAAATATTAATGATTTATTGCGCATATAAACAATATAAAATGTTTTGGGGATTAATTCAAAGTAGATGTTGATGGAGTGTAAAAAAAAATTTATAGTTATTTTTGAGAGAGAGAGAGAGAGGAATGGTCCGAATGGAAGTGGTAAAATAAAATAGAGAGAAAGTTTGGGAAATGATATTATCAAAATTTTAAACTCTTTATTTAAGTTATTAAATTAATACTTAAAAACATAAAAAGATTTTTTTAAATAATATATGTACGTAGTTGATTGTCGAGAATGAGAAATTCTAATGATAAATTTCTCAATTGAAAAATACTTTAAATTTCCAGTTTAGTTTAATTTTTTTGCCAAGTGAAGAATGAAGATGTCAAAGTTAATTTGAAGCCCAGATATACATCCACCACAAGAGTAGAAGTTAAAACCAAAGAGCAACTAGCTAAAAATCCTTTTTCACGGTTTCTATGTATAAGATTAGGGGCACCGATTTCTTCATTGAATTAATATGGCCAGTCACAATTGTTTTAGAGAAAGCTATCTTTATTTTGTTTATTAAAACAAAATAAAGATAGCTTGTATTAACAATTTAATCTTGAGCATTTTATGAATGGTGGAGGCTTGAAAGTAAAAGTGCAAAAAGAAATACAGAGGAAGAAGATGATGATATGGAAGAAAAAAAAAAGAGTTAATGCTATGGTTTTTTTTTTTTTTCCTTTAATAATAAGAGTTAATGCCTAAATCACTAATTTTTAAGGAGTAATAATGACATTACTATGAGTATTTTTTGACCCTTAAATTTAGTAGTAATTAATAGTTTAAGTTACACCTGGTGTAACTCTTTACACCTTTTTTAAGCCGTAGATTTATGAGAGATCTAACGGATAAAAACAAAACACCATTATCCATTACAACATTAAATACTTACCTAATTAATAGTCGCCTCATTATCTCTCCCCTCATTAAATATTTTTTATGTCTCTTTTTCTCTCTCCTTATTAAGTCTTTCTTTCCATTTTCTCCTACGTTTCTACTTTCTTAGTTTTTTTCTCCCTGAATATCACTTTCCTTATACCTATTTTACAAAATGTTCAAGCAAAAGTATTCATGGCAAAAGTTGCAAATGGCATCAGACAACTAAATGAGGAGATCTTATTGGGATGTACTAATTGATTGTTCTTTTCTTCTGATGATCTTATTGGGATGTACTATTTGAATTGCATTTTCTTTTATGTGTATTTCCATGATACGGAAGTATGTTCTCTTTTCTATTGCACTTATTGGATAACTAGTTATTTTCATAGAGGGCCTGGGTGGATTCATTTCAAGGGACTAGAATAGTAGTAGACCAAATGTGCTGATGAAGGGTTTTACTTGCTAAAGTGTCGCATGAAGGACTATATGTCGAGATCAGAATTTATTAGCAGAACTATAGAGGCAACTAAAACCCACTTTTCCTTAAGATCAGCAGAGGCAGAATCCATTGAGACTACTGCATTTGTAAATACAAAATTTTGTCCCATAACCAGGCTATTGACAAAGCATGAACTGGAGGCAGTAGCTTTTGCTTCTCCATCTTTGGGTTCTCTCTCTATCATTTTAATTCTAATAACTAGTGCTAACAATGCAAAAGGTCCTCATTGAATCTCTCACCTTTGAGTTTTGTAACAGTTGTATTGTTTTTGTATGAAATTTAATGTTTATATGACCATATTTGTTTAATGTCACTGGAGTAATCCTAATACTCGCTTGAGGTATTGACATTTTGTAGTTTAAATTATTTCTCTTAACTGGGGAAATATTAATGGAATAAATTTAATACTAATTCTCTCACGATCTTAGGCACCACTCAAGTGATCATTGAATAATAAGAATCATTTCAAACGAAAAACACCTTGTTGGGCTTGGTCGAAAGAGTATTTCTCTACATGGAAAAGCTAACTCTGTTGCCAATTGGTTGCTCTTTAAAACTCTATGTTAAGATTTCTTTAATGTTCATTAGGCATCTCAATTGGACAAATATTAGGCTTTTTTATTTTTTATTTTTCAAAGAACTTTGATAACATCTACTACATCATATTATTAGTAGAGTGATTACACTCATTACATAATACAGTTATTTGTAGGAGCAATATTAGTGCTTTGATCATAATATGCTCTTTCTTAAATGTCTTAATTGTTAACTTTCTAATGTGGAAGAGTTGGTTAAAATCTATAGTAGAAGATAAGTGGTCCCAGCCCCCAGGTTCAACTCCCTACAAATTCATTTGTTGATGATGAGGGAGCAATCTTTATAGAGTTTCTTGAGTAAGCGAAGGAAGGAGATTTCGTTAATGCAAGTTTCTTCAACTTCTAAGCTGATTATTCTATTTGCATTGGTTTTATTATAGTTATTGTGTTTAGGGGTGTCCACGGGTCGGGCGGGTCGGGTTTGTGCCTAACTCGCAAACCGACCCGTAGAAGATCGGGTTGCAGATTCTCAACCCGCAACCGACCCGTTAAGAGGGTCGGTTTTCGCGGGTCGGTTCGCCGGCGGGTGCCATCGGTTTCGGGTGAGGCCGAAACCCGACGGAAAACACAGAAAAACAGCCAAAATCGGCGAGATCTCGCCCGATCCGGCCAAGTTCCAGTGAAGATTTCGTCAAATCTGACTATTTTTCTCCCAAATCGTGCCGGGAATCTCTGGATCTGGTGTATCTATGCCGGATCTACCTGTTTTGGTCGCCGAAATCTACCAAATCAAGCTGAAAACTCGTCGGAATCGCTGGAGAAATCGCCAGAAATTGTTGTCTTTGGGTGGGTCGGGTTTCACGGGTTTTGAACGATGGGACTCGAAACCGACTCGCCCGTCGTCGAGTTTTGGAGATCAGGACCCGCGGCCGACCGCCAGAGCTGTCGGATCGGGTGAACGCCGGTCGGGTACGGGCGGGTTGGGCGGGTTGCCGGGTGGGTTGGACAGCCCTAATTGTGTTGTTCAATCTTTCTTTTCCAAAAGTCCTTTTAATTGAGGTAGTGCAGATTACATCCAATTCACTTGAATTTGAGTCAGAACATAAATTTTTGGTAAAAAAACAAGTTTGTAAGATTAATATAGTAAAATTTTTAAAATTCTCAAGATCATTGATTTTTTTTTTTTTTTTTTTTATACAAGATCACTAATTATTGTATATGACATACTCAGCTTCATTTATTACAGTAGATCTCGTTAAAACCCCTGTACATGACATGAATGGTTTTCATACAACTGCATAGAGGGTGCTCTCATTTCCTTAAAGTAACATCAAATCAATAAAAGTAAAACACCACCCATATCTAGTGGGTGTTCTTGGAAGAATATGTATATTCAAGTAGCTCTTTGTTTACACTGGTAGTACCCCATGAGGTGAATTAGGCATGTTAGAGGTTTCACCATAATAAGCTTGTTCCTCCACGAGTGGATGAAGATTTGCAAAGGGATTATACTATTAAACCACCAAAACCGATGCCGTGGTGGAAAATTCTGACGATGCTAAAAAGCTTGCCACTAGTCCCAACTCTGTACAATTGGTTTTGTTCACCAAGGGTACTGTTGGGGCCATTCTTCCCACCAAGAACAGATTGTACTTGTTCAAGGCTTTTAATGCGTCCACCGCCTCAGCCTTGTTTTCGACCAACATTTCCTCGTACAAATTTGACGACTCCTTATCCTTGTTGCTATGTGTGCTTTTAAACTAGATGCAATAGTACTTACTCCTTGAAAATTTTATTTCTTTTTTTTCATTAGTTTGCTAAACATATTATCAAGGAGAGACAAAAACAAACATAAATCTACGATGAAGTGATATTCAGGGATGACTTTGTTGGAGTGCTTATAATACCATTTTCTCTCCTCATTTAGTTGTCTGATGCCATTTGCAGCTCCTACCATGAATATTTTTGCTTGAACATTTTGTAAAACAAGTATAAGGAAAGTGATATTCAGGGAGAAAAAAACTAAGAAAGTAAAAACGTAGGAGAAATTGCAAAGAAAATTGAAATAAAGACTTAATAAGAAGAGAGAAAAATAGACATAAGAAATATTCAATGAAGAGAGAGATAATGAGGAGACTATTAATTAGATAAGGATTTATTTAATGTTGTAATGGATAATGGTGTTTTACTTTTATCTGTTAGATCTCTTATAAATCTATGACTTAAAAAATGTGTAACTCTTAAAGAGTTACTCCAGGTGAAATTTGAACCCATCTTTTATATATATATATATATATATTATTTATCTTGCATCAAGCCGTCTAAAGCCATAAATATGAACTGTGCAGCTGATAGAAAAGATATGAGAGAAGACCTGCCTTGTTCAATTATTGATTAGATCTAAACTTTTATTTGTAGTCATCATTAATTGGGCGGCACCTATATATATAGCATCATTTTTATTTTTTATTAGCAAGAGACAGTTTAGGTGCAGCATAATAAGATACCACAACAATTTTCATAATATCCTCATTTTTGAGTTATAGTGAATCCTAATATAAGATGGGAAGAGTATTGATTTAAGATATATTTTTAAAAATTTTCTATGGGAAAAAAAAAATTGACAGTTTTTATATTTTTCATAAAATTAGTGTTAAAATTTTTCTAAAATTGATTTTTTTAACAATTGCTCTAAAATTAAGCACTTGTTAACATGACCCATATAATCTTTTTAGCATGCACAAATTGATTGTAGTTATATATGCTTTTTTTTTTTTTTTTTTTGATTATATTGACAATCAGCTTAACGTTGTAAAAATGTTATGCAGTGCCTGTAAAATAAATTCTTCTAGCAATCCGCGTGCTTTCAAATATCTTGCAAAATTTAAAAAGACAGCCAAAGTCAATATCTCCAATAAGAAACATTACATGTTCTACAATTTTAAAATAGATATATAGTGTCTAGCAATCAGTTATGTTTGATGAGAATTGAATGCTGAACCAAAATGTATCAGCTTTCAAACTATCATTAAATTCTTCATCTACCAGGCACATGGAGTTGGGGAAGAAGGACTTATATATATCTCTTCAAAATTTATGAGTCGATCCGTAGCATTTTGCGTTCTTCCCCTTCTAACTGCTTTGCACTGGATGGTCCCACATGCAATACGAAAGTGTTTGTCAATGTCCAGATCATATGAAATGTTGTAAAATAAATATATATTTTTTTAGATAAAATTTAAGTATAGTACTTTAGGTGTTGTTCCTTAAATTCTCCTTTTAAAATTTAGCCATGTGGCTGCTTAACTAAAAAATATATTTTCATACCATGAGAAAAAATTCATATGGCATAATTTTAGGAGAGGAACCTAAAAAACAACACTTAAATACTGTACTTAAGTCTTGCGCTTTTTTTTTTTTTCCCTTAGGTTTTTGTCTACACCACCTTAATTGGCTGTTCACAACACCAAAAAGCTCTGTGCCATTACTTGATGTAGAAGTTGATCAAGTTTTCGGTGGATATTATAAATTGGAAAAAAAAAAAAAAAAAAAAAAAAAAAAGGAAGTGAAAAAAATTTAAATGGTAGTACAATTATTTTTTTTTGGAAAACTATTGTATAGTCCTTGACTATACAATAACAGCCCATTTTTTCTTCCCCTAAATTAATATAACTACGTAGTAAGTACGTACCCTAATGCGTCTGTATCCCTCAGTCTAAACTCTAACGTCTAAAGCATATCTCACGCGGTTTGGCTTGAGCTTGAACTCATAATTAACATGATGATAATTATTTGACCTGATCATATGTTGTATTGACATTGAGTTTAGCTTACCTCTAATATTTTTTTTTTAACTAGATACTTCTAATTGTTTTAAATAACAATGATAAATGGTAGTGAGTTTTAATCTCCATCTTCTATTTAGTTAGTGGGTGATGTGACAGTTTCTCACTAAAACAAAAGAAAATTCCAATTAAAAAAAATACTAGATATAAGCCAAACCCAGTTAGATTAACCTCATTTTATTTTATGCACAATGAAATTGCATTAGTATTAATGCTCTATCTTATTTGTCACGCAATGTTCAAATTATAATATATATACTATATAACTGTACTACTTATTTGTCCTCACTAAAAAAAAAAGGGGGTTTTCTCTATTATGCTCAACAACTTGCAGATCAGAGTAATAACCTGTCCAGGTTTTCCATTTCTAAACATTTGGGATGCTTAAAATAGCAGTAGAAACCGTTCACTACTATTTCATGCATGAAACCATGCATGCCAGCTTGAGACAAGTCATTTGTGAGTAATGTTAGTAGGAAAACAAATTTTCAAAGGGTTATGTTAACAGATACTCTTAAGGCAATTATTAATAAACTATAATAAAAAAGTTTTGACTTAATTTTTATGAAAAATATAAAAAAGTTGTCAATAATATTTATTGTTTTATTATTTTTCCAATAAAATATTTCTAAAAATAATTCCTAAACTAATGCCTTAAGAGCATTGGTTAACACTTCTTATTTTGAAAATATATTTCATAAATGCTTATGTTTCGAGTTGAGAATAGATATGGACTATTTATTGACATCACTTTTACTAACTTTAATTAGCACCGCGTGCAGTGGTCATTCCACAAGTATAAGTGTTTGTAGGGTGTGGGGAGCAAAGGCAGAGGTTTAAATTTCCACGAAAGAGTTTCACACATATATATACACTTAGATTAGACTAGAGTAGAATTTCTATATTGTATAAAAAAAATTACAATAAATTACCTCAAGAATTATGAAAAAAAAATTATGAAAATTAATTTGTCTCTAAACTAATCGGTTAATAATTTTAGGATACCCTGATGAATACAATTATAAGGCAATCCCAATTTTACTTTTACTAATATAGGGGGAGAAATTCGCTGAGGAAAAGGTTTGGATATGTTCAACCACTTAGGCCCCGTTTGATACGTGAGTTCAAACACACGTTTTCAGTTTTTAAACAATATTACACGTATTTTCTACACAATTTTTTATCCACACGTATTTCTAAAAAAACTGAAAACTGTTGTTTAAATACATGTACCAAACGAGCCTTATGTACTTGACTCTTCTTTTTCTTCTTTTTCTTTCTTTTCCTTTTATTTTCTAAATATCCATATTTTCACCTAATATATTGTAGGAAAATTATTAGATATTCCTAAAATATCATAAATGCGTACTTCTCTCTCTCACATGAATGGTGGGTCTCACTACTACTATGAATTTAATTAGTATAACCTACCATTTATGTAAAAAGAAAAAATATGTATTTATAGTACTACGAGAGTCCCAATCATTTTCCATACACCGTATACCTCCACTTCTCCGGCCAATGGAGAATCAGATCCAAATTCACGTACTACAAAGTTGGAATAGCCTACCATTCTGAAGTCAGTCCTAGCCTAGCCATGTAGCCATGCCCATGTGGGTGGCAAATGGGTGCATGTCAGAGTTGCGTGTCTTTTACCGACTTGCACGGTGGGGTTTTCTTTATGTGAATAGCAGTGCCCAATAGTTCAGTCATAAAAGACAGATGCACCAAGAGCGTGGTGGTAATGGTGGGGTACGTGCATCATCCATTAATGTGACAATTAGTTGGTAGTTGAGACCCATTGAATGCAAACGCAGACTAGTTATGCACTATGCCTCTATAATAAAAACCCTCGCGCCTGTAAAGCTTCCATCAACAACAAGCTCACACTCCTAAAGATACCACCAAAATGGCAAGCGGCACTAGGAGAGTTGCTTTGTTATCTTTACTTTGTCTTCATGTTTTTGTAGTGAGTGTGGTTGCAAGGAATGTGGTGAGTGTGAAGAACGAGGAGGAAAAGTTTCTAACCATTGAGAAGGGAGGTGGGTTTGGTGGGGGAGGTGGATTTGGAGGTGGAGGTGGTGCTGGCGGTGGGTTTGGAGGTGGTGCTGGTGGTGGGTTCGGTAAGGGTGGCGGCATTGGTGGTGGAATTGGTAAGGGTGGTGGAGTAGGAGGTGGTGCTGGTGGTGGCTTTGGCAAGGGTGGTGGCATTGGAGGTGGTGCTGGTGGTGGCTTCGGCAAGGGGGGTGGCATTGGTGGTGGGATAGGTAAGGGTGGCGGTGTAGGAGGTGGTGCCGGTGGTGGCTTTGGCAAGGGCGGTGGAGTTGGAGGTGGTGCTGGTGGTGGCTTTGGTAAGGGTGGGGGAATAGGTGGTGGAATAGGAAAGGGTGGTGGTATTGGAAATGGAGGTGGAGTTGGTGGTGGTGCCGGTGGTGGATTTGGTAAAGGTGGAGGCATTGGCAAGGGTGGTGGTATTGGAGGAGGAGCTGGTGGTGGATTTGGAAAAGGTGGTGGATTTGGTGGTGGTCATGGTGGTGGAATTGGTGGTGGTCATGGTGGAGGTGTTGGAGGAGGAGCTGGTGGTGGAATTGGTGGTGGTCATGGTGGAGGTGTTGGTGGAGGAATTGGTGGTGGTCATGGTGGAGGTGTTGGTGGTGGTGCTGGAGGAGGATTTGGCAAAGGTGGTGGAGTTGGTGGTGGGGGTGGTTTTGGAAAAGGCGGCGGCATTGGAGGAGGGATTGGTAAAGGTGGAGGATTTGGTGGCGGCATTGGAGGTGGATCTGGTGGTGGTATTGGTGGAGGTGGAGGTTTTGGTGGCGGCATTGGAGGTGGATCTGGTGGTGGATTTGGTGGAGGAGCAGGTGGAGGTGGTGGATTTGGTGGTGGTGGGATTGGACACCACTAAACTTCACATTGCATGGAGTCTTATATTAAGAATGATTTTTTTTTTTTTTTTGTCAAGAGTAAAACATAATAAGAATGGGATGTATTACTAATTATTAGCTTCATGTATTTCTGTTTCAGTAATTTAAAATATTTTATAGTTGCACTGGTAATTACCAAGTCTGTTTAATATGCTTATCTTGAGTTCTTCCTACTAAAATGTAAAAGTGCTTTTCTTTAATATAAAAAATGCTATTCTTGTTTGGATCACATTTGGTGATGCCGAAATATATATAACAATAATATAGATTTTTCTTATTAGGGAAATATAACGAGTGCCCTTAGGCATTAGTTAACAATCCATTTTAGGAAAATTTTGACATCACTTTTATGGGAAATGAAAAAAGTTGTTAAAATATTAATTGTTTTTTTTTTTTTTTTTTTTCTTATAAAAACTTTTTTTAATTGAATTGTTAATCAATGTTCGAAGGACACTCGTTAACATGACCCTTCTTATTATTATTATTTTCAAATAACATAAATTCAATTATTAGTGATTGATCGCAATACAATGAAGCATTAAAGCTTCACATTTTTCAATTAAACATAGTTTTATACTTAGTTATTAGGGATTCAATGGGTGCGGAATGACGCGGGATAATGGGTGCTTTGTCCCCATCCTATTTCCTTCTTAGGGTGGGTTTGAGGTGGATTAGGGATGTTTTATTAGTCCTAATGAAATTGATAAGATAAATATGAAATATAAAGGAAAATGGCAACCGTAAGAGTAACAAGAGACAATGTGAGACAATATTTTTAGAAATGATAATGAAGTATGTATAAAAAATTAATTATAACTAAGATATGTATAATGATTAAATTATATATAAAAATAATTTAAATATATATTAAATAAAATATGTATATATATATATACACACACACATTTAGGAAGGGGCGGGGTGGGGTTAGACAAGATGGGACAAGCAAAAGCCATTCCCACCCTGTCACCTCTTCGGGGTGGGGCAAGGAATTTTTGCAATCCCTATTAGTTATTGCATTAAGAGACAATAGAAAAGATTGTTATTGTTGGGTTAAGATAGCTTAACCTTGGTTAATTAATTTAATTATTCAAGTTGATTAATTAGGTTCAATTGCATGCAAATCATAAAGGCACCAACAAATCACCAAAAATACTAAGTGCAACGGAAAATAAATTAGACATGTTGATTTGTTGATAAATGGGGAAAAACTCGCAAGGCAAAAACTCCACTGGGTGATTTTAAGGTCACCACTCCTAAGAATTCACTAATCAATAATCAAGCGATTACAAGAATAAGAAATCTTTTCAACTACCCTAGCCTATTCCAAAATACTAACTTACAGTTGAATCTTTGCTTCAATAGCTAATTGGACTTGATCTTGTAGTAGTCTTCTTTTCCTTTGATGCACAAACTTCAAATTTGTAACTAACCCTTTGCACGAATCCCAAGTATGTGACTAACTCCAACAACTTGAACAGATGTTGTTGGCTGCAAAGTTTTTTACTTCATCAATAATGAAGATCTGGAAGCACTTGGTTACAAAATCCTATAGCGTACAAACGTAATAGCTTCACACAGAGAAAATAAGTCTCTTGGTTTCCGTATCCGTGTGTGGCGGCCTTTAAAATAAGTCTTATATTTGTCTAGAATTGTGAGAAAAGAAAAGAAACCTTAAACAAATATACAAGACTGGGCCGAATTTCAGATCTGTAAATTCTGAAATCGTAATTCTCGATAGATCGAGCTACTATCGAGCTATCTGTCGAAACTTAATGAACAACTTTTCTTCACTTGTTTCTTGGACCAATCTTCATGTCTTTGATACTTGACTTAAACAACATACTTTTTGAAGTACTAAACCTATCTTAGATCTACCAAATTACAAGTAAAATGCATTTTGTCAAATGATTAGCCAATTACAATAGAATATGATCCTAACAGTTATTAAGAGGGGTAAAATAGTAAATTTAATTTAAGAACTAATTTCTCTCCACATTTTTCTTCTAATTTGGGAGAATAGTTTTTGGTGGGTCTGAGTGGGAAACTCCCCACCTATCCCGTTTTCTATCTTCCCTCACTTCCACCGCACAAAATAATGAAAAACGTTCATTTTCTATACTCAACCAAACGAAGACGAACCATCATATATAGGTTACACTTATAATGCATGAAAATCTATCTGATGCTTCTATTAGCAAATGGCTAGTTGGCTACATGTCTACATATATGATATACCAACAAAATTTTCTTTTTTAATTTTTACTGCAAAGATTTTATAATTAGACAAAGCAAACTCAAAAAGCAAATCGATTTTAAGGAGTTCTCGCATTATCTGATGCCATTTAATTTTTTAAGGGTATAATTAATTAGGTACAAACTATAGTACCTTAGCTGTAATATATAAAATTCCACCATTAATTTTAAATACATAATTACAATGAATTTAATTATTCTTGAAATATAAAACAGTGTTTGTGTTTCATCGGTTAATAAAATCATATGTTTGAATTAAATGACCTAATGTGCTAAAAACTTTCACTTCTTTTATAAAGAGAACCTATTTTAGCTATCTATCAAACAATTCTTTAATACACAAAAAATTGTATACTCTATTTCTATAATTCAAGCGTGTAATGTCTGAGAAATTACTACAGACTCACGATATTGGTGGCTTGAGGTAGTCCCGACTACTTATGATAATTTGAATAGAATTCTTGAAATTCTAATAACCATTTGTTAATGAGTGGTTATATATTGTCATATCATTAATAATTTAAATATATTAAAATACTATCATTCAAATTTAAATAAATAAATAAATATATATATATATATATATTAATAGGCAAAATTGAGAGAAAATTTAATTAGATTTCAAATTGGAATTCAATTAGAGTCTAATTTTGTGCATGTGTCCTATCTAATTTAAATTTAAAATTTTTGTGCCAAGTGAATTAATTCAATATAAAAATTGGATTTCAATTAGAGTTTAATTTTATACCACGTGTTCTATTTAATCTAAGTTTCTTAATTTTTGTGCACAAGGAGTTAATTTAGTGTAGAAAATGAGTCAAATATAAAGAAATCATAAAAAAACCTAATCATATAACTAAAAAAAAAAAATTTAATTTATAAGTCATCTATATATATAATAATAGGTGAAACTGAGAGAAACTCAAATTATAATTCCCAATTAAAGTTTCAATTTTGCACCATATGTCATAAATTATTTATTCTTAAAGAGTTTTATTTCTTAATTTTAAAATCAAATATGAGACCACATCATAAATATTGATCCAAGTGAGTTATTAAATACAAAAACCAAAGAATCTAGAATAAATGAATCGTAAAAAAAAAAAAAAAAGAAGGTGTTTCACAATAATTTAAAAAAAAAAATAGACAATTTACATTTTATACTTAATAATATCCATATAAAAGTTTTTAAAGAGTTAAACATAATATAAAAATGACTATCAATAATATTTAAATTATATATATAGAAATTATATTATGCATCTTATTGTATATCTTTAAGTGTGTCCATTCATATGCAGAGAGTTACAAGCTAGTTTATGTAATATACCATGACTATGTATATATGTTGAATTACTATGTTCTCTTGATGGGTCGAACCTGGCATGTTTCGAATTCCTGAACTTGCAGCTTCCTTATTCTTGTATTTTGACTTGTAGCATCTTGAATATAGTCTAATCATACTTATAGATTTTAAGATCTATATCTAGACAAATTTGTGCTCACGGTTTGTTAATTGTTCTAAACTTTTAGAACCTAACAAGATTGTATTTACTCCTTAAGATTTATTTGTTGTATATCCAATTTATGGTAGACTCAAGTTTGGCATAAACTTGATAGTTGTAATTTCTATTTTATAGTGGATATTTTTTCGGAGTTGCCCTATGGTTTTTCCCTTTACATCGGAGGGTTTGTCACGTAAGATTAGGTGTTCTTGTATGGTTTTGTTTTTGTAGTGTTTGCTGAATTTTTTGTTTTCATGATATTGCTATTGCTTGGTAGTTATATTTTTTAATTCACACATAGACATGGAAGAGATTTAGGATTTTTCCCCCAACATAGTCACAACGTTATATATAGTAAACAGAGGATTAGGTAAGGTTTCCCATTGTTTCAAGATGGGGTCAAAATAGAAAGCAAATGTCAATGGGTCTATCATCTATGAGCCAAAAGCTTATCCATAGCTAGCTATGGTATAGTCGTAGGATCCCATGCAAAGTGGCTGGATTGTTCAGTCATATTGGGACCAAAGCCAACAGTATCAAGAGAAGAGAAGAGAAGCGGTTGTAGTACTGCAACACAGCTGGAGTGCGAGATATTCGCCAAACAACCTTGGAAATAATGGCTTGTTGAGGTTCTATTTGACGCGGTTAAGAAGCTACCACTGAAGTAATCTGGAAAGAGTAAGCTAAGGAGCTCGAGCTCTATAGCCAGAAATGTCTTATAAAGGTGCATCAAAATGTTCTTCAAACCTAGCTTTTTCATCTGTTTTATCTTACGTTTTTTCTATTAAAATATGCTTTTTTTAATGGAAAAACCATAGGTGAGTTACAGTTGTTTAACAGAATATACCTTAAGTGGATAAAGTGTCCGCTTTTAAATCATAAAAAGGCGAAGTAAAATCGAACCTAACCTCAAATGGCTAATATGTAACTATCTCTTTTATAAAAATATTGGTTTTGGCCAAGCAAAAGCTTTTTTTTTTTTTAAATAGATATATCAAACACAACCTTAATTTCAAGTTTGATTATTTAACAAGTTGGTCTTAAATGTAATAATATATTGGTGAATAAACTCGTAAGTATGAAGCTTGATTTGAGTATATATAATATCATGCTTATATATGTTCACATATGAAATATACATATATAGATATAAGATTAAAAATATGAATTTGTGAATAAGTTTGTAAAATGTCAAATTATTATTTGTAATTTATTCATAAATACAAATTTCCTAGGTAATTGATGAGAATCAACAAGAGAATCAACAAGTATTAAAGGATCTATTGCATGTTCCAGTTGGACCTATTACTAGAGCAAGATCCAAGAAGATCAAAGAAGCATAATAAATTTAATCTAAGCTATTAAAGAGATTTGGGCTGATTCTAACTTATTACATTCCAAGCTTGGCCCAAAGGAAGATAAAAGCATAATAAATTTAATCTAAACTATTGAAGGCTGATCTAGCTTAATTGGACATGATTTATGGAGTGGATTAATGACTGATTGATTTTTCAGCTCCATTCCAATTAATAGATATTTTTCTTATTTTGAAGCTGCCAATGTTAGACCAAATTTACCTTAATTTTAGGCTTCTATTATTTAGAACTTTTTTTTAGCTATTTTCCTATTTTGGAGTTGCTAATTTGAGAACAAATCCACTTTAATTTAGACTTCTATTATTTAGTACTTTTTTTTTTTATAATATATTTTCCTATTTTTAGTCATATCTTATAAATAGCATACACTCATTGTAATAGAGGAATTATTGAATAAAAATTAGAAAAACCTGAGTTTTTGCTTCTTCTATTGGTTCTTCAAGAACTGTGAACTTATCAAGAATTCTTTCTTGTGGTGTTCAAATTTTATACCTTCAGTTTGTGATTCAGTTATAATCATTAGGTTGGAGTCTGTTACTTATATCTTTGGCTCACGTTTCATTTATAAACGTTGGGTCAGGATTTCTCTCAAAATTTGAATTTAGCTTTCTTGGCAAGTATTCCAATATTATTTGTTGGGTCTCAAAGTATGTCGATTGAGGTTTGCATCAATAACTTTATGTATACTTTTAATAAAAAAGTTGTTGATTCTAATTTTTATACCTACATTTAAGAAAATTATTCTATAGTTAATTCTAAAATTATAATTTCAATTATAATTAGTTATTATTATAAGAATAGATTTGTTTAGGGGTAAGGAATTTCAGTCCTAATGTTTAATTTATATGAGAAAAAAATTAATCAAATATCTTGTGAACAAGCTTGAGTATGTTCACAAAAGGAAAAAAGAAAAAGAAAAAAGAATTAAGCTTGCACAAATAATCTAACTTGATGATGAACTCAAACTCTACTTGTGTTCAAAATAAATTTAAGAGAGTAAATCACACCAATCTCCCTTGAGGTTTATCAAAATGACACTCCCCCTATTAAAGTTTTTATTAATGCAACAATAATTCCATATCCTCTTACAATGTTCCTTCTCTAAAGGAATAACATATTTGTTTATTTAAAAAGAAAAAGTTACTACTCATTTATACAAACCTTAAGAGCTGAGCGCAATACAAGCCAAAGATCTTTGGTGATTACAATTGGGAATTTCAACATCCTATTGTTTAGCGTATGGCTTAATCCATTATATTAATGCAACAGGTAAATCCATGATCTTTCACAATGTTACTTCTCTAATGAAATAATTAATTTTTTTTACTATAAAAAGCTCACTGTTCAATTATACAAATCTCATTAGCTGAGTTTTATAGCTTTTTGGTTTTTTGAAAACAATCACTCATCACTCCTCACTCAATTTTTGTCACTCATCACTCATCACTTAAAATACCCCAATTTCCTATACCCACCCGTTTGGCACATTGTTTTCACTTCACATCACTCAAATATTTCAACTTTTTGTGGGACCCATACCTAAGCACAAAATAAGACCCTTCTATTAATCTACCCACGGAACCCATTCCCCACCATTTCCTTCACTTCTCATTTCCCCTTCACCCTTCAGCCCTATTACTCTCATTTCCCTTTCACACTTCTCATTTCATTTTGTTTTTCCCCTTCAGCCCTGCTACTCTCCCAAAACTAGAGATGAACCCAGCTACCAAATCTCACTCACTCGGACCTACGGCGCCGATCTCCACCGTCACCAGGGTTGCCTACCTCATGCACATCATCACCCAACGCCGCTTGATCTCCCTTGACATGTAGCGACGGCGCCAATAGAAGCAAGAATTTGAGTCGTTCCCCTCCATCTCTTTCTTCTTTGCCTTTTGATTCAAACAAGGAAACCGTAGCAAAAACCGACGAAATCAGTGTCTGGCTCACCTGGTATCCACAATTTTCATCTGGGTCTGCCTCCATGGCCTTATTATCACTGATTGTGGCGGTGTTGGCTTTATCACAAAAGAGGGAGCTTGATGAAATTGGGTTAGGCTTGATCACCACGACTTTCTGGCCTGTGATGACTTCTTCAGCTGAGTCAAGGAGTGAGTACCCATTAGAATCGTCGATGGGTTCATTTCTGTGAAGAATTCAAAGGTCTTGGACTTGAAAGCCTAAGCAAATTTTGTGAACCACTACAACAAAATGTATTTTTAGCGACGGAAATTAGTGAGGAAATATTTTTCGTTGCTAAAAGTACAGCTTTGGGTATATTGCTATTTCTTCTTTATTGCTATTGTGTATATTGTTTGATCCTTTGGTCATTATCATTGTGAAAAAGTGAAATTACATATTTATTTCTAGAATGGATTCAAAATAGTTCATTTCATTTTCATACATGCTCACACAGTTCATATCCGTAATTAATTTGAGAGAGATGCAATATGTTGCATGGTTCTCAGAATGACTATTTATTCATTCGCAAACTGTGTCCCCCACGCCGCCCCACCCCCCCCCCCCCCCCCCCCCCCCAATACACGAGTCACCCACAAGCTAGTGGGTTGCCTTTTCTTTGCTGACTATCATCTTGTAGTGATTCTTTTTTTTTTTTTGCTTAATTGTAGTGATTCATTAGTTAATTTGTCACAATCTTTTTTCATATTTATGGGTCCCACAAAAGCACATATAAAGAAAAACACATATAAAGAAATTCAACTTAAGAACTAATCCCACAAAAGAAGAAAAACACCATTGACTCATTTGATCATTGATAAAATAAAATATGTGTGTGGGTGCGCTACGTGTGTATATATGATAAGATAGGACCGAGTAATTCAAGGACCTCGCTTTTGACTTTACTACACAATTTTCCAAAACTCTACGCTCCATTACTAGTTATGTGTCAATTTAACATAAACTTGCTAGGAAATTAGGAATATCTGTCTTCCTAACAACATATGAATTAGATTTATGACACTAAGCAAAGGTTTTCTATTCAAGATTTTTTTTTTTTTTTTTAAGATTTGTATTTGTATTTTTTTTTTCCTTATGGATCTTCCTCCTATATTACTGCTTGCTAATTATGGTCCATTGGTTTTATGGTATTTATCCTGAGACTTCTACAGTTTATCGTCCACCAGTTTTCTTCCTTATTTTTCGTTTGGGTATATTGCTATTGTGTTGTTGTTTTTAGTGTTGCAAATTTCATTTGGATATATATATAGTTATTGCAAATTTCCTATTTCTCAAAAAAAAAGTCTCTCTTACTCTCAGCGGCAGCCTCCTTTCCTTTTCCTCTTCTCAAATTTATTTTCTCTTCTGCTTTGGACTTCGGTGCCTCACTGCCTTTGCTTCGGACTTCGGTGCTCTGCCTCTCGGCCTCTCGTCTCCCTCTCTTTTCTCTCGGCTTCTTCGGGTAAATTTTTTAGATATCTCTTTTGATGGTAAAAATTGCTTTTGGCGTATAGTTTGGAAATTTAGATTGAAGAGGAAATTTGTAAGAATCACGCACACGTGATAATATAATATAGATATAAAATTTTACTCTTTAAAAGATTGTATAACATTGATGAGAGATGCTAACTTTTTTTGGATATGATTTTATACCGTATATGTATATATCAAATTAAATAACACTTGTATGATTATTAGAGTTTAGGAATTATAGTTGCTGAATTTATTTGGTGGATTAATTTGTATATTACTTTATTTTATTTCGATACTTGTAAGTACTGTACTTGTGATGTTTGTAATTGGTTTTGTAGTGGGTTGTTGTGTTGGAGTAAGCGGGTGACTTACATGGTGTTATAAGGTGGTTTAAATTCATATTGGGAGTGTTTTTAATTTCTTGCAAATGTGAATAGACCTTGTTGATTAGATATGATGAATAGTACTTTAATTGATTTCAATACTTGTAAACACTCTATACTTGTGATGTTTGTGATTGGTTTTGTGATGGGTTGTTGTGTTGGAGAGAGCGGGTGGCTTGCATGGTGTTATAAGGTGGTTTAAATTCATATTGGAAGTGTTTTAATTTCTTACAAATGTGAATGGACCTTGTTGATTAGATATGATGAATAATACTTTAATTGATTTCAATACTTGTAAACACTCTATACTTGTGATGTTTGTGATTGGTTTTGTGGTGGGTTGTTGTGTTGGAGCAAACGGGTGGCTTGCATGGTGTTATAAGGTGGTTTAAATTCATATTTGGAGTGTTTTTAATTTCTTGCAAATGTGAATGGACCTTGTTGATTAGATGTGATGAATAGTACTTTAATTGATTTCAACACTTGTAAACACTCTATACTTGTGATGTTTGTGATTAGTTTTATGGTGGGTGGTTGTGTTGGAGAGAGCGAGTGGGTTGCATGGTGTTATAAGGTGGTTTAAATTCATATTGAGAGTGTTTTTAATTTCTTGCAAATGTGAATGGACCTTATTAATTAGATATGATGAATAATACTTTAATTGATTTCAATATTTGTAAACACTCTATACTTGTAATGTTTGTGATTGGTTTTGTGGTGGGTTGTTGTGTTGGAACAAGTGGGTGGCTTGCATGGTGTTATAAGGTGGTTTAAATTCATATTGTGAGTGTCTTTAGTTTCTTGCAAATATGAATGGAACTTGTTAATTAGATGTGATGAATATTACTTTATTCGATTTCAATACTTGTAAGCATTGTACTTATGATGTTTGTGATTGGTTTTGTGGTGGGTTGTTGTGTTAGAGCAAACAAGTGGCTTGCATGGTGTTATAAGGTGGTTTGAATTCATATTGGGAGTATCTTTAGTTTCTTGCAAATGTGAATGGAGTTGTGATTTTAATTCATTTGTGTGGCTACTTTTAATGCATTGTTAGAAATGTTTCTTATAACATAGTTAATGTTTTTACTTTACGATTTTAATGTAGTATTGTTTTTATATTTGTACAGATTTCTTATTGGTGGCTTTTAAGGGATTTGCTTTTGGCATTACTTAAAGACATATGAGGACATCTTCCGTTGGTTCTAATTGTATTATGCTACACTTTTTGTATTGTTATAAAACTTCTTGAATTATTGTATGTGTTGCAAGCAATTATTGTATGGAAGGAGTTTGAATTGGATACTTGTTTTATTTTTTACTTGTGGAATGTATGGATCTTTTTTTATAAATGTGTTGTTGAAATAAATATGTTATTCAAATGTGAGGTTTTAATATTGTAATGACAGGTTACAGGTTAATATCAAAGTCATGAAGCAAATAAAAACAGAAAATAAGTTTTAGCGACGAATTTTTCCGACACAAATATAGCTACAAAAAATTGTTTTAGTGACGAAATATTTCATCACTAAATGTAGCAGAATTTTGTAAGAAATGGTTTTGGTGATGAAAATTTTCATTGCTATATGGGCTTTGATTTTCTTAAAAATAGTTTTAGTGATGAACTTTTTCGTCACTATATGTACCCGAGAATAGTTTTAGTGACGAAATTGTTCGTCACTATATATGATTTAATAAACTAAAGTGTTTTTAGTGACGAAATATTTTTGTCACTGAATAGTATTTTTAGCGAGGAAAACATTTAGCGACAAAATGTTTTCGTCGCTAAAAGTTTTTTTTTTTTTTTAAAACCAAAAATGACTTTTAGTGATGAAATTTTTCGTCACCAGGATTTTTAGCAATAGGGTTTCAGTGACGAAATGAGTTTCATTGCTAATTAGTAGATTTCGTTGTGAAAGGTCCTTGGCAACAAAAAATTGGACTTTTAGTGACAAATTTTTTCGTCACTGAAAATAGATTTTGTTGTAGTGAACTTTTTAGAGATTTGTGGGGGTTTTGAGGAGCTAATAATATCTGTTTCTTGCATTTCTTTGTTTTGTGATTTATTTGAGTAGTGGGTTTGGAATGGAATTGGAGTTTGTTTGTGAGAAAAGAGAGGAATTGAGTGTTTCTTGGGTTATACTACTCTTTGCTTTGCAATTAGAACCTTAAATTTTAATTTTGGGGTTAAAATTTAAGGTTCTGGTATTTATACAGAGTGTGAAGGCTTTGCTTGGTTGTTGACAAAATGTAGGAAAACATAGGGATTTTGAAGGATTCGATTAGGCAAAGTATTGTTCTATGTTTTCAAATTGTTTGGGAATGAAACTAGCATACAATATTAGACTTAATTTTCTCACCCCCACCTCCCACTCTTTACTCCTGTTTTCTAGGGAATCAAACGGAGAGCTAGGGTTTTAATTCTTGTTTCACGTGTTACATGATTTTGGATTTTGCTTCTTTTTTTTTTGGTTACTATTATCGTATTTTGATTGTAGAGGAGGCTTCTGTGTTTGGACTTGTGGTGTGAAGAAACAAGAAAGTGGAGTCAAAGCAGTGAACTGAGATCAGAGTTGTTGGGGAATCATCAAAAGAAATGCTGGACGTGACTTTGCACTGACAGTGGGTCCCATGTATGTGGGTTTAATAATGAAAATGCCATATCATAACTCAGTTTCCATAACTTGAAAACACCTAAAATATGTTTTCAGTTTCCATAACTCATCACTCAAAAATCAAAGAATTGAGTGATGGAAACAAAAACTGGAAACAATGCCAAACACACTTCTCAGCCATGGGACCCACATATTTTGAGTTATGGGTGATGGAAACAGAGTTATAGGTGATAGAAATACAAAAACCAAATAGTAAGGACTTGTTTGGATTTTTTTTTTTTCAATTACTCATCACTCCTCACTCAATTTTCATCACTCCTCACTCATCACTCATCACTTAAAATACCCCAATTTCCTATACCCACCCATTTGGCACAGGTTTTCAATTTCTCATCACTCAATTTTTTCTATTTTTTATGGGACCCATACCTGAGCAACATGTCAGGCATTCCTATTAGCCTACCCGCCTCACACCATTTCATCAAACCATTTCCTCCCAAAACTAGAGACTTCAACCCAGGCATTCCTTTTTTCTTTTCTTTTTTCCTTCAACCCTCAATACCCACAACAACCACTTCGGTTCTAAGCTTGAAGCACAAACCCAAAAAATTCATTAGCATCCTTGAAGTAGCCAGAAAATTCACAAATTCACAACAACCAATTCGTTGACCCAATCGTTGATTTTTTTTTTTTTTTTTTTTATGGGTTTGAGATGAGAAAGACAAAAAGGAAGAAAAAGAAAAAAAGAAAGATCAGACCTGCGACAATCTCTAGCTGCAGCACCATTTATGGGTTCTATGATGAAGAACAAAAAAAAAAACAAAAAAAAAAAAAAAAGAAAGAAAGAAAGAAAGAACAGTGCAGCGTAGATCAGAGAAAGTGAAAGAAGAAGGGGAAAAAAAAGAAGAAGAAGAAAGAAAGAACAGTGCAGCGTAAACCAGAGAAAGAAGAGAGAAAAATGAAAATGTTTGTGGAGAAGAAAGCAGTTGAAGAGGCATCAAAAGCAGCGCTCACGTGTGTTGCACTGACAGTGGGTCCATGCATGTGGGTGTAATTACAAAAATGCCATTGAAAACTAAGTTTTGGAAACTGAAAACACTTAAAATGTGTTTTCAGTTTCCATAACTCATCACTAAAAAATCAGAGGATTGAGTAATGGAAACAAAAACTGAAAATAGAGTTTTGAAAATCCAAACGGACTTCTTAGCCATGGGTCCCACCATTTTTGAGTTATAAGTTATGGAAACAGAGTTATGAGTTATAAAAATCAAAAATCCAAATAGTCCCTAAATCTTTGATAATTTCAATTTGGACTTTCAAACATCCTATTGTTATAGCATATGGCTCAATCCTTAGTTTAAAGATGTAATGTTTAGTAGTAAACTTTAACATGCTATATATAATAATTAAATTTAGGGCTCCTATTAAAAAGTTCCCTAAGGGCTCATGGTAATGAATAATAAATACAATTAATTTTTTTCACTTTCCAGAAACCCTTTGTTAGGATTAGTGCCCTTAAATCCTATTGTATGATGCTATGTATGATATTAAGTGTGACATTGTGTTTGACATTATGTATGACTTAATATTATGTTTAATAAATTTGTTTTATTAATATCTGAAATAATGGTAACATGAATATTCGGACATTATCATATAGTCCATGAGATGCATAGTATGTGATTTATGTGAAAAGTCACAGAAGATATAAATCACAAGTTTTTTGTAAACTCAGAATTATAGTTCGTAGTTGGTGATGAAATTGGGCATTTCATCTGCGAAGACTATAACATATCAACTACGATGATTTGTCTTGATCATGGAAGTGGAGACTTCTAGTTGATGTGTTAATATGTTTTAAGAGTTAAGACATATTGAACTGGACCGCTGTGAAATTTATTATTCTCCTAAAGACTGTCAAATGAATAATAAATCTCACGACTTACATTTGCATGAACTCTTAATCCTGAGAGAATAATGGACCTGATCATAAGGTGTAGGTTGCTTTGATATATCAGGAGTGAGATCTAAAGTAATGGTCAAAACCTCAGTATGTTGGGCAGCCACATTTAGTGTTAATGGAACATATATTCTCAAGATTGAATTCATAATCTCTTACGAAGATATAAAATATTCCCTTGAGATAAGTTTAATGAGTTTGTTATTCAGAGAGTTAGGTCTAACCGCTTTAGTAATTAGTTACTAAAGTATATATTTATGAAATAAGATTTCATAAATATATGATGAATAACTTAAAGGATTAAACCGGATACTCAAGGATCAAGATGTAGTAATTTACAAAGTGGTAGTCTACATTAATGACTTTGTATTACTACGAATATTTTATGAAGGGGTTGCGTGTATAATAAAGTCTTGGGATATAATTTATAGATAAGACCTAGAGTGTAACTATATTTATATAGTGGTATTAAATATAGTTAATGGTAACTTTGGACTTGTCAAGAGTTGACAGAAAAGCCCAAGGCCCATTAGAGCTAGTGTCTTATTAGTCCCTTTTGGTCCCACTCCAAGCCACACACTTAAGCCCAATTGGTAAGGCCCAAAAGGCCAGCCCAATTAGATAAATTTGTTAGATACAAAGGGAAAAACATTCAGAATTTCATATGTAAGAAACATCATTGTGAAATGGTGTGAATGTGAGTTTTTGTCACTCACTAGTCATCCCTTGGTTACCAATTGAGAGACCACACATCTTGGGCATTAGTGGAATTGGAGTGAAGATTAAAAGTATTCCCAAATGCTTCAATCTTTGTTTTGAAATTCACCGCTTCAAGGTACGATCTCTTGTTCTCAAATTCTGAAATTTACTTAGTACGTGTTATCAATATCGAATGAAGTAGATCCGTTTAAAACTTATTTTCCGCTGCATTTATCTTTATTTCCATCACCCTTAACAAAAATAAATTTGTATTTATGTCATTTTCTGTTAATTTGGATGGCAACATGAGGTTTTAAACTTGTAAAGTTGCCATTTAATCCAAAGGCCAAAAAAGACCCCTTAGGGTTTGGATTAGTTGCAAACTAATCCCATTTGCTATCACATTTGAATTATTGATCCATGAGTTTTAAGAATTGTCCCAATGGCAACTTCGTGTGCACATGACCTCTTTACTAAAAAAAAAAAATCATTTAAAAATAACACATGCACATAATTGATATGGGTGAGTCAATTTGAACAATTTTTAAATTTCAGAGGCCAACAAGACAAAATTGATAACATAAAGTATCAGTTTGCAATTGACCCAAATCGGAAGGGGTCTTTTTATATTTGACCATAATCAAGAATACAAGAATGTAAGAAAAGTTGGTAAGGTAAACTAATAATGGCCTTAACTAGACAGAAGCTATTTTGTCATTTATTGTATTTATTAATTACATATTTATTTAAGAGCACTGTAGTTTTAGTTTAGTGACAATATGTATCAGTTTGGATACAAATTAATTTGGCGTTTTCTTGCGTTTACGTTTTAATGCTGGGACCCACGCACACACTGAAGCTGAGGAACGCAAGGTTGAAACGCAAGTTTTCTCTAGTTCTTTACGCATCGTTTCATTTAAGTTCTCTACGCACCGTTTAATGCTAGGACCATCTCATATTAAACGCACAAGCCTCTTGCGCGTACTGTTCATGGCTTTGGAGTGTGCTGAGGAAAACGGTGCGCTTAACTCTGATGTAAACCTTGCATGTACTGTTCATCATACAAGAAGCTTGGAGAATCATCTAATCAAAACAGTGTGCAGCTCTCAATGGCTATTTCCATTCTCTTCAAGCTTTCTGCTTTTTCTCTTAACTACCGTGGCAGAATGCCTTTAATCACCTTCAATGCTCTGTCCGAATCCTCTTCAATGTCTTGCACCTACCCACCAACCACAAAGCTATCAAAACAGAGCACACCAGTTGATGAAAGCAAACCCATTACGCGGAACTCTCAGAAAAGATCCCCTCTGTTCAACAAACGCTCGAGCTCACCTTCTTTCTGCTTGGGAAATCGTTGTCGCCACTATGGATCTCTGCATTCAGAGGTAAGTTATGTCTAACTTCTCATGCTCTCTGATCTGTGCTTTTCCATGAGGCTTCATCAATCTGTGGTTTTTTGTGTTCAACGTCTGTGTGTGGTTCTTTGTTGTGTTTTCCATGACACTAGTATATGGGTTTCTTGATCCTTCGTGTAATACCATTGGTTCTCTGTTGTATTTGGATATATGTGAGTTTACTTTGCATTTGTCATGTGGGCTTGCCTAACTAATTTTTGATATGCATCCGAACTATTTGTTGAAATGCCTGAGTATAAAAGGAAGTTGTAGCAAAAATGGTTAAGCAGAAGAAATCGATGGACGGTGGTGGTAAAGATGAAAGAGCTGATTGGAAAGACCCTAAGGAACTAGAAGCTTTTTGTCAGTTTTGTGCTGTTCAAGTCATGGAGGGCCAGAGGAAGTCCACCGGATTTTTGTCTGAAATTGGGGTTAATGAAGTGATTCGGCAGTTGGGTGAGATGGGAAAAGTGGTGACTTGGATGCAGTTTAAAAACAAATGGGATAATTTGAGAAAAAGGTGGAAGAATTATAACAAGTGTATGGAGAATGAGACTGGGTTGGGTTATGATGCTGGAACTGGGATGTTTGACGCATCTAATGAGTGGTGGAACCAAAAGATTGCGGTTAGTTCTAATCAATACATAATTGTGAAAAACTTTACTGTCTAAAACTATATTCTTGTGTTCTAACTACTGGTTGTCCACATGGAGGCATGTCCCGATGCAAAAACCTTTAAAATGTATGGTTTGCCGAATCATGAGCTCCTGAACATCATGTTTGGAGGCACAGCTGCAACGGGGAAAAATGCATTTTGCATGAGTGGTCCAATACCAACGAAAACCAATGAAGGGTCTGGGGACTCCGCTGATAGCATAGAATTTGTTGACCCCCAATGTGAACCCGTTGTGAATGTTGACGTAATGGAGGTTGAAGGTCCATCATCGTCGAGAGCAGGACCGACAGTGAATAAGGGGAAAGGCTTGACAACCAGTGTCCACATTTTCAAGCCAATTTCCAAGAAACTAAAAAAAAAAAGCGTTCAGCTGTGCAAGAGATGTCCGACTCTTTGAAGAGCATCTCAAATGTTGTTGTTGAAAGATCTAGTCTAAGTCCCCGTACACCATCTGCTCCCACAGCAACTGCTCAGGTTATAGCAATTCTGGACATGGTGTTGAGTCTTCTCGGGGTGTACTCAGGTCATTACCTTCATATGTTCAGCACCATCCACTTCATGGAAAAAGAGCAGGGTAGGCACATGTTTGCAGCACTTTCCGATGACAAGGACGTCCAGCTGAAGTGGCTAAAAAAAGGGTACCAAAGGCACCTTGAATATCAATGACGTAGTGAAGGAACAATAGATTGTCTCGATAGGGTTGTGTAGGCTTTGTATAGTAATCGAACTGTCAGTGTTGTACCTGTTGCACTATTATTTTTCTTTTTTTTATTGGTAGAAACTAATGCTTGTTATGGGTGTGTATGTAAGACAATGCTCATCATTCCTATGTGTTTGAGCTATATTTATATATGTTTGTCCAATGCTTCTTTTATCTGACTTTTTTGTATTTTTGATGGTTATGCACTGTTATTTGTGGTAAAATTTGATGATGGTTGTTTATGATTAGAAAGAAGAAGTGATGGGACATAATTCTTGAAGCATGTTCTTATATGCCCCAGCTTTTGGGAATTTCTATATCACTTGTTTCTTTAATTACTTTGACATTAATAATAGGTGTTAGCTTTTGTCTATGTTGCTCCCCACCCCTGCATTTCTTATTTTTTAATAGTTCAAACATTAGATTCCTTCCTTTTTAAAAGGAAACAGATTGTTTTTTCCTTGCTTGGTAGCCAATGGTGTTTTCTACAAAGTATTGTGTTATGAAACAAAAAAAAAAAAAAAAAGAACTCACATGCTTCTTTGTGTGCCTGCATATCTTTTTTCATAATTTGTGCTAATATAAATCTTAATGGTCTTACAATAGAAAGTGTCATATCAGCAAATGTCTGACATGATTACCACTTATGCCCCATATTCAAAGCTCAATTGTTTAATTCAACTGCAGGATTCCTACATTGCAGATACTTTTCCAAGTGCAAGCTTTGAGGGAAATAATGGTCTTTGTCATGCGAAGTACTGTACCTGTCAGTTTGAACAGCTCCTATTCATTCTCCCAGGGAGAAAAAGAGAATAATTATTGGTGTACCATTTGAAATTGGAGCTGCAATAGGTATTGTTCTTACTGTTATATACTGCTTCATGTCCGGATTGTCATTCCCATAGCAGAACAAGCAGGTAGAACATAAAAATTGAAATTGGAAGATAACTGTATTTCAAAGAATAAAATAATATGTATTACCTCTTATTTGTTAGCATGCCTGATTTCCTTGAATTCATATGAGAGAACTACTCCACAGCTATGGATTTGAGCAAATGGCGACACTGAATAATTTAGAAAAAGCTGGGTTGCTCAGAAAGAAGAATTGGTGTCATTTTGCCTTTATAATCTAGCATTTCCTACATATGATTTTTATAGTCAATTGGCTAGAGTTAGTTAGCGGTTAGGATACTTTTAGTAGTTTGCAGCAATTAGTTACTTGCTTGTTAGTAATGCAATGTATAAAGGTCCTATATAGTAAATCAAGATAAATATATTTTTTTGGATAATTAATAGGATTTTATTGCAAACGAAAAGGATTACTTTATGTTCATGATGATGAACATAAAGCACCTTGTAGAAATACAAACATATCAAATAGAAGATCTAAGAGAGAGTTGAAAATAGACAATGGAAGAAAATACATTTTTCTTTTAGAATATACATTTTTCTTTAATATGGGTAATGTAAATCAGGATATGAATGAAATAAGCCAAGTTTTACTTTCTAGTCTATTCTAAAACACTTCCATCCTTTCTTCTCTCTATTCCATCTTTCTAAGGAGGTTGGTTCCCTCAAAGAACCATTGCTTTTTCATTAGGAACCAAGCAAGTTCTTAACAATTTATTTGGCAAGACTCTTGGCATCCTTTGGGGCTCATTTATGAGAAGTTTGGGCAAAGGCTTTATATGATTTGGTTATTGGTATTAATTTAAGGAGTTTCAGAGATAAAGTAGAATAGCTCATGTAAGGATACTTGGGAGATGCTAGGAGTCTAATGCTCTCATCCGAATTCTGAATTTCTTGTTCATAAGGATGTCTGCTATATTTGCAGAAGCAAGATTGAACATAGGATTCACCTCCTCTTTGAGTGTAGCTTCCCTAGTCAAGTGCGGAGGAAGATTTCAGGTGATCGCCTAGCTGATGCTTGTATCAAATGTAGGGATGGGATGTTGGTTTGGATTATTGGTTTGAATGGTGAGGGTTTCAGAATTATTCTTAGTTGTTTAACTAGGGGTGTCTCTATTTATTATCTTTGGTTGGAGAGGAATGCTAGTGTTTGGCAAAGTGAAAGGAACGAGGAAGCACTGATCCACAAGATTAAAAAGGCCGTGAGGTTTAAGTTGGTTGTCTAGCTCAAAGAAAGTCCCTTGTTCTACTTTGAATAGAAACCTGTGCTGCTTGTAGAGGCTTCCTAACTTTGTTCATGAGGGGCTTAGTTAAAAAAAAGTGTTTTTTTTTTTTTTTTTTTTGGGCTGGGAAATAAACATTTTAGGACTGAATCCAAACTTACTAGGCTACATCTTTCCATAAGGGCATAAGGCATTTGACAAACCTCAAAGGCTGGTTATATATTGACAAATTATCAGCAGATTTTGACAAAATTGACCACTTTTCAAAGCTCATTGGCTGCATTATTTGCAGCTTTTCTTGCCGACTAAAATTGGGAAGTTCAAACTCTGATTTTAGCACTTTGATATCTTCAATAATAGTTGCAATCTCCCATCCAAGTTCATGGTTTAGTTCTGTCAAAAGCACCTACGCAATATTTCAGATATCCTTCAATAATTGCTTGCTTATAACATTCCTATTTTGCAATGAGGACTGCTAGCCTCGCTGCCATTGCCTCAGCAACTTTAGGCTTCCCTACTTGATCTAAGCTTGACCAAGCAACAACAATAACAGTCTTATTCCCAATCTTTTTGGGGTCAGCTTAGAGTTAGTCACATGTATTCTTTTCTTCCATCCTATCATTTTTAAACATTGCATCGCCATTAAATTTAATCTAGTTGTCTGGTGGTTTGCACCATCTTTCTTGTTAACTAATACTGCCAAGTATTATTCTATTTGACCTTGTGATTTGGTTCTTCTTCATAATTGAAAATATTAAGAGTTTGGTCCACATTTACATCTAGAGTGGTGGGCTCATAGCTTGCATGTCTTACATTCCTCACATTGATTTGTGCCCTTTTAATGTACCCAGATTTCATCCTATGGCACAAGTGAGCACCTACATTATTTACTCATCACAGGGGTGGCTCATTTAATAGAATTGGCTCATTTGATAGAATTATATAACCTTATTGTTCATTGTGTGCAAAACCAAACATTATGGGGGGATGATGCACTGTACAGTGTCATAGAATTTTTATAAGAATAAGCTACTTCAGTAGATGCTGAAACACTTATTGGGTGGGCAGAAGTAAACTATAATAGCAAGATGGACTTGACTATAAGCTCAATATTCACTTTTAAATTCTATATAGGGTCTTTTCATGGTGGATTTCATATTCCAGTGCTTATATTTAGAAGTTTTTCTCAGAAAGCTGCATGATGATGAATTATGGATATGGTTCCTCTTTCCTTAGCCAGTTTTACAATTCATATCTATTAAGGCTCTCCTTCCCTCTCTCTCTCTCTATCTCTTTTGATTCTCATCTCTTGGTGTCACTGAAACAAATTCTGCAGTTTCTGGAATTACTTGCACCATATTTATGCATTCCAAGCTGTTACTTATTACGTAGGAAAATATAATACACTTAATTTTGAATCTAGCCATATAAAATGTTTTTAGGTGATAAGACTCCAATGGCCCGTTGCTTTAATTCTGTTTGCTTTAGCTAGAACATCTTCTATAGTAACTAGAGAACCTATCGTTTATACATGAGCTATACATTTGCAACAAGCCACAATATCTGCTTATGGCGTAACTAGCTCATTGCATGAGCAAATACCAGTGACCTTTCATTGGTACAAAAGGGTCTAAGATTTCAATGTTCCTTTGATTAAGATAAACCTTTGATACATCTTGTTCTAAGGTCAAAATCAATTAAAACTGGTATGTTCTCTCAAACCTTTTGTTTGCTGTTTTGCTTGAAGTTGACTAACTATTCATGATTTGTTCTCTACTTTGCTTATTCTTGGGTTAGTGATATCCAAAGAGATTTATGTCAAACCATTAATTCATATTTATTTAAAATATTTTGCTGCATAGCTTTTGTGTATCTTCAAATTTTAGCTCTATCTTATTGTGGTTCTTCTGTGATGGTTGGATTCCTTTTTACATATCAAATATTTCTCAAAAATTAAGATTTTAGGATTTCATTTGAATTATCACATCCACTTACGTTTTCATATTCTTTATTAATATTCAACTGTGATATGCTTGTTACAGTGGCGCTACCTTCATTAAAAATTTTGTAATACTAAAGTTGCTGTGTATGAGAGAGGAAGATTTTAGAAAAAAAATTCTACAAAACCAGATACTTTCAAGCCAAAATCGGAAGGTCATTTCAGCTCCAATTTTGATGAAATTTCCTAATGAAAGAGAGCTTCTTGTTGACTAGTGACTGGTGTTGAAATTCCTCTCCACTTGCTCAGATGCTAAAGGTTAGTTGGTGCGATCTTTTCTTCTTTTTACTATTGGTATCTTAGTGTTATTAATATTTGTTGTATTCCAAGAATGGCGTGTTTTTGTTGTCTCGATAGCTGATAGCATTTGTCCTAGAGAGATTGTTGTAAACCCATATTCTATAGTGGAAGATTTTACTAGACTAGGTCCCGTGGTTTTTCCCTTCTCACTGAAGGGTTTTCCACGTAAAAATTGGGTGTCTTGATTATGGATTGTTGCTGAATTTGATAATTATTTGTTATTGTGCTTTGCTAATTTATCTTAAATATCCATTAAATTTTCACAAAGAAGAAAAAAGGAAATAATTATGTGTTGAATTAATTGGCTATCATTATCCATATGCGGTATAGGAAATATTTTTCAACCAAATGCAAGAGGAAATATTTTTTTTTAAAATGTCTTACTACCTTCACTTCAATGTCACCCCTCCATGCCTCCATTTGAATTTTGAGTTACCATTTTGTTTGCATTTGAAAGATAAACTTATAAAAGGATCATTAGAACTTTTCACTGCCATGATGTAGGCAACTGAACAAGGACTCTTTGTGTTATCATAATGCATGCTTCTTGGTGAAGGGTTTTGAAAAGGATCTATAGTTCACTCAAATGTGCAAAGGAAGGCGTTAACTAATTACAAAATATAAAGGCAGTAATTGAGAAAATGGAACCTAGAGTAGTGGGAATCGTTGTTGTTTATGACTTTGTTCCATTTCCACCTGAATAAAGACACATACTTTGCCTTCATTTCATTCCTTCTTTCTTTCTTTATTAGTCAAGGCAAAGAGATTTGCTAAGGGGTGTTTTATTTTAGCCATATAAAATGTTACAATTCTAAAATTGCCACATTAAGTGATAAGACTCCAATAAGGGTCTTGGTATCAAAGCTCACACATCATGTGATACCTCAATTTCTGGGGGTGTCGTGATTGTCTTCATAAATACCATATGAAGGTTTTTTTTTTCCCCAAATTTTCACACGCACATTTAAACTCTGGCATTTTTGTATATTGAGAGCATTGCTATTATTTTGTTAACATTTGAAACATGATGGACACAGCCTCTGTCTTGAAGACCTGTAACAAACAAGCTTATTATGCCATCATGTGTAGAGTAACAGAGCAAGTATGGCTCATTTGTATTTTGCATAATGTAATTCTTATCTAGTTTAACAATTTTTTGAATTGTAACATACTGTAATACCTGACCATTTTTCTTCCAAACATCAAAGTTTTGAAATATTTGAAGATCATTACCAGCCCTGATTTGACTAGCTGGTTATAATGGTCTTTTTGTGCATGAAGTTATACTATAAATGGCCAATCAAAGATTAATTTTGTTACAGATATGACAAGTTTCATGGAATTGTGCATCTTGCTTTAGTGTTTCATGGATAAGCTGTACACAATTTTCCCTATTAATGGGTCTTGGTCTTGCAGAAGTAAGAGATAGAGTTTTGTAGGGAGTGTTTTAGAAAGTGGGGCTATCAATACTCAATACCCAGTGGGAGTAATGGCAAATAATAGCAATGAATATTTGAATAAGATGTGTAACTTAGTTGAAAATTGGATAAACACCTATTTCTTTATGTTGCTAAATTTTTCTCTCTTTTTTAGTCATCGAATTTAAGCTAAGACATACCATTTGAAATTGTTACATAAAACTATAATCTCTCCATATTTTTTATTTTACTTTAATCTTTGGTATACAGATTTCGAGGCTTTGAATTTTAAGCTCGATATCTTTTAGATCATTGTTCAATAGCTGTAAAGCAGTCTTAAGGTATACAAAAGGATGGGTTTGCTAAACGACTCATCTGATTCCCAGCACCAGTAGTTTCTATACTTTCCCCTCTAGATGTGAATCTACAATTTTGAGAAATCTTGTATGAAATCGTGAAAGCATATGCTTAGGATTGTTAATTTATTGGTACGACCATAATTTGAGCCTAGTACTAATAAAGGTTCAATAAAATTTAACAACTTGTTTTTAGCCTACATATTGTAGTATCACATGAATAAATGTACATGCAATTAAAGTCGGTACCATATGCAAGGACGCAGACTTCGACCTGAGCAATGACCTTGTACTCGCAGCATATCTAAGCGGGTATGCATGTCTAGCTTACGTGGAGACTTATATGACCAAAGTACCATTGCATACAAATATACAAACAGGCTTAGAATGGGTACAATAAATATTAACTGGAAATCAGAAGAAATGTCGAAGAAATTTTAGATTGTCAAGCTATGTGTTTGGACAATTGTGTAATACACTACGCCAGTATGGATATTATGGTACCAGAAGAGTTTGCGTGGAAAAGTCTCTGGCAATGACATTTATGGTACTTGGTCATGCTGAGGGTAACAGAATGGTGTAGGAAAGATTTCAGCACTCGGGTGAGACAGTGCATCGACATGTGGGCATGGTAGTTAAATTGTTAGCCACCATTATGGCACCGGACATTATCCAGCCTGCTGATCGTACATTTTGGGACGTACCAGAACATATTCAGCATTCAGATCAATATGGCCACATTTCAAGGTACTTTGTGAATTTGGTATCTTGACTTGATTTTATTCAAATTATCTTTATGGTCATACCACGTATTTCATTTCACATGGTATTTTTGTGGCAATGATTAGGGTTGCATTGGTGCGATTGATGGGGTCCACGTCCTCGTGGTCATACCAGTTGATGAGCAGCTCCCGTACTATAGTAGGAAGGGGACCACCACAATAAATTGCATGTGGCATGTGACTTTGACATGAAGTTCACATTCGCATGTGTTGGATGGGAAGGGTTAGCGCATGACACGAGGATTTTTTTAAGCTGCCTTAATAATGAGAGTTACAACCTCCCAAAAGCTCCAGCTGGTTTGTAAATATGCAGTTTAATTACAGTATTAAAGTATGTATTAATGTACTGAAAATGCTAATGTAATAAATGTGTTCATTTGCAGGAAAGTACTATCTGGTTGATTCAGGATACCCGATGAGGAAATGGTTCCTTGCACCATATAAGGGGGAGAGGTACCACATTGGAGAATTTCGACCTTCTGAAGTGCTGCATCGTCCAGAGGAGAGATTTAATTATCTCCATTCATCCCTTCGTTCGGTCATAGAACGAACTTTTGGAGTTTGGAAGAATAAATGGAAAATTTTGAGAAATATGCCACCCTTTAAGTTACGCACTCAAAACTTGATCATTGTTGCTACAATGGTTCTTCACAATTTCGTTAGAGCACATGAGATAAAAAATGACGTTGAATGTTCCACATCTATAGGGGGCACATTTGGACGTAGTGAGAGAGGTTATTACGATGCTGTGGCAGAAGCAATCTCAATCTTGGACGAACCTGAGATGAAACAGGTTCGTATTGATATCACAACATCAATATGTGCAGATGATAACTGATTTTTATGGAGACCATAACTGATGGTTCACAAACTTCAATAATGTAAATGCATTTGTTGTTGTATTGTTGGTAAGCAGAACTGAGGGCTCACAAAACTTGATACATCTCACATTAACTCGTGGATTTGTTATGTTGTGAAGCATAAGGTTCAAGTGTTAAATCTATATCTTAGAAACTTTCAGGACACTTGATAGGCATATCCAAATTCACACAAAAGAGTGTTTTGTCGTTGCCATAGAGTGTTTATTTTCACAAGTAGAATTAAGGCCAATTATCACTGTTAGGTTCTAAAGAATTAGGAACTAATGTATTTGGAACTCTAATGTGTAATGTTGGCAAACCATGATCAAAACAGGTTGTTAGTCTTGTTTAGACTTGCTCAAAGTGTGGACGTTGTATGTAAAGTTGGAATCGAGTGGCTGCAGAAGTATTAGTGACTTTCTGTTTGGCTTGATCGATTGAGAATTAGACTCGATCGATCAAATATCGGGCAGAACGTTTTCTGCAGAATTTTCCAACTCATCCCAAGCCCATTAAGGATTAGGGTTTCAGATCTACTTCTCCCAATATATAAAGGAAACCCTAAGCACGTTTTTAAGAGACTGAAAAGAGAGAGAAGAGAGTGCCTTTTTTGTGTATAGGGTTTTGTACCCAAACCTCTCTAAGGTCTTTGTTGCTCATATTACTGTTTATGTGAATCTCTTGTGAGATCCTTGAGGAGCTTTTCTTCACATAAACTTAGGGTTATCAAGAAGGAGATTAACTTCAACATCTTGATGATCATTCAATTGCTACTATAGGAGCTTAAAGAAACATAAGCGGGAGTGCTTGTACTTGTGGAGAATCCAAGAAAGAAGGAGTCCGTGAATTCGGAGCTTGCACGTGGTTATGTCAGTAAGTTCTACTGGTGGGTAGCAATAGAAAGTCAAGCGTGGGGGCTTGTAAGTCTTATTGTATGAACTTCAATTCTTTCATATAGTGGATTCAAGTTTTACCTTAAGGATAGCTAGGTTAAATCCTCCCCAAGTTTTTACCGGTTTGGTTTTCCTAGGTGATCATATCTTTGTGTTCTTTATATTTCTACTGCTTTATATGTTTGATATGATTATATGATTGTGTTAACCTAGATTTGCATAAATTGACTAAGTTAATCACTTGGCTAATTCTCTAGGTTAATTCTTTTGTTGTTTTAAGGGGTCTAAATTCCTAACAAGTGGTATCAGAGCAGGTAGCTCTTTTGTTGTAGATCTTTTGATCTCTGAGTTGATCCTTGACCCCTGTTGTCTTGGATAATTTGAAGTGTCTTTCTGATCATGTTTCTGCTTATGCTTCTGTTGATTTTATTGATGCCTGTGAAACTCTTCGTAAGGAATTATTAAAATCTATGAAGATTGCTAAGAAATTCAAAGAAGAGTTAAAATTGGCTAATCTTGAAAAAGAGGAATTGATTGTTGGATTAGATGAATCTAATAAAAAGAATGAATTTTTGAGAAATCAAATTTCCTCTCAAGATGAGAAGATGAAAAGCTTGGAACAAGAGTTAGTTGAATCTAAAGCTAAAATTGAAAATTTGTCTAGTACCAAGCCTGCTGATGATAATAGATGTGTTTTTGTTTCTCTTAAGCCTAAAACTGAGAAAGTTTATATCCCTCCTTTTAAGAGGAATAATAAAGAAAAGACTTACTTTGTTAGGTTAGACGAAGGTAAAAGTTCTAATGTAGACGCTGAAGTTTCTAAACCTAAGTCCAAACCTACTATTAGAGAGCATAATAAATCTGTTTTTGTGCCTACTTGTCACCGTTGTGGTGTTGTTGGTCATATTAGACCAAATTGTTCTTTGTTGAGGTAAAAACCAAAATCTAAGACTAGATTTGTTGTTAGGAATAATGATGTTCCTAAATTTGTTCCTGTTTGTCACTTTTGTGGTGTCTCCGGTCACATTCGTCCTAATTGTCATAAATTGAAACTTTAAGCATTTTGTATGTCAATCTAGGATATGTGATGATATTTTTCCTGGCCATAAGTCCAAATAAATTGTTTCATATGCTGTTGAAAAGTTTAAGCTTGTTGGCTTGTGAAAGGAATTTGCAGGATTTTAGTTTTTCTCAGAAGATTGGTGTAATTCCTCAAATACACTCTGCTTCTCATGAATTTTCACTTACAAAGCCGAAGACTCGTGCTATATGGGTGAGAAAAGATCCTTTAACCCAAAAGAAATAATCCCTTGACTTCCTTTAAATCATATTCATACAACAGATCTAGATCCCATAATTTCCATTTTCACAGAGGTAGTCTCATGAACCCAGCTTTCAAGAGCAAAACCAAAACCAAAAAATTGAAAGAGAAGGCTTCCCTTCTCTTCTCCTACATTTGTTACAAATTTACAGCAAATAAATTTTTTTTTTAAAATGAAGATCCAAAACCCAAACCCTCTTCGTGCAAAACAAATTATACATCAACAGCAAAAGGTTTCAACTTTCAACCATAAATCGCTTGCATCCAAACATATACCATCAGAAATTAAAACAGAATCTATAAAATCATCCAAAACAAAGAGACAGAAAATCGAAATTAAGAATAAACACATACCCAAAAAATAAAAACTCATCTAAAAGTAACATCTTTGAATCAAAACCCAGATTAGGCCAATCTGACCCAAAAATTTCCTCTGGATGTTACAAAAAAAAAAAAAAAATGTCAGCTAACAAAGTATAAATTTCCTCTGGATTAGGCCCATCTTAACACCTGAGAATTCTTTGGGATTGTGGGGAAGAAGGAATGGGGCAGGTGGGTGTAGGCTGTGAGTCGTGTGATCTTTGTTCTGATGTGATATCCCTGTTTTGAAGGAAGAGCACACGCCGGTGTCGGACTGGGGTTGTCTTCCTTGTGGATTTCTCACCTAAGCTCTTCGCCGGCATCGGACCGATGTAGGTCTTCCTTGTAGATTTTGCTGGTGGGCGTGGAACTCTCTTGGCACAGGCGTTAGCTAGGGGACGGTAAGGAGTGAATAGAGAAGGAAAGGAAAAAAGAGTTGAACTTTGGTATTTATATGCTATAGTACTTTCAGCTCCGCTACAGTACCCGCGTTTAATTACTTTCATCCGCGTTTTTTTAATTATTTGCTACAGTGTTTGTAGCAATAAGTTTTCAGTTTCAGCAAAAATAAGTTCGTTCCAAACGGACCCTATGTCTCCTTTACGAGGAGAACTATGATTTAAATAATTCTTCCATCATTGTTGTATATATTTGATAATCAAATAAATTAGGCTAAAATTCACCCCTAAGCTTTACAAGAAGTTTGGTTTTCATTCCTAAACTTTAATTTTTTTTTTTTTTTGTCCCTAAACTTTTGTAAATGAAAGCTCAAATAGTGTGAAATACTATAGCAAATTTTGATCCCTAATTTTAAATTACAGCTTGATTACTTTTACTCTAACTTAACTAAGTGCAAAATAAGAATAAATGAGTCATAATAAAACCGGAACACTACTCTAAGGCATAAGTATGTACAATAGACAATAAATGTAAAGCTTAAAGAGTAAGGAAGAGAGATGTAAACACAAGATAACATCGAGACGTGTTATTGAAGAAGAAATTGAAGTACTGGCGAAAAACCTTTCCGTGGCATTCCAAGCCAAAATCAATCCACTAGTGAATAAAGTTGGAGTACACGAATATCAAAAAAACCCTCCAAGCGTAATCTACCTAATGTACTTGAACTCTCCAAGTTCCAACTACTAACGGACTTCACGAAGCCATGTCTTCACTAGTTATATAGATCCCGCAATTAGCTCCAAATTGCATCCACCACTCAATGGCTTTTTCCAGTCCTTCATATATGCACCAAAATTTCTCTTAACACTTAGATTGGGTGAGGTAAATGTTTGAGTTAAGAACCTCTCAAGGATGTATAGATAGAAAGGTAGGAGTAAAGGAAAACTTTAGAGAAAATGGTGTAGATGATTGTGGGTATACAATCTCTAACTATTAAGTGTTTAGCTAGGGTTTTCTCTCTCAAAGTTTCTTGGAAAAACTCCTTACAATTTCGTGGGTAATGAGAGCTTATATAGTGTTGGTAAAGGTATGAGAAAAAGCATACTCAAAAAGATCTAGGTAAAGAGTTTCGCAGGTCACTTGCGACTTAGCCTAAATTGCGAAGTGACTCAAAATCCAGCCTGGCAAACGGACTCTTCAAATACTAGTATGTGCTTTTTACGTGGCCTTTTGCAGGTTGGCACTAGCGAGCTAGTCGCGAATTCTTCATCTTCACAAAACTTCATCAATCTCTCACACACAACCCTTACATTAAATCTCACCAAAAATACAGGGAAATGATTAAACAGAAATACAATCAAATTTGACACAGAATTTTTTTTTTATAAGATTGACACGGAATTAAAGCCAACATAAAAACATAGTTGTAAATTACAACTTTACAATTAGCATTTTACTTTATGTCCTCACATTCATATTTGTTACCTTTATCCTATGCGGCCTAATAGAAAGCTAGTATGTTATTTTTTTAGCATTAAGTGATTTGGCTTGGACCAAACTATTTTTTTTTTAAATTAAAAAAAATGGTTGAACAAATGGCATCTAATGGTTAGTCACATGTTAGAAAAAGGCCAAAGTAATGCTCATTCAAATCGTCCTCTCATTTGGGTATCTCTTCTCCTTCACCAAGCTTAACAATCTAAGCAAAGGGCTCAAAATTGACACTATTTTAGACTCAAAATCCGGCCAAAATGGCCAAATTCCACATTATTTTGAAATTTTTAGCAAAAAAACACTGTTTCGGAAATAAATGGCAATCTACCACTTTTTCTAGTACTCGAGTACCCTATTTTATAGTTCCACCGTGGCACTGCTGAGCTGGAAATTAGGCGATCAAAAAAAATAATGTGGTACTTGAGCTTGGTAAACTCGAGTACCATGCAACACAATACTCGAGTATACCAAGCTCGAGTACCTTTTATAAATAAAATGCAGAAAATTTTATTTCTACAGTACTCGAGTTTCCCAAACTCGAGTACTGTGTAAATTTTTATTTTTTTTATTTTTTTATTGTTTGAGGATAATCGACAAATAAACATAAAGATAAAAATAAGTAGCTTTTTTATGCTTTTATTTATTTAAATAGAAGCATTGTAAAATATAGAGATTTTAATTTCGAAATATGAATTTAATTTCTACATTAATTGAAATTGTTCATTGTTTTCTCATAAAAATTGTTCACTGTTTTTTGTATAAACTATTTCTACGATTTTGCATAAAATTATTTTCTGTTCAGCATTATTTAAGAAATTGTTCACTCTCTTTTTTGCATAAATTATTTTCTATTCACTATTTAAAAAATTGTTCATTGTTTTCTCATAAAACACCTAGTGAAATCGTGTTTTTTTAATTTAAACACCAAATCTGAATGCTTTTTCATGTTTGAATTTTACAATAATCGAATATATTTTTCTGCATTGATAAAATTTATTTTTACATTAACGAAAATTTCTCTTTGCACATCATATTTACTGTATATTCAAATCTACTTACTGCATTCATAAATTTTTTTTTTTTTTTGCATTAATTAAAACTGTTCACTGTTTTGTCATAAAAATTGTTCACTGTTTTCTGCATAAAATATTTCTAGCATTGGTGCAGTTATTGCACTTAAATGGTTCTGTGTTTTTTTAAATATGTAACCATATATGGACAAACTCCATGAAAGAAAAATGAATGATTCGTATAAATCACCTAATGGTAAATGCCTTGAAAAATTCGAATTTGTAAAAATGTTCGAATTAGTTGAATGTAGAAATTCGAGAAAAATCGATGGAAAATCAATGAACATACCAAATCGTGAAGGTGTACATAAGATGTACAGATAGTCTAGACTTGTTGAGAAATTTGATTTCGTTGAAAGTACAAAATAATGAAAATTCAATGGAAAAGTATGTACGTTAGATGTATAGATTGTATGAATTTGTTTAAAAATTTGAATTCATTGAATGTACAAAACTGTGAAAACTCAAGGAAAAATTGTGTACATTAGATGTATAGATAGTACGAATTTGTTGAAAAATTCGTATTCGTTGAGTATGTAAAATCGTGAAAATTCAAATGAAAATTGAAGAACATAACAAATTGAGTAAACTTAATGGAAAATTAATTACATTAGATGTACAGATCATCAATTCTTTTGCATTGATAAAATTTGTTTCTACATTAATAAAATTTGCTCTCTGCACACCATGTTCACTGTTTTCTGCATAAACTATTTCTAGCATTCTGCATAAAATTATTTTCTGTTCAGCATTATTTAAAAAAATTTTCACTCTCTTTTCTACATAAATTATTTTTTGTTCACTATTTAAAAAATTGTTTACTGTTTTCTCATAAACTATTTCTAGCATTCTGCATAAAATTATTTTCTGTTCAGCATTATTTAAAAAATTGTTCACTCTCTTTTCTGCGTAAATTATTTTCTGTTCACTATTTAAAAAATTGTTCACTGTTTTCTCTTAAAACACCTAGTTAAATCATGTTTTCTAAATTTAAACGCCAAATCTGAATGCTTTTTCATGTTTAAATTTCACAATAATTGAATTTGTTTTTCTGCATTGATAAAATCTGTTTCTACGTTAATAAAATTTGCCCTCTGCACACCATGTTTACTATATATTCGAATCTGCTTACTGCATTCATAAAATCTGTTTACTGCATTAATTAAAACTGTTCATTGTTTTCTCATAAAAATTGTTCACTGCTTTCTGCATAAACTATTTCTACGATTTTGCATAAAATTATTTTCTGTTCACCATTATTTAAAAAATTGTTCACTCTCTTTTCTGTGTAAATTATTTTCTGTTCACTATTTAAAAAATTGTTCGCTGTTTTCTCATAAAACACCTAGTGAAATTGTGTTTTCTAAATTGAAAAGCCAAATCTGTATGTTTTTTCATGTTCAAATTTCACAATAATCGAATTTGTTTTTTTGCCTTGATAAAATCTATTTTGATACATACTTTGTCAAAATTATCCAACAATGATAGATTGTGATTGGTTGTTTATCACTTTCTAATAAACTCACTATTTTTTCTACTTCACTTACAGTCTACCATGTAGAAGTATAGAACAAGTGTGACAAAATGAGTTGAAATTAAAGATAATTTGAATACAATGAATCATAATGTATTGAAAATTTCCCTTTATTACATTTTATTATTATTATTATTACTCATTATTTAGTTTATCTATAAAGTAAAACATTTTTGGGTTTATCCAAAAATCTATGCCACGAAATACATGGTGGGAAATCTAGACCAAAGAACTGCCAAAATGAAAAATTGAGCGGTATTGTTGCTGTACTTAAATAAGTTGTCACAAGCAACATAAATTACTAACCAACCTGTTAGGTTCTAAGGAATTAGGAACTAATGTATTAGAACTCTAATTTATATTGTTGGCAAACCGTGATCAAAACGTTTTAGTCTTATTTAGATTTGCTCAAAGTATATTTATATGTAAAGTTGGAATCGAGTGTTCTGCAGGATTTACTGTGTAAATCTGTCTGACTCGATCGATCGAAAATTAGGCTCGATCGATCAAAAGTCGTGCAGATTATTTTTCTACAGAATTTTCCAACTTAGCCCAAGCCCATTAAGGTTTAGGGTTTCAGATCTAATTCTCCCACTATATAAAGGAAACCCTAGCCACGTTTTTAGGGTAGCTCTTGTTGCTCATATTTTCTGTTTTGTGTAAATCTCTTGTGAGATCTAGAGGAGCTTTCCTTTACACAAAGCTTAGGGTCTTTAAGGTAGAGATTATTTCAACATCTTGATGATCAACACAGTTACAACCATTGGAACTAAAAGATAAACAAGCGAGGAGCTTGTAGCTGATTGGAGAATCCAAGAAAGAAGGAGTCCGTGGATTCGGAGCTTGCACGTGGTCGTGTCAGTAAGTTCTACTGGTAGGTAGCATTAGGAAGTCGAGCGGGGAGCTTGTAAGTCCTTTTGTATGAACTTCGATTCTTTCGTATAGTGGATTCAGTTTTGCCTTGAGGATCGGTGGGTTAAATCCTCCCCAAGTTTTTACCGTATGGTTTCTTGGGTGATCATATCATTGTGTTCTTTATTATTTCCGCTGCTTTATATGTTTTATATGCTTGATATGATTATTTGATTGTTTTAACCTAGAATTGCTTAATTTGACTAAGTAACAACTTCGCTAATTAACTAGGCTACACAATCTGGTTGTTTTTAAGGGGTCTAAAACCTAACACAACCAAAAAAAAAAAAAAAAAATAGAAACTACATCCACCTGTGTGATTTTGAACTTGTGTGTGATTTTGAACTTGTTTCTGTGTTTTTTTGGTGTTTGAAAGTAGTTGTGCCTGTTAAAAGTACTGAATGCTAATGTTATGATCCTTAACACTCAAAACTGTTTGTAAGATGGATTTTGGCTCAAGTAGGACATGATATACTGTTCACTATTTTCTGCATAAACTATTTCTAGTATTCTGCATAAAATTATTTTTTGTTCAGCATTATTTAAAAAATTGTTCACTTTCTTTTCTGCGTAAATTATTTTCTGTTCACTATTTAAAAAATTGTTCACTATTTTCTCGTAAAACGCCTAGTGAAATCGTGTTCTCTAAATTTAAACGCCAAATCTGAATGCTTTTTCATGTTTAAATTTCACAATAATTGAATTTGTTTTTCTGCATTGATAAAATCTGTTTCTACATTAATAAAATTTGATCTCTACACATCATGTTTACTCTATATTCGAATCTGCTTACTGCATTCATAAAATCTGTTTTTTGCATTAAGTAAAACTGTTCACTGTTTTCTCGTAAAAATTATTCACTGTTTTCTGCATAAACTGTTTTTAGCATTGGCACAGTTATTGCACTTAAAAGGTTTTTGTGCTTTTTTAAGTATGTAACCATATGAATAATGGACAAACTCCATGAAAGAAAAATGAATGGTTCGTATAAATCACCTAATGGTAAATGCCTCGAAAAATTTGAATTTGTAAAAAAGTTAGAATTAGTTGAATGTAGAAATTCGAGAAAAATTGATGGAAAATCAATGAACGTACCAAATCATGAAGGTGTACATAAGATCTACAGATAGTCTAGACTTGTTGAGAAATTTGATTTCGTTGAAAGTACAAAATAATGAAAATTCAATGGAAAAGTATGTACGTTAGATGTATAGATCGTATGAATTTGTTTAAAAATTTGAATTCATTGAATGTACAAAACTGTGAAAACTCAAGGGAAAAATTGTGTACATTAGATGTACAGATAGTACGAATTTATTGAAAAAATCGAATTCATTGAGTGTGTAAAATCGTGAAAATTCAAATGAAAATTGAAGAACATGCCAAATTGAGTAAACTTAATGGAAAATTAATTACATTAGATGTACAGATCATGCAAATTTGTTTCCAAATTTAAAGTCGTCAAATGTACAAAATCGTGAAAATTCAATTTAAAACTATGTACTAATGTACTAATCATCCTGATTTGATGAAAATTTCAAAATTGTTGAACGTACAAAATCGTGAAATCTTAATGGAAAATTGAAATTGTTGAACGTACCAAATTGTGAAAATTCAATAGAAAGTTGTGTATATTAGATGTACAAATATTCTGGACTTGTTGAGAAATTTGATTTCGTTGAAAGTACAAAATTGTGAAAATTGAAGAGAAAATTGTGTACATTAGATGTATAAATCGTTCAAATTTGAAAAAAACAAAATTTAGATGTATAGATCGTTCAAATTTGTTGATTGTATAGAATCTTGAAAGTACAAAATAAAATTGTGTAAATTAGATGTATAGATAGTTTGAATTTGTTGAAAAGTTTGAATTCGTTAAATGTACAAAATTGTGAAAATTAAATGGAAAACTGTGTACTAATGTATTGATCATCCGAATTTGTTGAAAAATTCGAAATCGTTGAATGAACAAGTTCGTGTAAACTCAACAGTTAATGAACAATTAATCTTTAGATTTGCAAAAGTTGAATGTACATAATCATCAATTGTCAGACATTAACAACAACATTTTGTATTGCACAGAACGTGTAGACATTAAGAACAGCATCTAATGTTCGTAAGTAGAAATTTTTGGAAATCATCATTGCTTGAATTTGAGAAGTCTGAAATATCTCTTTCATCATCTAACGCATTAACTTCATCATCTAATGTACACCATGGAGTTTGTCCATTATTCATATGGTTACATATTTTAAAAAACACAAAATTTACACAGATTTTATGAATGCAGTAAGCAGATTCGAATATACAATAAACATGATGTGTAAGGAGAAAATTTTATTAACATAGAAACAGATTTTATCAATGCAGAAAAACAAATTCAATTATTGTGAAATTCAAAAATGAAAAAGCATTCAAATTTTGGCGTTTAAATTTAAAAAACATGATTTCACTAGGTGTTTTATGAGAAAACAACGAACAATTTTTTAAACAGTGAACAGAGAATAATTAACGCAGAAAAGAGAGTGAACAATTTTTTAAATAATGCTGAACAGAAAATAATTTTATGCAGAATACTAGAAATAGTTTATGCAGAAAATAGTGAACAGTATATCATGTCCTACTTGAGCTAAAATCCATCTTACAAACAGTTTTGAGTATTAAGGATCATAACATCAGCATTCAGTACTTTTAACAGGCACAACTACTTTCAAACACCAAAAAAACACAAAAACAAGTTCAAAATCACACACATAAATGGACACTCAAAACATGCTCTGAGGTAAAAGTCATAATAGAAAATTGATTATTGAGCAACATTTTATTTTATTTTTCAGGCACGATTGCAACCATTAAACCTACATAAATTCTATTACAAACATTTTTTTTTCCAGACATATAGATTCTATTCTCTCTCGGCCCCTAGACAAAGGGAAAGTATATAACAAATCTGATATTGAAAGACTTTAAAGAAACAAAATATTTGGTCAAGAACTTGTTTCGAAGTTGTATGTGAAAACTGAAAACCCAACCTACCACCTTTATTTGATCAGGTGGATGTAGTTTCTGTTTTTTTTTTCTTTTTGGTAATTTATGTTGCTTGTGAGAACTTATTTAAGTACAGCAATAGTGCTGCTCAATTTTTTATTTTGGCAGTTCTTTGGTCTAGATTTCCCGCCATGTATTTCGTGGCATAGATTTTTGGACAAACTCAAAAATGTTTAACTTTTTAGATAAACTAAATAAGGAGTAATAATAATAATAATAATAATAATAATAATAATAATAATAAAATGTAATAAAGGGAAATTTTCAATACATTACGATTCATTGTATTCAAATTATCTTTAATCTCAACTCATTTTGTCACACTTGTTCTATACTTCTACATGGTAGACTGTAGGTGAAGTAGAAAAAATAGTGAGTTTATTAGAAAGTGATAAACAACCAATCACAATCTATCATTGTTGGATAATTTTGACAAAGTGTGTATCAAAATAGATTTTATCAAGGCAAAAAAACAGATTCGATTATTGTGAAATTCGAACATGAAAAAACATACAGATTTGGATTTTCAATTTAGAAAACACAATTTCACTAGGTGTTTTATGAGAAAACAGCGAACAATTTTTTAAATAGTGAATAGAAAATAATTTATGCAGAAAAGAGAGTGAACAATTTTTTAAATAATGCTAAATAAAAAATAATTTTACGCAAAATTGTAGAAATGTTTATGCAGAAAATAGTGAACAATTTTTATGAGAAAACAATGAACAGTTTTAATTAATGCAGAAAACAGATTTTATGAATGCAGTAAACAGATTTGAATATAAAGTAAACATGATGTGTAGAGAGAAAATTTTATTAACGTAGAAACAGATTTTATCAATGCAGAAAAACAAATTCAATTATTGTGAAATTTAAACATGAAAAAACATTCAGATTTGGTATTTAAATTTAGAAAACATGATTTTGATAGGTGTTTTACGAGAAAGCAGTGCACAATTTTTTAAATAGTGAACAGAAAATAATTTATGCAGAAAAGAGAATGAACAATTTTTTAAATAATGCTGAACAGAAAATAATTTCATGCAGAATGCTAGAAATAGTTTATACAAAAAACAATGAACAATTTTTATGAGAAAACAGCGAACATGGTGTGCAGAGAGCAAATTTTATTAATGTAGAAACAGATTTTATCAATGCAAAAAAATAGATGATTTGTACATCTAATGTAATTAATTTTCCATTAAGTTTACTCAATTTGATATGTTCTTCAATTTTCATTTGAATTTTCATGATTTTACACACTCAACGAATTTGAATTTTTTCAACAAATTCGTATTATCTGTACATCTCATGTATACAATTTTTCCTTGAGTTTTCACAGTTTTGTACATTCAACGAATTCAAATTTTTAAACAAATTCATACGATCTATACATCTAACGTACATACTTTTCCATTGAATTTTCATTATTTTGTACTTTCAACGAAATCAAATTTCTCAACAAGTCTAGACTATTTGTACATCTTATGTACACCTTCACGATTTGGTACGTTCATTGATTTTCCATCGATTTTTCTCAAATTTCTACATTCAACTAATTCGAACATTTTTACAAATTCGAATTTTTCGAGGCATTTACCATTAGGTGATTCATATGAATCATTCATTTTTCTTTCATGGAGTTTGTCCATTATTCATATGGTTACATATTTAAAAAAACACAAAAACCATTTAAGTGCAATAACTGCGCCAATGCTAGAAATAGTTTATGCAGAAAACAGTGGACAATTTTTATGACAAAACAGTGAACAATTTTAATTAATGTAAAAAACAGATTTTGTGAATGCAGTAAGCAGATTTGAATATACAGTAAATATGATGTGCAGAGAGAAAATTTCATTAATATAGAAACAGATTTTATCAATGCAGAAAAATATATTCGATTATTGTGAAATTCAAACATGAAAAAGCATTCAGATTTGACATTTAAATTTAGAAAACACAATTTCACTAGGTGTTTTATAAGAAAACAGTGAACAAAAAATAATTTATGCTTAAAAGAGAGTGAACAATTTCTTAAATAATGTTGAACATGAAATAATTTTATGCAAAATCGTAAAAATAGTTTATACAAAAAACAGTGAACAATTTTTATGAGAAAATAATGAACAATTTTAATTAATGTAGAAATTAAATTCATATTTCGAAATTAAAATCTCTATATTTTACAATGCTTCTATTTAAATAAATAAAAACATAAAAAATCTACTTATTTTTATTTTTATGTTTATTTGTTGATTATCCCAAAAAAAAAAAAAAAATTTACACGGTACTCGAGTTTGGTAAACTCGAGTACTGTAGAAATAAAATTTTCTGCATTTTATTTATAAAAGGTACTCGTGTCTGGTATACTCGAGTATTGTGTTGCTTGGTACTCGACTTTACCAAGCTCAAGTACCGCATTATTTTTTTTAATCACTCAATTTCCAGCTCAGCGGTGCCACGATGAAACTATAAAATAGGGTACTTGAGTTCAAAAAACTCGAGTACTAGAAAAAGTGGTGGATTGCCATTTATTTCTGAAATAGTGTTTTTTTGCTAAAAATTTCAAAAAAATGTGGTATTTGGCCATTTTAGCCCTCAAAATCCTCTAATGTATTGACTAGTAGTTTAAAAATAGCTGTTTCTGTAAGTGAAATGTTAGTAAGGACCAAAATTACAGTAAGTTTAAAAAAGTACGAACCAAATGAAAGGAATGAAAACTTGAGACCAAATAAAAAATGGTTCATGTTAATGGATGCTTTTAGGGTAATTGTTAATAAACCATAATAAAAACAATTTTTTTTTTAGAGAGTTTCAACCTATAGCGTCCACACCTGATGATTCTTTTTATCATTAGACCAATATACCAATCAGTTTTTTGTGTAGTCGGGGATTGAACCTCAGATCTCTTATTCAACCATTAGAGTTTTTACCAGTTGAGCTAACTAGAACCCCTAATAAAAACAATTGTTAATAAATCATAATTGGAAAATTTTTATATCATTTTTATGAAAAGTATAAAAAATTGTCAACAACATTTATTATTTGAGATTGATAAAATATTGTAATTAAATATGTGTGTTTAACAATTAATTTGTTTCTTAAAATAAATATTTATTATTTTACCATTCTTTCAATAAAATATTTTTAAAAATAGTTTCTATAACATTTCTCATATAAAATTAAGGCAAGTGTTTTTGCTTAAAATTTAATGTGAAGTATGAAGTCAACAAAATGAACACAACTGGAAACCAAAAAGAGATTTTCTTTTGTAACGTCAAGGGGCCGGCAGTTGAGTAGTTGACCACACATAGAGGAAACTGGGCCCCGCTACATTTCCTTTCCATTCAGATTCCAGAATGACATTTTTTTTTTCTTTAATAGTAAAATTTAATATAATAAAGTATAAATACTCGCTCCAATTTAGACTAAAATAAAGATTAAACAACACAAAATAAAAAAAGTTTAAACAAAATCTTTCCTCTGTTCACACATTCACAACTTCGAAAGCAGAAACAGAAGGTACATTTCATAATTTAATGCACAAACTCTGACTTGCCTCCGTGCTGTTTGAATTTTGAACAAACAATGTATTAATAGCGTAGAAGAGGCAAAGGAGCAGTGAGTTGCAAGAAATACAGGCTCAAAGTCAAAAAAAGAGAGCAAAAAGTCATTGCAGCTTTGGATTCTTGTTTAGCAAGAGAAAATCAGGGGACCTTTTTCGTTATAGGAACTGGAGAGATGCACGGTGGTGTTGATGTCTGGTGGGCTCAGTCAATGCTTTTTCTTAACCAAAAGGTACTTTCTTAAGATGCTGTTTTAATCTCTTTTGTTCTTTCTTCTAAGTTGTAGTTGTAATGGGTGTTTCCTTTTCTGCAACTTTAGCTTCCATAATCATATTGCTTAGCTGTAATATCTTGTGGCTTGTATTTACTTCATCTGGGATTTTGTTGGATTCTTCTGGGTGTCTTTTTATATTCTAAAGTTTCTTCTTTTATTCATCTTTGATGGGCTTTTGGGGTACTTAAGGTTTCTTGTTTGCGAATTCTGATGGAGTTGTGAAGTGGGGTTGCAGAAATTTTGGTTGGTTTTTCATGTCATTACGCAATTTGGATGTTCGAATCCTAGATAGTAGGATTCAGAATTGGACTTGTTTATAGCATAGAATTCATAACATAATTTAATAGGAACCAAAAAGAAAACTTGTTGAAAGTTGGAATTTTGGGATAGTTTCAGTTTCTTAGTTCATTTTGATATATATGGAATCTAGTACTCTCAAGAATTCACTGGTTGAGCACTTATATGAGCTGGGGTGTTGGGTAATTTCTGGGTTCTGATTTATAGTTCTGTGGTTGATGCTAGTTTGGAAGAATTTCAAGTGGATTGATCCAGTATGAGACTTAAGAATTGGGTGAATAAGGGAGTAATTATCATTCAAGGGAGATTGCAGAAGATGATGAAGTGTATTTGTTCAGGTGAGCAATTGAAGGTAGATGAAATGGTTCATTCATCGGAGTCCTTAGCAACTCGGGACTATTCAGCAAGTGGCTATTCATCCCGAGCTGGTGAGATGGAAACAAAGGTGGACAATAGCAACATTGAAGAAGCAGAGTGCTCTCTTCGTGAGAGCGGTTATCTGAACTATGAGGTTAGTTATACCTATTTTTGCTGATCTCTTGCCTTTTCTGTTGTATTTTTGTTTGTCTGTTATATGGAAAGTAAGAGCCTGTCTGGTCATAATACGGAATCTTTTATGGTTACATTTTCCCTTTATATGGTCTTCAATGAACAAATTGAGCATTATAATGGAAAAATTTATAGATATGATTTATTCATCCATTGTAGAATATACTTCAACCTGTTTTTGATTGCTCCATTTAAGATATGGATTTAAATTATATGGTAAGACCAAATGAAGTGGTCAAGTTCATACGAACCAAAAAGGCCATAAGTCTTTGTTTTACTGTTATTTAGCTGTACACTTGTAAAGTCATTTTGAGGTGGGATTGACTCTGACAATGAGAATTCCTTAGTTGGTTTATCCTGTTTTAGATAGATTTGCTTTTTTTTTTTTTTTTTTTTTTTTTTTTTTTCTGGATGGTCATTGGTTACAGTTATATTAAGGGCAGTACATTGTGCTACTAAACCAAATGAATTCTTTTAAAAAAAAAATTGGCAATTCCAATATTCTATGGTAAAGATAGCTCTCCAATGATGCCTGAGACTATAGTATATATGTCTAATTTGGAGAGATCATGAACACCATAAAATTTTACTATGCTGGAATCATGGAATCTCTACTAAATTTGTTGAATAATGGATTTATTTTGTTCCATGAAACTTCAAAAATTTGTCGTGTTACTACAACCCATTCCTTCACCTAGGCATTGGTTGCAGTGATGCAACGTCTTTTGTCTATTGGTTGAGTACTTGAGTTGCACGGGAGTGGGATTCAAGGGGTTCGACTAGTTCATGACATGTGCTATTTTCCGTGTAACTTGTGATCTCTCCACTGGTGAATATCCTCTTGCTGCATTTTCAATGGATGTATCCAAAGTTGGGTGGTTGAATGTATGACATTTTATCTTTGATCTCCATGTTTACCATAACTGAGGAACTAGTTATTTTGGGCATGTTGATCTACTAGAACCAGGACTTAAACAGGAATGCTGTTGCTGCAAATAATTTCTTTCATCGATATTGATAATGTACCAATTTGATTTTCAGTAACTTGGTTATAATGGCCCATTCATACATGACATGGAAATGAAAATATGTGACTCAGTTTCTCATAGGAGTTAAGTCCCTTATATTTATTGATATGATGTACATATATTATATGCTTTTCCTTGAGATTCTTTATAACAGGGGCTTCTTGAAATTTCAGCCAATGTCCTCATATCTCTAGTTTTTGCATGGTTATGGCCAGACTACATGTTATTCTGCAATCTGGGCTTGCTTTGAATCTTTTTAGAATCTTCTTTACAAATTTGGTAAGGCTAAGACAAATGTCTAACTTCTTTAGGAAGCAAGAGCTTTATTAGGAAGGCTTGAGTATCAAAAAGGTAACATAGAAGCTGCACTTCATGTATTTGAAGGAATAGACATTGCTGCAGTTACCCCCAAGATGAAAGTCTCCATTTCTAGAAGATGTGAATACAATAGACGCCATTCACAAAGTGATGCTGCCCCACTCATGTCTATGCATGCTGTTAGTTTACTACTTGAAGCTATTTTCCTCAAAGCAAAATCATGTCAGGGTCTTGGGAGGTTTGGAGGTATTCCCTCCATCTCAATTTGATTTCCGCTTCCTGTTTATCTTTCATCTCTTTATGTTGATTATCTTTCAGATTGGCTTGTACATTTTTGGACTGATGAACTTGCAACGAACCAAGCAACATTTTTTTGTACTTAAAGGTCATTTATATTTAGAGGTCACCAGCATACTGCATCCCATGATCAGTTTTCTTTACTAAAATAGGAATTTATGTATTGTGTAATAAATCGACCAGTATAAAGTAATTATTTAGGTGATTTGTGCATTACAAGTTATCCCCTCACCCCCACCCCCCAAAAAAGGAAAAAAATAAAAAAAAGACTGCTCATTGTGGGCTCTCTCTCTCCCTCATCCTCCCTGCCAAGGATCACATAGAAATGAGAATTTTAAGGTTTCTGAGATGGTTTGTTTATAAAATTACTGCATGGCTAACCTTCCTTCCTAACCCATTTTCACAGAAGCTGCTCAGTCTTGCAAAGTAATTTTGGACACTGTTGAATCTGCATTACCAGAAGGCTTGACTGAAAACTTTGCATCAGATTGTAAATTACAAGAGACTCTAAACAGAGCTGTTGAATTGCTTCCGGAGTTATGGAAGCTTGCTGGGTCTCCCCAAGAAGCTATCCTATCATACCGGAGAGCTCTACTTTATCATTGGAATCTTGACACGGAAACTACTGCAAAGATAGAAAAGGAATTTGCCATTTTTCTTCTGTATAGTGGTTGTGATGCAAACCCCCCAAATCTTCGTTCACAGATGGGAGGCTCCTTTGTGCCAAGAAATAATTTAGAGGAGGCCGTTCTTCTGTTACTGATTCTACTAAGAAAATTTGTTCTTAAAAGGATTGTATGGGACCCATCAATCATTGATCACCTTTCTTTTGCCCTATCTGTTTCAGGGGAATTGAGGGCCCTGGCTCATCAGGTTGAAGAATTGCTTCCAGGGATCATGGATAGAAAGGAAAGATATAGCACTCTAGCTCTCTGTTATTATGGGGAAGGCGAAAACATGATTGCTTTGAATCTTTTGAGGAACTTTTTGCATGATAGAGAGAACCATGATTGCATACCAGAGTTATTACTGGCTTCAAAAATTTGTGGAGAGAATTTGGTTTGCATTGAGGAAGGGATTAATTATACTCGCAAAGCGCTTTCTGGACTGCAAGGAAAATGCAGCCAAGTGGTAAGTGTTGCAAACTGCTTACTGGGTGTTCTATTGTCAGGTAAATCCAGATTGGTTGCTTCCGATTCTGAGAGGATTTTGAAGCAGTCTGAAGCAATTGAAGCACTGGGAACTGCTGAGAGAACAATGAGAGAAAGAGATCCAAGCATTGTTTTTCATCTTTGTCTAGAGCATGCTGAACAAAGGAAATTGGATGTAGCACTTTATTATGCAAAGCAGCTGTTGAAACTTGAGGCTGGCTCCAGTGTTAAAGGGTATATCCTTTCGGCACGGATATTGTCAGCTCAAAAACGGTTCAGTGATGCAGAGACACTAATTAATGCTGCTTTAGATCAGACTGGTAAGTGGGATCAAGGAGAACTGTTGCGAACTAAAGCTAAGCTCCAGATTGCACAGGGCCAGTTAAAGAATGCCATAGAGACATATACTCATCTTCTTGCTGTTCTTCAAGTTCGGACCAAAAGTTTAGGTGTTGGGAAGAAGCTTCTAAAGGTATGGTGTTCGGTGAGCATCCACGTTAGGTTTGTGCCCTTGTAATTAGATGTTGAAATATAGAATCATGTTTTCATTAACTTGAAAATGTGTCTAGATGGACCGTCTTTTCATTTATTGAAACAGCTTTGCATATTTCCTTCTGTGACTAAGAAAATATTTTACAGTGAAACAAAGGAGTGTAAATTTTGAAGCATATATGACATGTCTTTTTTTAAAGAAATTATTTTTCCTTATATTTTGGTTAGGAATTTTGATTTGCTATTCCCTATTTGTAAAAGATAGAGAATATGTGCAGGTTAAGTATAAAAGCCTCTTTCTTTATTTTATTTTATTATTTTTATTTATTTATTAAATAATGGAAAGGAGATTAGCTTAACTGTGATCTATGCACCCAATTATTATTCCCAGTAGACCGTTTTGAGGTAGCAAATAACCTACTTTGTTACAATTTTCTCTTACAGAATAGGAGAAATCATGACAGAAGCTTAGAAATGGAAACGTGGCATGATTTAGCTAATGTCTACACAAGCTTGTCACAATGGCGGGATGCTGAAGTCTGTCTTTCAAAATCCCAGGCTATCAATCCTTATTCCGCTTCTAGATGGCATTCAACAGGTAAGTTCTCATTCAGTCACTACTTTTATATGTAATTTGTATATATCTTGAATTTCCTCTTAGCTGATAGGACATGGTGCAAATTGCTTCATTTTAGAATGATGTCAAGGCATAGTGCCAAAACTCAAGTTGCTTGATATATAGTAGAACTGTATCTGGAATTATATCTCGTTAAAATTGCTATCAAAGTCTTTTTTTTTTTTTTTTTTTTTTAATAATTCAATAGTTACAATAGGGTAGAGGGGCGATTTGAATCCTGGATATTTTCACTGGAAACCCCAAAAGGTAACTAGTTGAGCAACAAGGCTCTTGGCACTATCAAAGTTTAATCAAGTCTCTCTTCCTTGAGTATTTTGAAACAAATCTTATGGGGTGTCCACTGTTCATATGCAAAAATATTTGATTATATTGTTGATTAAGGAACCTAAAACTTGCTGACTTGTTAGGTTTACTCTATAAAGCCAAGGGTCTCCACCAAGAAGCCCTGAAATCATTCAGGAAAGCATTAGATGTTGAACCCAACCATGTTCCAAGCTTGATATCCACAGCATGCATTCTCCGAGAGCTCGGAGGCCAATCATTGGCAGTTGTGAGAAGTTTTCTCACTGATGCACTTCGACTAGACAGAACAAACCCTTCTGCTTGGTACAATCTTGGGCTTCTCTACAAAGCTGACATTGGAGCAACACAGCTAGAGGCTGCCGAATGCTTTGAGGCTGCTGCGCTTCTTGAAGAATCCGCGCCAGTTGAGTCCTTCAGATGACCAAACTACACGCACACTTTGTCTCTATGACCCATGTATTATATTGTAGATTAGACTACAATTTTTATTTTAACTTGATGATACCCATTAAAAAAAGAGAGGAAAAAAAGAGCCAAACGAAATAGAAGATGTTTGATAATTAAATTGCTTCACTTGAAATGTTATTAGCATCTTTTACCCTAGCTATGTCTCGAGGTTTATTGATGAGTGGACTATAATGAATTTTGCGTTATTGTTGTATGATGAACATTAGAAGGGAACGTATTTTGCATGTTCAATTCACATTCTAGTTTAGGAAGTTCATGAAATCTCTTCTATTGAACTTTGCTGTTCTGTGGCACTGACAGTAACAGTACTTCTCGACTCATTCGAGTTGGTCCATTGCCCATGTAAAATAACTGGTGCAGAACATGTTAACAATCAGATATTAGAGCTCCATCCTTAGAGAGATGTATAAACTTCATATGATCAAAACTGATGCAAACTGTTAGCTAGGATTTCAACTGAGGGGATGCAAAATTAAAAGAAAACATTGTAAGTTAAATTAATCTGAAAAATACGAATCGATACTAATAACAAAATAAATAAAAAGCTATATGCTAATATATTTGTCATACACAAGCTAATGTAAAATTTTAATTTATTTTTTTCATAATTTCAATTAACTATAAATATATATTTTATATCATTATAATAAAGAAAATAAAATAATAAATTCATTGCTCATAACTATCAGATTAAGAGATTAGTTTAAATACATAAAGTTTAAACATATAACTTGATTTTTCAAGAAAAAATTTAAAAATAAAATTAATGTAAAAGTGTTAAGATTATAATAATATACCTGTAAAGTTGAATACATACCTCATTGTTTTGGTTGCTTTTGAAATTTTTTAAATACTTCATTTTTATAATTAAAATGGGGGTATTTAAAGTTTTGAACATTAGAAACACCAAATATGCTAATTGAGTTATATAGTTCTTGAAAAAAAAAAAAAAGATACTTCTAATACATTATTAAATGAATAAATATAGGAGTCTTTTTTTTTTATTTTTTTTAATTGTGAGACACCTATTTCAGTCCTTGCGGTTAGAAAGGTAGAATATGTGGGAAGCAAAGATTTTTAAGTAGGAATGTGGGATCTACTAATTAATATATGAAGTTTCTAACTGGTGTACAGCAAAATTGCAAATTCTGCAATAGACTTTTTGTTTTAGTGAAATGCAAAAGACTTGTACAGCTACACCTCTACACTGCACTATAACTCGACCCCCCTCAGACAGCGCTAAGGGTTCACGTCACGGTCTATCTAATACATATCAATTCAATCTTCCATTTTGATATATTTTATGGAAAAAGTTTTTCTCTAAATTGATTTGAAAAATATATATATTTAATCTACCATATAGGGAGAGATAAAACTATAGTCACATAAATTATTTCATGAGTTGTGACTTGTTTAAATTACTATGTGAATGGTTTTATGAGTCAACGTAATAAATTAGAAAAAATTTATCCAAATCAATTTGAAGGGAAATTTTGTTCATTCTATATTTTGTATAACATTCATGTGTATTAGTACATCTTGTTCATTCTATTTAGACACCTCGTTTTATAATCTTGAAATAATTTTTTTTTTCTTTACAAATATACCCAAAATGTAAACTGATCATTTAACATGTGAATAAATTCCCAAAATTGACCTAGAGGTGAATTTGGTTTTGCAATTTTCGTTGATGCAACATTTACCAAATTATTTTAGAGACGATGAATTTAAGAGCCAGCTTAATAAGATTTTTCATGGGTGCAACACATTAAAAAAAGGAAAAAAAACCCATAACTTTATTGTTATTGAAAAGCATTCATAAAGAGATTACAAATTCTATTATTATTATTATTTTTTTTTTTTTGAAGGGGAACTTCTATTATTATTATTGAAAAGCATTCATAATGTGTAAAGTCAATCCAATATTGCAAGGAGCATTGATTCCAAATGACAGTAGTATCTGGACGTCACATGGGAAATTTAATGATGTTTATTCAGACCTTTCAAATCAATATCTGCTATAAATTAAATTCTATCACATCAAAGCATGAAAATGGCAAAGTAAAAGCTACATGACTGTCATGACAAAACAAATGCAAAAGTAGCTGCATTAATTTCATCAAAATAACTCAACAGGCCCCACAAGATTGTAATATTTTTACTAGCTAAAACTTGAATCTGACTCAGACAAAATTATTATAGAAAAAAAAAAGCATGTGATATAAGAAAGAAAATGATATGCTTCCTAACTCGAATCTGACTTGGTTTTACTTTAAAAAAATTATTTTTATATATATTTCATTTGTTAAAATTAAAAGAGGATGACAGTTTTTTTCGTCTAAAAATAAACCTATTGGGTGGGAGTATTTACATACTCCTCAAGCAATGCTTCCGGCCCTCATAAATAGAGTAGGGCTCACTTTTTTTGTGAGACTTGAAGTACCGCATTTAGAATATGCAAGTTCCGTCTAAAAATATACCTATTTGATGGGAGTATTTACATACTCCTCAAATAATGCTTCCGGCCCTCATAAAAAGAGTGGGGCTCACCCTTTTTGCGATACTTGAAGTATTGCTCTAAGAATATGTAAGTTTTAAATAGAATAGAGTTAGTTGAAAATGACAATCAATTTTAGGCCAATTTTACTCCTTTATTTTTATCTAAGCAAACTGGTCATAAATGCTAAATAAGAGTGATTTGTATTTCTTAAAAAATTAATAATTATAATAAGAGTGATTTGAACTTTGGACTTTTTTTTTTATAAATAGAAGCACCACTTTCCAAACACAATGTCAATCAATGATACAAAATTATCATATTCCAAAGATTAAATTTCAGCAAACAAAATGTGCACATAAAAGAAATAGTAAAGGAGAGGAATCGGAGAAAGTGAAAGCAATGTGTCGCTATGAGGGAAAGAGGCTAGGGGTTGGTTATTGATAATGGTTGGTGTGGTTAGTGTAGTTTCCGAATTGGAGAGGCAATTAACAAATGCACTTAGTATAGGAAATATTTTTAAAATTTTTTTATGAAAAAAGTAATTAAATTTTTTTTTATATTTTTCATGAAAATAGTATCAAAACTTCCTTAAAATAATTTATTAATAATTACTTTAAAAGTTCCTGTTAATGTGATAAAGTTGGCATTTGCTATTTGCTAATTTGGTGGGGTGGAGCGCTGCGTAGTATTATCATGGTTCACCGGTGCACCCAATAATCTTTCCTGTCCTAAAGAGAGAATCACAACCGTCAAGTTGAAATACCTTTGTCTTTGTCTTTGGTTACTATAAACAAATCAGGTATGTCAATATACACCCAATAAAATCTCAAAAAGTTTTATTTTTTTTTTGTTCTCCAATTGGCGCCACTCAGAAAATTCTAATTCTTACTCACAGTCAGGGTTTGGGTTTGCACGGAAATAAGGATTTCTCAATGTTGAAATAAACTTTTCTTTTCCGCTTTCATTTTGGATTTTTCATGCTACTACTTGGTAAACCCTATAAACCCTACACCTACACCACACGGTTTTAGGGTATTGTGTTACTCAGGTCGGTTATGAATTGTGAAGTTAGTTTATATATTATCACCTTCCTTCCTCTTCTTTCTTATTGTTTTCCGAATACCCATTATTTTTCTCTTATCAGGTTTCTTCAATATGGTAGACGTTCAAGGACTAGTCAATGAGCTTGTCTCCAAGCTAAGAAGAAGGTAATGTTCTTATATATATATATATATATATTAATACGTGGGTATGTACGTACGCTTCGATTCTTGGTTGAACCTTACGACTTCGGATATAACAAAAAAGAGGAAAAGAATATATGTGGTCTACTTTTACTAATTTATAGTTGGCTTCAAAAATTTGAGACTAAGGTTTTGTTGTTATTGTTCTTCTGATATATATAGATGATGTTGTTGGGTTGTGTGATATATGATGGCTGCAGGAAGGTTGAGGGTTCGCGTGCAACAGCTCGGCTGACGGCTGAGTTGCTTCGTTCAGTGATATCGCAATCGAAACTGCCGGCTGCAAACCAGCCCGCCGCTCTCATTGATGCCGTAAGGCATGTTGGAGAGAAATTGATTGCTGCTAATCCCATTGGTAGGTCTTTTTTAATTTCTGTTTTGCTTAATCAGCAGCACTCAGCAGAAGGAGAGGGTGAGTTTTGCACTCCCTCGTATATTGGGTCCTACTCCTACAGCTACAAGTACACCCATTAATATATAATTTAGAGTCTATTTGGTCAGATGGTTTGGAAGGTTAAAAGTGTGTTTTGTGTTTAAAAATGCTATTTTGCAACAACAACTCATCGTAGCTTTTTAAAGCTTCCTTAATGATGCAACCAAGCCACTTTTGTAAGGAGTTAAGCCATGCTTTAAACCTGAAACTCTAGTATTTTATTAACTTTTGCTTTTGGAACCTCCTTAACCAGTGCTGTTAAAAAGCCTACTTAACTTATATTAAACGGGTTATTTTTTTTTTTTGAGATTTTTTCTGCCCTTGAATATTAATATCCAATATTTCTTATTGATCTTATATAACTATAAGATTTTAAAAAAAAAAAATTCATCTCTATTTTAAGTATATTTGTTAATTGAAATTATATATATATCATTATAAATTCTTGTATATGTTATGGCTTATCTATTGACAGACAACTTTCTATAGTTACAACATCATTTTCACATACTTTTTTTTTTCCTTTTTATAATTTAAAAATAAAAATAAAAATATCTACAAATATGAGATTAAGGTCTCTTAAAAATATCGTAAGATGATAGTGCTAAAACTGTCAAGCATAGAATTGTCAAGCTTGGTGGTCAGTGGCGTACATTGGCTGGTCTAGATCCCAAGTTTCCATATCACTCTTTAACTTTTTGGACGCTTCATTAAAATCAATGACTCAGCTGAAAGACAATTTTGACCGTTTGTCAAATTCACACAAAAAGAGCCAAAGCTTAGCTTAGATTAGAGCATTGTAGGAAGCTTAGGTTATGAGTCTTTGGATTAACCCAAAGAACACATTCTTAAGAGAACATGTTGGAATCATGTGTTCCAATTTGTAAAATTGGTCACATACAAGAAATCATGTCGGGTAGATATTTCAAGTAAGTTTAGGACTCCCTACGAGTACCTTCTTCCCTTCTACCCAATTTTAGGAGTAATTAGAAAGACATTGTAACTAATCTTGATTCATTAAATAAATATTACCACTTAAGGATTTAAGGGCATATACCTATGAATTCTATGCATGTACTTGTTCATGCTTGTATGCATACAAATATACATTCGTTTATGAATAACAACTTGAATAGTCTCAACAACTTGGATTAACTTCTTGAATATGTATACTTCCACATGCCCATTCGTTTGCACACACTTGTGTTATAGTTGCCTAAAGTTGATACCAATTGACTTTGGTTTTTCCTGTCCACGATATATTTGAAAATTATGGTTCGAAGTTATGCTCAGCTCTCTTACAAAAAAGTTAGCTTGTTGCAAATTGATGAAAGTTTTCTATCTTTTGGATTGCAGAGCTTGCTGTTGGGAACATCGTGAGGCGTGTTTTGCATATAATCAGGGAGGAGGATCATTCGAATGCAAGAGATGCTGTTGAAGGGTTTAGATTATCTGTAGGAGGTGATAATGATTATATTGTTGAGCAAGATCACCTAAATCTATCAGTTGCTGCTCAAAGTTCTCTGTGTCGACCTTCATTGCATGCCCTTTTAGAGCGTTCTCCTGACTCTGCAACAACTTACTTCACTGCTACTTCAGAGGATGATTCTGAAGAGAAAAGCAAATGTAAGCTATCACAGTGGCTTGTATTCAATGAACTCTAATTATGACATCAAATCAAAATATGAATTAAGTTTCTAACTTTGAGAGTTTTTTTTTCTAGGTAATAGAATTTTTTTTGAAAAAATGAACATTGTATCGTGTTCATGATGATGAACATTCTGGACATGATATATCATTGTTGATATATTACCTTGAGTTTACATAAATGTTAAAAAGGCATTATTGTTGTTTTGATTTAAAAAAAAAATATTATCCAAAAAAAATTATATCCTTTTTCAGCATTGGATCCAAATGCAAGGAGCTTGGAGTTTAGGCGTAAGGTCATCTCAGCAGTTAATGATCTCATTGAAGATATAAATACCTGCCATTTGGTGATTGCAGAACTAGCAGTGGAGCATATACATCACAAGTAATTACTATTTAAACTTGATATTATCTTTCTCCATCAAGTAGCTTTCGTTAAATCTTTAAATTTACATCCAGAAACATTTTTCCCCTCTATTGCCACTTTGAATATGTTTATAGATGTTTTCTTTTCTGCTTATTTAATCTACTGTAATAATTTTTTTGTATCCTGCAATGTTTGTTGCTCCAAACAAGATATAACAGAGGGTTTTTAATTTGGTATTACTCCTAATTATTTTCATCTCTTGCATTTTCAGGAATAGTTTTTTTTTTTTTTTTCTTTTCCCCCTCTCTTAATTAATACCAATCAAGAAAGTCATAAAATCAAAACTGAGCTAACTTATATAAGATGTCAGAGCAGACTTGGCTAGGCTATGGATCTCCTTATTCCTAGATCTTTGGACATTATTTATACGAGAACAGAAAATATTATGGATGTCTAACATCAAAACTATTTCTGCAATGTACTTATTTATTAGATAAATAGCCGCAATGAGTTGATATACCAATAATTTTTCTCTAAACCTCTTGAGAGAAGCTATTGATATGCAAGAAGGAATGATGGGGGAAAGTAAAATATGTCAAAGAGGCACATCAATCATAAGCTAAAAGTAATTTCCAGCCCCCTCTAGGGACCAAATGAGAGAGCAGCTTGTCCTATTTTTACATGCCTAAACAGGTTTTGTCTGGATGTTTACAGGATTTGTACAAAAGCACAAAACTAGGCAACCTTGCTAGTTGGGTGTTCATGAATCCTCTTTAAGAAGGAAGCCTTCACTAAGACTGTTGATTGATCTCTTCTATTCCGTTAATTATATTCTATCATGTTATTTTAAAGTGTGTCCCTTGAATCTGGGTGGTACAATGCATCCCCGTGTTTTAGGAGATAGCATTTTATATGGATAATGTAGTGGCACTAAAATTTCAAATTGCATCAACCATGGTTGGAAAGTTTATGTGCCCACATCATCATTGGCAAGTTCATACTTTAGAGAGCTAGTCAATCCATAAATAGAAAACTCCAACAAATCTATCACAATATGATCTGCATCAATGAAACTATATATTTCATTGTTTTCAGAATACCCTCTTTCAGCTTTTTGACTAGAGTAGATTTAAAAGCCAGTTGTAGTTTTTCTATTTCTAGAAATCTTTCTAGTTGAAGTGGAGCTTTGCTTGATTTTTAGTCTCTCTAATTGGTTTTCATGTATGGCTCTCTTTGTTAAAATTGTTTAGTCATTTGATAATCTTTCATGTATGTCGCAAGTATTTGTTGTTTATAGGCTATAGCAGTTTAGTTTTTTCATTCAATTGAAATATTCTTTGCCTTGTGATTATTACAGTGAGGTGATATTAACTTTCGGTCGTTCAAGAACAGTGAAAGAATTCCTATGTGCTGCAAAGGAGAAAAAAAGATCATTTGGGTTATTTGTTGCAGAGGGTGCTCCAAAGTTCGTACTAGACACTATCTATCTTTACCACAAGAAAGCAATTGTATTAGTCCCTTTTTAGCATAAGACCAATTTATTTTACTCTTTTTGAAATGATTTGTTGCAAATTGGTCGTTGATTAGGTACCAAGGGCATCTTCTTGCAAAAGAGTTGGCTGCCAGAGGTTTACAAACCACAGTGATTACTGATTCTGCTGTTTTTGCCATGATTTCCAGAGTGAATATGGTAATTATTGACTCTGGAAGCTTTTTCTATTCCGTTATGGCTGTTATTGGAAAGCATTTTAATTGTTTAAACTAAAAATTGTCATAAAAGGTAATAGTTGGAGTTCATGCTGTGATGGCCAATGGCGGGGTCATCGGACCTGTTGGGTTGAATATGGTTGCACTTGCTGCACGAAAGCATGCCGTTCCATTTGTTGTTGTTACCGGTACTCACAAGGTATGATGGTATGATAAAATTCTGTTCATTTATTGAAAGAATGTGTCTCACACGGACATCTTATTGCATAATATTCTGTATTACAAAATTACAATTTCCATCTGACCTCTTTAGTCATAGTGTGATTTTTTCATAATCCGTAAAATTCCTCCTTAAATATAAGTATCAGTTTTTACCTTTTCATTTCAAATCATGTTGCAACAACTTGTTTCAAGAATTCATAGGAACACCTGGGCTGTGTTGTGTTCTATTGGCACTAAAGAGCTCGAGTCAACTTATGTCAAAACTTCTTAAACTTTTGTTCTGACTATATGGTATCAAGTCCCATTCAAATTTTGATATGGACTAAATATCATATGCAGCATTTTTGTATAGGATGTGGAATATTTTGAATTATTGATACCAAAAGGTTCATTGTTTTGTTTTCTACAAAAAAGCTTTGCTGATTATGATTTGTGTAATGCTGCCTTGTTTATGACAGTTGTGTCCATTGTATCCAAACAACCCAGAAGTCTCGTTGAATGAGATGAGATCCCCATCTGAAGTATCGTCTTTCGAGGAATTTTCAGATAGTATGGATTATAGAATTGGCACTGGTGCTCCTCAACTTCATGTTGTCAATCCTGCATTTGATTATGTTCCCCCAGAGCTTGTTAGTCTTTTCATTACTGACATGTAAGACTGTTTTCCATACTGCTGGTATTGAGAAACTTTCAAACACCTTTTTCCTTCTTGTTCTAAATGTTATTTTCTAACTTACCAAAGAAAATTTTCTTTCTGTAGAACTCATGTTCTGAAATTATCAAATATATCTATAACTAACTTCTTTTTCCATTCATAAATATGATTAAAAAAAAAAGTGTCATCCTATTAAATTATTTCTAATATCTATGATACTTCCTGTGTATGAAATGTATTCATTAATGCCCTGATTATGCTTAATTTCTTTTGCAGAGGAGGGTATTATCCATCATATATGTATAGGCTTATTTCTGATTATTACTCTTCTGATGATGTGGTTATAAAACAGAAACCTGCTTCCTAAAAGTAAGTTTTCTTGAAGCCTCAACCATGTTGGAAGAGATTTTGGTTATGTCAGTCTGCATGTATTATTTATGTGTTGTAGTCTGCATCAAATACTCTCTTCTTGTAATCTAGATTTGATGATTGTGAGCAAGAATCCAAATATCAAGTACCAAAATTTCCCACAGTTTGCTAAATGATTTACATATTACAAGTATTCTTAGAAGTTAGATTTTTAAGATTTTAGTGATTTAGTTAGTCTATGGTGAAAACCAGTACCTTATAATAAACTGTTCATGATTGTAATCACAATTTTCAGTCCTAGTGTTATTTAATCTGGATTTGATAGGGGGGATTATGCTTCTAAAGAACTGGAAAGCCAAAAGCAGCTCTTTTCTGCTTATCTGTATTCGTTGAACCTCATATATTACAAACTTGATAAGTGTATATCAAGACTTAGCTATACCAGTACTGACTACTGAGTCAGTGCATGAGAGATATACCTAATGTCAATGCCACTAAAGATCGCAAGCTTGGTATAAGCGTCAATTAATTCTAACCATTTGTTTCCTTTGCAAAACTCTAGATATCAACAGACCTCAATGGGATTATACTACAGACACCAACCATAAAATGTAAATTCCTCAAAAAGATGAAAAACAAACTGTACACAGGCTACTTCTCTTATGAAACTTCACTGCATGCCATGTACCTGAATTCTCCAATTAATAAGCCAAGATTAGTAGCAATCCAATATATATTTCTTGTAGTCCATTAATGTATTTAATTAAGAATACAAGCAATAGTATACTAGATTCATCAGAAATTCGCCACTATGCATGCTCCAATATTGCTAGGGGTATGGCTTAACAATTTTTTATAAAGCTGCGAGTAGGGGCTTGTGATCCTCAGGCAGTATTCACAGACAGATCTAATTTGGGTGTCTTGAGTGACATAAAAAGTTTTAGTTTAACATAATCTTTTATTGTTAGTCATATTTTGATATGTGTTGATTGTTTGTGTCTGGTGCAGATCAAGGAGGTGATACTAATTAGTGGACAGAAAATTAACAGGAATTTGACTGCCATTATGATTCATGATAAGTTTATGTTAGGTCCAAATTTCATGGGCAAAGAGAAGCCCCTTGTTAGTGGGGAAGAACTACAGGTTAAAAGCATAGATAAAACTACAAAAATTGATGTTACTGTTAATAAGGCTGAACTAATGACCAAATTCATTTGTAACAAATACATTCAAGTTTTCTAGAGATTTTCAGTCATTTATGTAATAATACAATTGCTTTTCAATTTTTTTTTTAATTATTATAAAAGATTACAAAAGTTATGCACACACCTATGGGTCTTGAATCCATGGCCTCACCCTCAATCTTACTCTACAAGAGAAGGAGATGGCATTTAAAATAGAATTAAATAATTGCTTTTCTATGAAATATTAACCCTGTTTCTCTTATTTTATTTCAGTTGTGAACTTGTAGTTATGAATAGTTCTGGTCTTTCAATACATGCATTAGTAGTTGTTCTTATCTTTAATCAAACTATTAGTGGGCTACACAATAAGCAGTCTTCTCCCATTCAAATCCCTTCCCTCTTATGCTATACATGATCTTCACCTTGCTAACAGGTTGAGATACCAATTACTACTTAAGAGAGAATGCAGCGATTTTTTTTTTCATTGATCTTTTGTCATTAAGAAACATCAAAAGGCAATCTCTCAACCTTGAGTTTGACCATTTCCCTTAAGTTTGACGGCTGATTAGGTGAATAGTTAATAGAGAATTAGACATGACATATATGGGAGCAGTAGAAATGAAGAAGAATTTGCAAAATGGACTGGGGTCGGTCAGTTCCTGAGGGAGTGGGAGTTGGGGATACGTGCCTATGATCGTTACCTCCAATATTTTAACAGTCGGAACCAACTCTTCCAACAAGAGAGAGCTCTTCCTGCAATGTCTTCTTGTTATTTACTGAGGAAAGCCATAAAGAATTCCATCCAGAACACAACAATTCCTCCTGAAATTAAAGGGTGCAATGCAATTGTTATTCTGCAAAACTTTTAAAATTTCCATTCTGCGCCATCTTGGTTTGGCATCAACAATGACGGGAAAACCAGGACACATGGCCAGTGATATGATATCATATTCAAAGATCTCAAAGCAATATAAAATCATGGATCCATGGTCCCATGATTGCTTGCAACAAAGAAACATATAAAACTTTTAGGCTTGTGAGAATAGAACTATTCATTTAAAAAGAAGATCAGCAAAAAAGTGATGCAATCTGTATTAAAAAATTATTACAAAAATGAAGTAACTAAACAACTTTATGAAACACAGACAAAGGCTATTAATAAAGACCACATATTACTCCTTGCGAAGATCTATTCCCGCCTTCTTAGCAACAGCATCCAGACCATTCTTCTCTATGGTCTTCAATGCCTTGGTTGATAACCGTAGCTTGACATAACGTTTACCAGCTTCCCACCAAACCCTTTTGTACTGCAGGTTCACAAATTGCAACTTCTTTGTCTTATGGTTTGAGAAGGAAACTTTATTGGCCCTGTTCGCCTTCTTCCCAGTGAAGGGACAGATCCTACCTGAAAAAATAGACCAAATTAGGAGATAAGTTCTGAAAAAAAGGCACTAAAATGGTCATCAATGGTAAAAACTAATCACTGTTAGAAGTATAGGAAGTCATATAAGTACATACGCCTACATCTTTGGATGACATTATCAAGTAATACTACATCTTTCACATTTTAAAAATATGTCAAATAAAATATACGATCAACTGTTACAATGCAAGCCATAAACACGTAAATTACTTCAGCATAATGCTCAAACTCAACCCCAAATTTATTTCCATTGAGCCATAAAATTATAAGCTTATGCATGAATTCATAGGAAACTTACTAGGCTTATTCAAAATCTCCCCCTAAATCCAATCCAACAAGTAAAGATTACTAGTACAAGCTTGCTAGTAATCGCAAAACCGAGTCAAACTAGTAGCACAAGCTTCATTGAGGCTTGTTCATTCCAATTTTTATTAGCAAGCCTTGCGTATACAAAGCAGGGTACTAGCACAAGTAGTAAGTGAAAGAAAATCAATGATTTTATATCACTCAAGGGTTTTCTAAATTCCACAAAAAGATTAGCTTTTCCATACATTATTATGTTCAAGCATACAGATTTTGTTAGCTTCTTTACCTACACAAAATTTATGACGAAAAGGCTCACTCCAACTTGATTATCCTTCCCCTAGTACACATAAACATTAGACACCAACTTGCTTTAGGTTTCACTTCCCTAGACCACCAACGTGGTTTGCGCGTAATTGCATGCACATTGCAATAAATTCAAAATTAAAAAAAAAAAAAAAAAAAAAAAAAAAAAAATGTAGTCTCGAAGAACTCTGGATACCCACATTAGCTATTCTAAGCTAATTCAACCTAGAGATTATATAAAACCTTGAAATTTTTTACTAGTGGGCATTCCTTAAAAAACAAGAAATTTGGGTTACATAAACAAAATATGTTAAGCGAGTTGAAAATGTATAATACAAAATTGAATGATTCATCAGCGGCGTGGTTGACAACATATATGTGCACAAGTGATTAATCCAAAAAACATGTGAAAATATTGAGAGGTTGAGAAGTTTACGGGCAACAATAGGTTGAAGAGGAGGTGTGAAAGGTGGAGCAGTGATAGAGTGAGAGAGGTTGTAGTCTGAGATTTTGGTTCCGCTCAATTGTGAGGTCAGGAACCCTAACTCCGACACCTTGGTCCTCAGTGAAGAAGATATGGGGCTAAAAACTGGTGCTCCTGTTCTGCGGAAACATAGAGTTGGAGTGGAAGTGGAAGTGTTTCCAAAACACACTGCCGATGCTGCCATTGCTTCACTTTCTCTCTGTGTGTCGTCTAAGTTTGAATGGATAACGAATTAAACGAGATTAGGCAGATAGATAGAGCCTCTTATTTTCTTTTTTCTTTTTCTTTTTTTCACATTCGCAGAGGGGTTGCTACTTGCTAGCTACTTTGCCCAAGCTGCCATGTGAAGCCCAGCCCAAGATTGGTTTTGACCACAAAGTACCGGACAAGAAAATTGCACCTACGCGTTTGACAAAATTTTCATGCTAATTTGTTTCTTGCTCTTTACCCAAAAAAAAGACTACTCGATAATCTGTATAATGCACAAAAAAATTTAACATAGTATGATTTTTTCTCTCTATATATAATATGCTAAGATTTTAATGAAGTGTTTAGAATCTAAATTCAATTAAAAATATATTTAATATGGAGATGTTCAAAACACCCCCAAAAGGTGTATCAAGTCAATTGTATAGTCCACATCGGTCTGGCCAACATCTACTTAGGTCAACAATGTAAGTTGATTGATTAATATAGTAATCCTCAAAAGAAGTGCTCACTGCCCCTTCTCACATTAAAATTTATTGTGTCCTAATAAGAAATCATCACATTTTAAGGATCCCTAGGTCCCTATTCAAACTCCCACCCATACCTAATCAATTCCAAACCTTGCTTTTGAAATGACAAGTCATTTCGTGAAGGCAACAAAATGGCATGTTGTACTTGATAAATAGATGACATTATTGTTAGTGTATGCCTATTTCATTTGAGTGCAGCATGCATGCCCTTGTGATTTTAATCACACCTATCAATCTTGCTCTTTGCTTAGAATGATTTTAAGAATGTAAAAGAGATGAGATTAAACGGGATACATAATTAATTTTTCCCCCTTTCTTTTTTTTTTTTTTTTTTTGATACGATTTCCCCCTTTCTTAGTAAGAAAGGAAAGACAAGATGGAAAATGGAGTGAGCCATTTTCTCTCTTAACCCACAAATTTTAATCCCTCCAAATTGAAAAGAAAAGCGCGAACACAATATAAGAGAAAAAGAAAATTATTATTTTAACCCTTTTTTAAAACCTAATGTAAAAAAATTAAAATAAAATAAATTTTTTCTTATATATAAGGATAAAATTTAGCTACAAAATTAGTTGCAGCCTAACGCTACAACCTTACTCAATATTTCTTTATTGGGGTGAATTTTGACAAATGCACCATTAGATTACATCTTCTTCTTCTTACATCCTCCATGCTTGCAAAATTTCTAAAAAATTAAAGAACAATAGCTATATCATCAATAAATTATTTAAATTACAAGTTTTTGTAATTTAAAATTATGCATAATATATAAACTTATAGATTCACATAGTAAATAATATCCGATTGACACAAATTTTGAAATATATATCAAAAGCGTATAAAACATATAATTTAACGGTTTGGTTTTCAAAAAATGTAGTAATATTTATTTTATTAACTAACGTTATAGTTTTATGCTATAACTAATTTTATAGCTAAATTTTGTCATGTATATAATAGGGATAAAATAATAAATTGCTACAAATCACTATTTCTTTCCTCTCATTTTTCTTTCCAACTAAGTAAAAGAAAGAAACAACTATTATATGATTTATATTCTCTCAATTTTCTATCTTCCTACCAAACAGTAAGTACGGTAAATTAGCATCTTCTCCATACTCCCATTTGTCCATTCTACCAAAGAGCCATACACTAACAGTGTGAAACGAACAATTAGATGGTTATGCATCATGACTAAAATGGATACATATTCATTCCGCTATCTAAGATTCTAAATGATCCACGATAATTAGTGATTATAAGTAATCTACGAGTGGCGAGAAAGTGTCAAGTATCGCAATAAACAAAAACTTAAAAAGTCCGATTTGAAGTAAAACCACTGCAATTGGGAAACTCAATTATTTGCCATGAGATACTGTGACGGTTTCTGGTCCAGATCAATGGAGAGATTTTCCGCCATCATTTGATCGGATGGTTTCAATATGAGCTATAGAGTATAAGGCAATGCGTATACAATTTTAATTTTAAACATAGGAACAGCAAGCTAGACCAATCCATCAAACCTCTCCCACAGCATCTGGTTCTCAGCTCAAGTGGTAATTGGTAAATCAGAGGAATAGAATTTCAACTTGCCCAGAAGCAACCTAGAAAACAAATTAAATAAATAATCTATAATCAAGCAAAATGGACCATCGCCTCAACTCGGTGCATGAATCCATTTTAAATTTCCAAGAGCATTAAGAAATTGACATAAGATTGTTCATGGGACATAAACCAAGCTAAACAAATCTAAGGGAAAAAATTAGCTCTAGGAATGAAGTTAGTACATTGAGTAAGCAGCACCTAAATACCATTTAGATCAGTAGCCCATACCCTTCCCATCATCATCCTTCGTATACAGTAACAGAGACATTCAGACAAATAATCGCAGAGCTCAAGCAGTATCCAGCGAAGAGCTTGGTGATTAGCTAAAGCCAAGCTCCTCACTACACAGCCAATATGAAGCAATTTCGTAAGATTTCTGCATCCATGCGCCTATACACAGTGTGCACCATGGCCAAAAAACTAAAACATATATATTTGGATCCAAAATTTTGAAATTAACCAATGACTGAGCCCTGCCACATAAAGTAATCAATACCAAATGCGTGTTGAGGACCCAGAAGTCAGATTCATCTTCCAGTGGTTGAAGAGACAGGACATTGTACCCAGTAGTCTCACCAATTGCAGTTGTCCAAACATATTCACTTTGGAAACCTCACCCGGTAAAGATCAAGAGCAACAAATTCCACTGTCACAATCCGGTCATCAAAAAGGCGTCCATGCAAACAATGTGCTGCCACACAAGAGGCTTCTGTTCTTCCATACTCCACAAAAACACACCCCAGCTCAAATACATGTCCAAGATCACAATCCTGTTCCTCGTTCTCACCCCTCTCAGCAGCAGCTGATTCAGTAGCCACAATGCCATCCATTCCAACAGAAGGTTCCTGTAACTTATTATCAGCTTCCCCCAAAGTTGACTGATCTTCAACCATCAAATTGTTTTCCAAGCTAATGTCGTTCGCTTCAATAATATCAGCAACCTTTTCATCATGACTATCCGATTGATTCTGACTGTTCAGCTGGTTAGCGAGTTCTTCAGGAACACCCTCTGATATGTTCTCATAGTCCTCAACAACCACGTTACTATCAAGCAGACCCATTTGGCATGACTTGTTCTCTCCATTATCATCGGCAGGTCCATCATCATTGAAGCAAGTTCTTCTCAAAATTATTTCATCTTCTTTGAGTTCTTTGATATCACCAAGTAAGTCTGCCTCACTAATTTCCCCAGTATCATGGTCATCATCTTGTCCTGAAGTTTCTGTTTCTGTTTTTTTGTCATCATGAGATAAATCTTGCCAGGCCCCAGCAGATTCCCCATTGTCAATAACTTCAAATGTCCCCAAGGTGCTCATGTGACTGTTGCTCTGCTTGACAACTTTAATAGATTTCACAGCGCCAAACCTGCAGGATTTATCTTATGTAAATATGAGTCTATCTAAAAACACAAAAGAGTAAGGGCCTGTTTGGTTCTAAAGAAAATTCTGAAACATTGTTAAATTAGTAGAATAATATAATAATAAATTAAAAAATAAATTTAAATTAATAAATTTCAACACTTTGTTTATCATAAACTGAGAACAAAAAACAGAAGTCAACATCATTTAGATGTTATCTGAAAATTGGCTTTTGAAAAGTAGTTCTCTGAAAAAATTTCCCACGCGGGTTGGGGTAACCAAACAGGCCTTATTAAAATGGAAAGGAGTTTTATCAGGACCTTGCACACTCCAACCGTATATCTTCAAGAATTTCTTCAACTTCCGGTTCTGGCAGCAATAACAGACTCTCAGGATTGAACTAATTCACATAGGAAAAAAAGAAGATTAGATTGACAAAGTAAATATTATTAGGATATTTGGAAGATTCATGATAATATATAATTAACCCCCCCAAGCCCAAAAAAACGTCCCCAAGAGTAGAAAAAAAGTAAACTATACTGCAGAAACCCTACCACATTTTTAAGCTTTAGAACTTCTGTGGGCTGTTTGAGAAGTGGCTTTGCATGCTCCGGGATCCCATAGCAAATAGAATTCCCACCATTTTCCTGCCAGATGTTATTCTCTAGGTCAGTATACATCTCCATAAAAACGTTATAACAGATAATAAAATGGGAGTAGGCTACCTCCCATTACATAGTCCACATACCCACCCAAAAAATAATTAGGATTGTGTTGCATCTCAATTAATTTTTTGATAGAAGGAACAGGGTGATGTTTATTACCAGAAACAATGCATCAGAAATAGCTTGAACTACTGTAAGTACTCGCCCTCCCAACTTCATTCCATTCAAACCAGCACAAGCTTTGGGAGTAACTGATTGATCTACATACTGATAGAGTATACAAAAGTTAGAAGACACCCAAAAGGTCAGAAGAAAAGGTAGTTTCACTCAAATAAGGAAAGCTGAAGAGAATCTAACATTCAAGATTTCACATAGACGCATACATCAAAGTTCTAAGTGATCCTGATAAATCCAACAACATATTTGTCTGTTGCAAAGAAATTGATATTTATAGACATGACTAAAATAGACTCAATTGAATAAGAGCTAACTAAGCTTAAATACAATGATATAAAATTTAGATTGTTCCTTCATCAGACTTTCCAACAAATGAAGCAAAGTAAAGACCAAGCACATTAAGTCAATATAGGCATTGGTGTCCAACAACGTGAAAAACATGGCCAACTCAACTTAAAAAAAAAAAAAGAAGAAGAAAAAGAAAAAACGCTTGAATGCAGGATATGCAACTAAAAATGTCTCCAAAAAGCATGCACGTCAGTGTCTAACACCACATAAGTAGAAGTATTCTCGTT